>MU275212.1:62638-170747 GCA_022160315.1 Panus rudis PR-1116 ss-1
CTTTCCTCAGTCGCTATATCACCGTACGACTGAGGTAAGACTCTACTGTTCATGCGCTATATGGTTTATTGATGTAACACATGTACAGATAACGCTTGTTGTTTAGATTATAACAATAATGATTCGGACCGAATGTCCCAACAGAACGCATTCAGCGCAAGAGAAGACGTGTATGTGCCTGCAGGGCATATAGGATTTGCTGAATTTCCTAGCACAATGCCAGTGGCTTGCATGAGGACGACAACTACCCTGGCCTTGTACTTATCGAGCTTCCTTTCGCCTCGTGTCATCAATTATCCGAAGACGCAGCAGTGAATGGGGCACAGCATTGATACAGGTATGCTGGGGGCATATTCGGCACCCTACGTGAAACACATAGACCGTGTCCCATTCCCTAGCCACCGGATGTCCCGAGCTGCCGCCTATTTTGGATAGCTTGAGGAGATTTGACTTCAAGAGCGACCTTACCAGAATTTGAGGCCTGGAGAGTGTCTGCCGGAGTTCCAGGCATATCGGTCGTGTTGCCCTCCGTGTGGCGTAGAAGGGAATGGGCTGCCGATGCATCGCTGGCAATACCATGCTCTTGTTCCCTGGCATTTCGCCGCAAGAACTTGGTAGTTCTCATCCGGTCTCCA
This sequence comes from Panus rudis PR-1116 ss-1, assembly GCA_022160315.1. Taxonomy (NCBI): domain Eukaryota; kingdom Fungi; phylum Basidiomycota; class Agaricomycetes; order Polyporales; family Panaceae; genus Panus; species Panus rudis. The sequence continues at coordinate 63,274 of MU275212.1, forward strand.
CGCAGTCGAAATGACACAATATGCGCACAAGAGACCAATTCCAGCCAATTTCCGACCCATCGTATACGCGGCCTTGAATGGAATGCGAATCGGACACGAGGGAACTATCCATCAGACCCTGCCCACGATGAGAAGACACTCCATCCAAGGGTACTAGATTCTAGCTTACTAGGACGGAAGACATTGAGTCATGATACCCAATCAATGCTATCCAGCACCGCGACCGGCGTTGATATCTTCATCGCGAACCACACGCGAGATCATCGATGGAGCCTGAACGTTGAACGTTGAACGCAGACATCCCCATGGCCAGTTGTCCGAGTCACTGGCTCTCCGCCGTGATCGTTTTTCAAGCAACGCTCGATTACGCGCCACACCCAGTACATACTATGTATGCGGCGTCGCGTCGACGGGTCAGCAAGTTGGTCAACGCCGCACGCGTCAGCGTTGGCATTTACGAGTATGGGTCCATGTTTACGCGTATAGGAAGTTAGCGCTCTGAAGTTCGTTCAAACCCGAACGGAGCCTGCGTAATTTTCCGGTCCTTTGGCAGGCAGCAGCTGTACGAAGGATTCAATAATATACAGTAGGTACGGACCAAGGCTTGGTTTCGGTCGGTGCACACAATGCAGCTGGGTACCCCTCGGAGCAAGCCATGAGATCCAGTACTTACGAAGATGATTATCCACATATCCCGGCGCTGATGCTTCCCATGAACTTTCAGAACTAAAGCTTCTTCTTCCTCCCTAGTACAGCTGTGGCGTTACGTGGGGTATATCGTCATTTCCGATCCTGTCCGTTGCTCAATAGGACAAAATGACTCCCTTATAATGAATAGAAACCTGTCGATCAGCTCATGCGACTCCTTGGACCCTTGATGCATGCATATGCTGCATGGGCATGCTGCATCCGAATTCTTTACATGTTGCGGTCTGCAGGCAAGTTTCAGGGTCCAGTGAGTGCTTCCAGCCTTCTCATGTCGGGGTCAGAGGAATAGGGTCTACATCGTGTCGCCTGAGGCCAAGCAGCGTGATCAGATACACGGCCTTTGGCGAGCAATCGTGGTGAGAGTTCATGCTATAGATGATTGCAGCATATAAAAAACGACTCGCCGCGGTCCACTTCCACCGAGTTATATCATCGAATAACTCGCCCTATTAAATCCGCACTGCAGCATGACTGTCGAACCAAACACCATCTACATCATGACCTTCGAACGCAATCGCAGGCACCAGGACATAAACGAGCAGTTCCACTATTCCACCGTGATTGGTAGCGAAACCGGTACTCATCGTGTAATGCATGCTGTGAATACCTATAGTGGTATCTGGTCTTTCAAAAGCAAGGACCACAATGGGATCTTCGAATCACGCAAACTGGCATCCGTCACCGCCATTGGTACGTCGTAGTAACCGTTCATAGACATCGTGCCGACACTTTAAACGAAGGCAACCTATCCCGATCCGGCAAAAGTGTCTCGGACGTGGAGAGTATACTCTCTTCGATCGAGCATCGTACACCGAGAGAACTCGGTGGAAGGAGATTGCCATACAATTGCCGTGTGTGGGTGAGGGTCGCCATTGAACGATTGCACAATGAGGGTGTCATCTCCATCGATGATTTCGATGCCCTGATGGAGGAATGTCACGCCAATGGTCATCAGGCTATAAAGGATAACAAACCTCTATGGGCCATTTCTGCCCACGCCAACTAGTTTGAGTTTGGTGAGTTCAATATAGGCAAGATCGAGGAAAGTGACCCACCAACTGAATATAGGATAGGGTTCGTATTCGTGGGATTGAAAATGTAGCAAAATGCGTGTCCGTAGAGATAGTTGTATTATGTAAATCTGTTGTGCCAGATGGGTGTCACCAAGGACAAAGTACTTCCCACAGATGTTCCTCTATCTCCAGTTCCTCCCGGTACTGAGGGAACATACGCGTAAACATGTCTCGCCACTCCCCTGCTTGAGACCAAGCAGCACCCGTGACTTCCCAATATTCGGGGAACCACCCAGAACATTCGAAGTCGACCATCCCAGTCAGACGACCGTCCTTCATGAGGAAGTTATGAGGGAGCAAATCTCCGTGTGTAAAGCATAGCTTGTAGGGTTTCGAGAACATCCTTTCACGTACGAGACGACGGTACTCGACGTATTCCGGATGCCCTTCGTCTTCCCCGCAACGAGTTACCATGAATTGATGAAAGGAGGCTATGTTGTCCCAAGGACCATTATGATTGTCCATAGATAATCGAAGAATAAGGCAACTGGTCCCCGTGTAGCTTCCAACGACTTGAGTCGGAGGAACGAGACTGCGAAGCTGGTATAGCCAACCACGCAAATCTTGCTCGAAAAGCTCTGCTTCTGCGGAGCTCAGCTTATTGAATCGGCAAGGTGCGCCAGGCAAATGCGTCATGATGACTATAAGCTGGCCTTTGTCGTCGCGAACCACGTCACGTACTTGAGGGACGGGTATCGTCGTGTTGGCCCCTACGAACATTGTAGCCAAAACCTCCGCCTCAGTTAGGCGAGACCCGAATTTGGCGTAAAGGCCCAAGGGAAGTCGCTGTGCTGTCCGTGTGTGCCACGCGAGAGCAGGTGGCTCCGGACGTATCTTTACACAGAGTCGGATGAGCAATTGGTATGCAGTGAGACGAATGGACTGGGGAACACAGCGCCAGAGCCTCCACAGTAAGGAGCCTCCACGAACAGGAAGTGTAGGGAAGACCAAATCGCGTTTAGAGTGAAAGCTAGGTTCATTAGGTATGACAGACGCGGTAGCGAAGGGGCTAGTATGTACGGGAGAAATTATCAGCACCGTCGTTCGCGATGACATGACATGGCGTACGTTGCTTCCTGAGAATCCATTGAAAGAGCTTGACTTTGAACGTGAAAGGCCGGCCAAAAGCTGGGTATCGGTATCCAAATATCCTACAGGTGAAATGGAAAGACCAAGTACAAGCGTTCAACTGCTCGCGTTCACTTATACGTGGATTGGAACTCCGATCCAGAAGGGCACGTGCATGCGCTCCCAGAGATTTATTTTAATTTAGAAGTCAGACAAGATCTTGTTAAAACTTAAGTCTTATGTAAGAACTTGAAGGTTCTGCGAACACTGAGATTTGAGATCTGAGAGCTCATTACAATACTCGAGCTCAGTCCGAACAGGTTCGGATTACTTCAACCTACGTGCGCTGATACCATGACGTTTACGATACTTACCAACAACCTGACGTGACACCCATACTGACAAGCGATACGCTGCACTAGTACGACAAACAACATAGGCAAACTCGTCCAAACTATCTGTATCTATATATTATAGATGAACGCGTCAAAAAGTCAAACAAAATAGAGAGAAAAAAGGGTTGGTGACATAATGATAAGTGACGATGCGTGCAATGTGTCGTGCCGTGATATCAATACGAGGAGGGGGGCAATGGAGTCTGGACAAGAAACAGGCGAGCCTCAAGATCGTACAGGGGTAAGTAAACGCAAGTCTGGTAAGTCCTACTGAAAGTGGTCCTGTGGCAAAGGAGATAGGTAGGTAGATGCATGATGGCGAACTCGGGATTGGGCATGGACGATAGCGATGATGCGAGATGATGGAACGTTAAACTCATGATGCGACTCCCTCCAAAAATACCGCGAGAGGACCGTATGTGACAACCTTCGATACACAACCAAGGAACGGGGACGGGGATAAAATAAAGAGATGATAATGGATCTACGCCCAGCGACCGAGCAAAGCCATCAGGCCACATCCGAGCATCATACAGCCGATAGCATAGGCCAACTTTGCGTTCGAACCATTGATCATCTCTTTGTTGAATAGGAACTCATGCGCGAGGAGCTAGAAGTCAAACCGTCAGTTGGCAGGGCGGGGAGGCTATCGCGGGGAAGGGACGTACCTCGACGAGACCGGTGTAAATCAGAATACCAGCACTGAAGGAGTCTAAGATACCAGAGACGATGCTAGCAGTGGTGCTTTCGGGATTGTACGTCGTGCGCACACCCAATCCGGCGGCGATACCTATATTAGAGATAGTTTGACGGGATTGATTCGCAAGTGACGAATATTCAGCGTACCTATCGGAGTAGTAATTCCGTATAATAGTGCACCGCAAATCGGCACGTAATTGTACTTATGCGGAAGGTCCATGTAGGCGAGACGAGAACCAACACCGAGACCTTCGAATGTTTGGTGGAACACGATGACGACGAAGAGAACTTTGAAGTCTTCGTCGACGGCGAGCGTCAAACCGATGAGAATACTGGAATTTATTCTCAGACCTCCCGACATCTATTGTTGAGTAAAACAGAAGCATGACGAACCTATGCAGGACAACACCGAACTCCAGGATGGCAATACCAATGAGTTGGGTAGCAAGGGCATCCATCGCAGACTGAACCGCAAGCTTGTGTTGATGGGCCGACTCAATATCGTCCGATGTCTTCTCCTTCTCCTCAGGCAAGTAGGTGATTGCGCCCTCGTTACCTTCAGGTCCATGGGCAGCATGTCCGCCGATTCCATGGCCATGTGCGTCTTGTGTAATTCAGATATCAGAACATTACACACACGTGAGAGGTTATTGGAGCAGAACTTACCGTGAGAGAGACCGATTTTTGCGAGAGTGGCGGTCCCCCACCTGAACGCAATGATCTCCACGATGAAAATCATGAAAATCGAAACAAGAGCGATGGCGAGAGCCCATGGCTGCATGAAGATAACGATATCAGCATCATAATCAGAAATTGAACAATGAAGTGAAACATACGTAGTCAGTCCATCCCCCTGTCAAGCATGGCGAACCAAGGGCATCGAGTGCGGGATCCAACAGGTGAATGAAGGCGGTAGCAATCTGTGCGAAAGTTCAGTATCTATCGTCATTAAAGAGCTATGATACGTACGATAACGCCGCTGCCAAAGTATTTGGCGAAATCGAAAAGACCGTGTGGAATCCTAGCCGAAAGCCATTTCGACCTCCTTGCCAGGACCGGGAAGAGAGCACCAAACATGGACCCGATGAGAATGATGAAGATGGAGGCGACCCTCAATCCAAAGAGCTCGTCGCTTCCACCGCCAGAGCCACAGTTGACTTCATCGTCGTCGGCTCTGCGAACCAAACGCATTCTCGTCATCGTCGCAAGTATTCTTCTAGATCTTGTTAAGTAGCAAGATACTTGTGGCGTTCCTCAGGACAAGAGGGGGAGAATGTAGGCACGGGATTCGAACGAAAGACGGAGGAGGCTTATAAGGGAAGAAAGGTATCGATGGCTCAGAACCTTGCACTCGTCCATCCACTCGACATCCCATCCGCCCAAAAGCTTTCGGACAAGCGCTCACCGCTGTGGTACTCATTCGCCTATTCCTGCCCTCTCATTGGCTGCCGTCCCAAAATAGAAGGGATGATGTAACCCGACATCGGCGGAGTACCTCCCCGGTCACAGCAAAACGCCCGGCTATACAACTCACCAATACCTTCGTTCCCATAGGCCAGCTGATAGTTTTCTATGCCCAGACAATTAATGCGATTTCTGCGGAAACCTGAGATTCCTTGGTTGGTTTCTATTACTTTTCGACAGCATACTTAATGTAGGATTCTAAGTAGGGCAGGGCGAGAACTGAATGGAACTTGCAGATAGGTTTCCCAGTGGCACCTGTCAGCCGAGACAAGATAGAGATCTATAGCACAGTACGTGAGCTGTTCAATACCGGATACATGTTCAAATGTTTCAGCTCACAAACATACCTTCACAGTGCATTCCACATGGGCGGCGACCGTATTGGCAACTTTACCCTGACTTGGGCGGTTGTAAACGGTCGCAACGGTCCTTGGCACGTCTGGGATACGGACGGGCAGAATACGATGCCAAGCAGCTTTCGACGGCAACAATAAACTTACTGACCTTACAGTATAGAAGTCTAGTGCGGCTTGTGAGCGGCACGTATTATAACGGAAATAGATATATATCCGTGAGTGGTGTTTTCTTTTCCCATTGGCAGATAACTCGGAAATAGTGCCTCGAGTCGAGGCCTTGGTCAATCCAATAATCAGTTTGAAAGATACGACGGTTATATCAGCGCGGCCCTCTATTTCTGTCCGCGAAAGAACCGCTACAGTCATCTAGGAACGAAGGTATTCACGCATCCCTTGTTCCTCGCTATTTGTGGTGCCTGGTTAAGAAAGCTATCCCTAGACCATATGCAACTCCCGGGCATCTCGACGGCAAATCGTGGTCCACAATGTCTCTACGCCTCGGATTTGCGGCATGCCAAAATCCTCCACTCCTGATAGGCTCCCGGTGTTTCCATAGGATAGCTTTTTCGACTGAACGCTAACCCTATCCTATAGTCGGCCTTGGCCCGACATACTCCTCCACCTCTCGCACCCCTTTCTGGCTATCCCTCACCAATGTCTTGGAGTCCATCGCTCAAGGCTATTCTGAAGGTAACTGCGAGGGTACTTGTAGCAGTACATTCGCGCTGGAGGAATCTCACCCTGTCAGACGTTGCACCTGAATTATGATCCTGTCAAAAGGCTCTACTATGTTGGCCCGCGGCGGCTCAACTATTCGCGACTATCCACAGCGATTCGTAACTCCAACGGTATGGCATACTCACCACGACATACGCGGGGCTCGCATGTCGTGCTTATCACCCTTTCTACCGTAGTCTGCGCAATTCAATAACGTCGACGGACTGTACCTCGCATCTCTCGTCCTTATTGCGAAATGCAGCGGCGGACAACCTCCCAACGCCGCACCACTTTGCTCACACCGCCGTCGCTGGACACACCTGAGCCTCGAGGCATCTGCTTCTCCGTGTCAGACCCTGGGAGATCGCCGTTCACAACTAAGGGTTGCTCCTTACCTCGAAGTCTCCGGTACACCGCAACGCTCTTCCTTGCGACGATCAAACCTGCCTGACCATCCTGTAACTCTCATCTTGACCACCATGAAAACAATCCTCGCTCATTCCCTAGACATTCCGTAGTCGTCTGAGGGTACGTATACTTCACCCAAGGTAGGTGGACGCTAGGAATCCTCCGCACCAAATCGGACAAAATGAAGTCGTGTGACTCCCTTTACGCTCTATAAAGCCTGAGATAGTTCAGGCATCCGAAACTTTGTCTTCACCGCTGCCTCGGCTGCTTGTCAACTACCCGGGCTCGGTCGCAATCACCCTTATCCGAAGAACGAAGTCTTCCATGCAGATTTGCGTATCCCCCAAATAGTTTCGTGCGGCGAATACCCAGTACGCCGCAGGCTACGACTGTACATGCCGTGGTAAGTCACCAGTACTTGGAAGGTTTTGATTCGGATTGTCGGGGACAGAATATAAATACATGTTCACTGTAAGTCGAATAGGAATGGAATGGCCTTGTTGACGGTCAGCTTGGATATCTAGCGTGGCCTCCACTTAGATCGCCACCTCAGTCTACAGTACCAATGTCTACAGGCCCTTTACTCGTGGTTCAACCTAGTTCAACGTCATACAATACGACATCGTCAACCTCACCCATGTCATTGACTGACGAAGGATCGTCGTAAAGCCGCATGCAGAGGCTCGTGCCAGTAGGCCCAACGTATCCATGAATGTGATCTAGGGAGGGGCTTCGTTTCTCGATTGTTCGGCTGGGCTTTGGTTTCTTTCGTCAGCTGCTTGTGCAGCAGAACTTGCCTCAGTCGAACAACTCGGAGAACTATGGTACTGCGCAGCTCTTCGCGCTACAAGTTACCGTACTTACTAGGCTTTCTCTGTCCTTTCGCTGTGGTGTACAAAAACAAAGTGATTTTGTGGAGACTTTATTTTGAGCAAGAGCGTGGCATACAGAGACGCGAACGTATCGACCGACAACATGGCTTCAATGCGGCCAATAAATAAGAAGGAAACGAGGAACTCTGAAGTGAGCTGAACCTAGGAACGTTTTCGAACTCAGCGAGAGGGTCAATGTCCGTTACGTAAGCCAAATACGTTCTGGCTGGCTGGAAACGCACCGCTATAACGCGCTGTCGGCTATCCCACTTTCTCCATCCATCTCTACGCGCGCCCTTACCGACGGCCGATCCACAACGAACGGAATCCTTGCATCAACATCTACGACGACGAGCACGAACAAGAAGGCGATGAGCGAGGAAGGATACCCGGCGTCGTCAGCTTGGGACCATACGGACAGTGACACACTTGCATCCTCGTCCAACCGGCCAGGAGGGGTAAGTCACAAGATTTTGAGCCTCTCAAGTTCAACTTCTCAACAACAACAACTTTCACTGCTAACAATGTTTTGGTTCATACAGCATCAACAATATCCGCATCACCATCACCATCTCTCACACGATTCGCTCGAGTTGTCTTCCAATGCAGCTGGACTGGCAGGGGTAGGCAGCGGGAATGGCCCGCCGCCGCCTCTAACGCCTAATAAGAGTGTTTCACCCCCTCTTCGAACAAGTATGGATTCGCCGACTCGTTCTGGACAAGGTCATGGACTTCAACATCAACACACCCCGTCCGCAGCACAAGCACAGAGGTGGAGGGATAGTAACCAGCAGTTGCAACCACCCGTGATACAGGAACCAGCGACGATCTCTGGCGAGAGCATGGTGGATGGAGGTTTTGATGAGAATGTGTTGAGGACTTTGTGTGATCTTGATGTAATGTCCCTTCCTTCCCTTACGACCCTTGTGTCTACCGTCATGTCAGATTATACTGACTCGCTGCATGCATATTTCCCCTCACATTGTGTAAAATATTGTATTGTTTAGTGTGGCGTACCGCTGCTGCTGGATAGAATCAAGCAATGCACGGCAGCATGTAAAGTAAGCGATTTCCAGCGCATATACCCATCTTTCTCCCTTCTTACGACGTCATATTGCTTAACTCCTTACCGGAGAATAGGAAGTCCAAACCTTCCTCAGAAAACGCGCCTTACAGGAAGAAGAATACGGTCGGAAGATGTTATCCCTTGCGAAAAGTACGCAGGAAAGTTATGCGGCATCCGACGCCAAGGCGGGGTACGTCCATGAATCAACTCGCTGCAACGCTCAAAGGATATTCAATGTTGTCGTGAACCTAGATCTTTCCTGCAGATATTTTCACAGGGTCTGAAGATACACGAAACCGTGGCGGAGAATCGAATACTCTTCGCAAACAGGGTGTCGGAGATGGGCGAAGAGCTGACCAACCTTTTGAAGGAAGTAGAGAAGAACCGTAAACAGGTACGCATATACCCTGATTTCTCCTCTTCATAGCAGTCTATATCCCTCAATTCAATTCCTACAATAGAATAGAGACCTATGGTCGCGGCTGGAACGCGGTGTGCTGGAGGCAGAAGAGCGAACCGAGAAATGTAAAAGCCGGTTCGACACAACAGCGGAAGAACTCGAACGGCTCTTGCTACAGAAGGAAGGTGAGAGTGTCAGGGACAATGGTGTCCAGGGACGTTCGCCGGGAGGTCCAGGTGCTGGCGGGAAGAGGGCGTTGGGTAAAGCGGTTGCGAAGGGCGGGATGCTGTTAAAGGGCAAGAACCCCGGAAACGTAGGTCGTTTGTGTCACGTGCCGCCTTCGCGACTTCTGAATTCGGATCTGACGTATGCGTCTCTACGTGCATAGATCCAGAGACAGGAAGATGACATTCGCGCCAGGATGTCAAATGCGTCTGACGCATACCGCAAAGCTGTCCAGGAAAGCCAGACTGCTCGACAGGAGTATTTCAACTTCCAATTGCCGAGGATTCTGAGAGCTTTGAAGGAATGCGCGGATGAACTTGACTTGGGTACGAAGTACCATTTGGCGAGATACGCTTTCTTGTTTGAGAGTGTGGTGCTCAGCGATGGTAACGTGTTGGTGCCGATGGGATCTGACGATGGTAAGTCGCGAAGACGCGTCTCTTCTTGCACGCCGGGTACTTTGAAACATGCTGACGATATGTGCTCTAACTCTCTACAGATCCAGGCCTGAAGCCCCTATATGATTCCATTGATAATCGTGCCGACTTCAAAGTCTACATGCAGAACTACGCTTACGCGCACGGAGGACAATACCCTCGCCTCCGTCGAAATGGACCGAGCGAAGAAGGTTTCGTCCCACCAATCCTCCCGTTAACTGCACACCATCATCCAGCTAGTGCGCCGCATACACCTGCCGTCAACGTCAACAATCTAGCAGCACCTGGAAATAAGGGGAAACCGACGTTCGGCGTTGATTTGGCTTTGCAGATGGCAAGAGATGACGTGGATGTGCCCCCAATCGTCGTCAAGTGTTGCGAGGCTATTGAGAAATACGGAATTTCGAACCAGGGCATCTATCGTATTGCAGGAACTTCGAGTAAGATTAATAGGCTGAAGGAGTTGCTGGATCGAGGTCTGTTGTGTTTGATTCCTTGACTGTCTCAGCGAGCCCTGACGTCACTTTCCTCGGATTGCAGATCTGGATTCTGTGGACTTGGACTCGGAAGAATGGACATTGGATATCAACAACGTTGCGAGTGTGCTAAAGCTCTGGTTCCGTGACCTCCCGGATCCTCTGTTCACGCATAGCATGCAACCGCAATTCCTGGAAGCTACTCGTACGCCCCATATTGCCTTTCATAGACATGAACGGAATACTGATGCAATGGTATGATGCAGGCAACGAGAATGAACGAATGCGACAAATACGACTGCACGAACGTATCAACGACCTACCTGATGCCAATTATGCAACGCTCAAGTACTTTATGGGTCATCTGCACAAGTGCGTTTTCCTCTCCGTTGTAAGGATTGTGATGTTGTCCTGACTGCTGACAATTCTGCGCTGTAGGATTCAGCAAAATGCAGACGTGAACTCGATGACTGCACATAATTTAGCCACCGTGTTTGGACCTACACTCTTTGGACAGCAAATGGGAGCGAATGGGCATGCGATGGAAGATGCCGCTGTACAAAATATGGTATACAACCTCTGTTCCGTTCAGCTATCAAAGTACCCTGACCAGTTGTGGCTCTCATAGGCTATAGAGACGATTTTGAATCATTATAGGGACATATTCGTTGAAGACCCTGAGCCAGAGCAGTGATCGTCCTGTTGCACATTTCCGGCAGCTCCTTTCGCCCCTCCTCGCTTCCATGCCTATTCTCACCAAATACAGATTAACCCCCCACCCCTCGCTACGCCTCCGGATCCGGATCGTATACCATCGTTGTCCTTTCCGTTGGATGGATACCCCCTCACCAGTCTTACCCGCGCATTTCTCATTCTTCGTACAACCCCTCTATCGTATCCTTCACACTTCTGTGTTATTCTCCATTCAATCTAACGGCGTTGACTCTATCCATGTTAGTTCGGAACGAAGCACCGTCATTGACTTTATGATTATATTTAGTAGAGCCGCGCTCTTCCATTTTATACCTCCCGACTGCGAATGGACGTTTTCACTTCTGTCGTTTCTTTTCATCAGTTCTGGGAATCAACTGTTGGCCATGTGTTGTTTTCATACTTTGGGTTGTTGTCAGTCATTCAATCAACTTCTTGTGTTTTTACTCCATCCTATTTCTTGCAAGTACATAATTCGATCCGTACCCGTCCTTCCAACCTGTACGTTACATGACCTGTGACTCCTGCATTGCACCTTCGTCAAGCCTTATCTTCACCACGCAATGATTCTCTCCCTTTCTGCACATGTACGGGAACGGGGCGTGGGTTGCATGGCGTGTTTGCCTGTCGGCATGAACGTCAGCCGTCGATTCGCCACTACAAATTACAACACATATTAGGACGAAGGGTGAGTGTACCACGGACAAGGGAAAAACATACCATGGACAGTGTCCGTCAAAAGCAGGTTTCATCCAGTGAAGGTTTGAGGTAGAGATCGCGGAATCTATCCCAACGTTTACTCCACCATGAGTCCAATGTTACGGAAGGCATTTCCTGAAAATACTGCGGAATTGTTACCATAAATACATTGAAACTCGGATGCTGGGAAAGGATGGTCAATTGAGGGGACGGGAAGGTTGGGACGAGTGTATAGGCGAGATGTTGTTTGGTTGATGATGTACTTGATACTGGTGCCGAACTTCATAGTTTGGAGACGATTGAATGGTTTGAGTCGTTTGACCATCCGTGAAGACATGGTTCTCCCCGAAGGTGGAGGCGTTGAATACATAAATATTATGGTTCGATTATCGACGCGAGAACTTGGTATAAGATAATGGATAACGGGCTTGAGATGAGATGAGCAGATGGGAGGGTGTTTCTTGAACCGACAATGGTGCACTAGAACGGTAGAAGGTTGTGAGTATTTCGGGAGTGAATATGAATTAGATGTAGGTTATGTGTGAGAGTAGGGATTGCTATGGACTAGTATTGATAGTCGTCAGGTACTCACCAAGGAGGAAAGCAAACAAGAACGTCGTAAACAGAACCTTGAAAGGATACTGAGAAAGTAAGACTACAACGACCGAAACATACCTCGCCTTCAACACTGCTCCAGTCCTCTCCCTACCGACTTGGTGGAGAGGCCGGGCGCATCTGGGGCACCCACGCCGAAGTTGAACCCTCTCCGCTCAAGATCCACTCCGTCTTTGAAGGGAAGATGATATGACGAAGAGAAGGACAGCCTCCCGCCCAAGTGGTGCATAGTCGGGCTTCCTCTGACGCATTCTCGGGCCCGATCGCATCAATATTGGTCGGTGAAAGATCGAGCTGGTGCAATGTCGGGAATGCGCCAAGGACAGATGTGAGACCGGCCAACAAACTCTAGAGAGAGCATATTGAATGAAGCGAAGAGAACGGGGAGTCAGCGTTTCGTGAGATACACCTGAGGACGCTCGTCGACAGGGAAGAAAGATACTCACGATGCCTGAGAGTGCGTGGTGAAGTGTATGCCTCAACGCCAGCTTGAGCTTTAGATACTCGACGCCGAACAAATGCCGTGAGATATCCCGAAGTAGGAGGGGCGTCACCGACATTGAACTCAAGTCTAACCACCTGATCTTCGTGCTGGAACACGCTATTCGCTCCAGGTCCCGCATCGTAACGAATTCGTGCCCGACGAGACTGAGTAGTTGCACGGGTCTGCCGGGAAGCACAGAAGCAGCGGTGGGAGCGGAACCCCGAAAGGTGGTCAGGCATGGGAGGTCGGATGGTTGGAGATGGAGGACTTCATAGCAATCTGCCAGCCGCAGATGCTGAATCGTTGGCGTCGCAGTGAGGAACCATTCGATGGGAGGTGTCGGGTGTGGGGAGGATTTCGGGGATAGGGAGCCTCTGCCTACTCCGCTCAGAGCGAAAAGGCGCAGCGAGGGGAAGGAACACCCGTCCAGGATACCCCTAGAAGAGATGGTCCCGCCCGATAAGCCCAAAGCCAGCTCTAGTGATTCGAGGCCGTCGAGCATACGTAATGCGCTGTTCATCGTCCGTAGGACGGGCTCAATGTGCGGCATGTACTGCTCTCGGTACCCTGAATGTGTGTGCCATCTGATTGCGACCTTTCGAACCACCTCGCGCAGATGAGGTCGGCCAAGAATTGTTTCGAAGCAGCGGATGGTTTTGTAAGGCGTTGGCTGCGATTGTGGGAGGATCTCGATGATGCATATGTTGGTATAAAGGATGCGCTCTGCGACTGCCCGAAATCGGTGTGATACGCGAAGAACTTGCGTCAGCACAGTTGGCTGGAGATGCTCGAAGATGTCAGAGAGCGTCTCATTGGGTAGAGGGCTCATGAGGGAGGTGGAGTACTGATTGCGAGGAGCCTGACGATATCTTCCTAGATGATATCAGGAGGCGAGAATGTAAGGAGTAGCTGGGACTACACTTGCTCATGTACTACTGGGAAAATAGACTTGTAGTAGGTGAGTAAGAAGACAGCCAGGAGGGAAAGGATCCGCATACGATACTGAGTGGGGCGAGAACTTGAATAAACGGAACAATCGCGGCGGATTGGTGACGATATATAGGGTTCTCAAGCTGCGAAAGTTGAATGGTGAAACAAGCATGAGGATTTGGAAGGCACCGTTGGAAAAACGCAGAGGAATCACCGTTCTGACTGAGAAAACACGGATGCGTGTCGCTCCCGTCGAGGGAGGGAAACCGATGTCCGGAAATAGGGAACATTCTCATCCTCGCGGCCTTGATCCAGATTGTGTCCCGGTTTTGTACACCATCGGATACCTGAACAATGGGAGTCAGTATCGGATTCTCGGGCACCGCTGACAGAGGCGACCACGGCGGACGAAACCAAGGCTGTGACGGCAACCTGTAGGGGTAAATATGCGCTGATGGAGAAGTCTATCAGCCTAACTTGCATCACGCGCAGGGAAGGATGAGGCGGATAGTGAGCGTAAATTAGGGTCTAAAAGTACAACTCAATAAAAATACACCGAGAATACACCGAGCCCATAAAAACCAAATGTCCATGAATAGTCTATGCTCCGAATCCGTATAGCGTCCTCCCCGACCGCTTCAGTGCGTAGACAACGTCGAGGGCAGTCACCGTCTTCCGCTTCGCGTGTTCGGTGTATGTGACAGAATCCCGGATGACCTAAAAGTCCGACCGACGTCAAGGAAGGCCCTTGCTTCGAAGGCAGCAAGCACACTTACGTTTTCAAGGAAGATCTTGAGGACACCTCGCGTCTCCTCGTAGATAAGACCAGAGATACGCTTCACACCACCACGACGCGCAAGACGACGGATAGCAGGCTTTGTGATACCTGAGATTCACTTGAGCAAGAGGGAATATCATAACCAAGACCCGAGACTCGTACCTTGGATGTTATCACGGAGAATCTTGCGATGACGCTTAGCACCACCCTTTCCGAGACCCTGGAAGGTTCAATCATTGTAAGTATGCCATTTCGTACAAGACTGAGAAGTGATTGCATAAGGCGACTAACCTTTCCACCTTTGCCACGGCCAGACATTATGTGTTGGGATTGAAGTGTTGGGTTGAGTTTAGATGAGGTTTTGAGTGACGAATTCGCAGGTGCGAGAGTGGCAGCGGAGGCAGTATTTGTGAAAGTGGGTCAGAAACCGTTCGGAGAGACCCCCCGTATATATACCGCTGCGGGCGCCTATATTCTCGCGTGGCCAAACGCGTTGATTTACTGTAAACAACGATCACGTGCAGTCGCGACGCGTCCGTAACGCGTTTGGCGCCGGACCTATATAAGGGCGCTGAGCGTCGGTCATTTTCCCCCCACTCACTGTCTATCGACCTTGCCACCAACACACCACAACTTTGTCACACAACACCCTCCAACACTTTGTTGAATATTAGCAATGGCCCGTACTAAGCAAACCGCTCGCAAGTCCACTGGTGGTAAGTTTCTGCTGACTCGTTGAACTCGAAGGAAAATAAACTGAGGAGCGTCTCATAGGCAAGGCTCCTCGTAAGCAGCTTGCAGCCAAGTCTGCCGCTCGCAAGACCGCCGCCGCTACTGCGACTGGTGGTGTGAAGAAGCCCCATCGTTTCCGCCCGGGTACCGTCGCTCTTCGTGAGATTCGTCGGTACCAGAAGTCGACGGAACTCCTTATCCGTAAACTCCCCTTCCAACGACTTGTTCGTGAAATCGCTCAGGATTTCAAGGTCAGTATCTATTTTTATGCTTTGGCGTCCTTAAAGGCTTATCATTTCTGGTAACAGACTGATCTCCGATTCCAATCATCCGCCGTTATGGCTCTCCAAGAAGCAGCTGAGGCATACCTTGTCTCGCTCTTCGAAGACACCAACCTTGCCGCTATTCACGCTAAGCGTGTCACCATCCAACCAAAAGATCTTGCACTTGCGCGGAGATTACGAGGAGAGCGGGCATAAGTTCTGTATTCTCGCCGGTTGTAGGATTTTGGGGGACGCGGAAGACGCGTTGTACTATATGGACGTTGTATTTATCCTCTAATTTTCGTATCACTATACCATCTACTTGTATCCTGCAATTCTTCCAACTCCAAAGTCTCCTGGATGTCAAGTATGCGCCAGCAAGCTCGCGGTAAGGCCTGAACATCGCGTACGCGACGCGACGACCACGTGATGAGAAAACGGTTTGTACTTCGCGCTCAGGCTGGCGCGCTTCGCAGACGGTCGCGAGGTCGTAACTTAAACTTTGCGTTCTTCAAGCTCTTCTAAGTCCTGACTTCGACTCGCTTACTATATGGATGCTTGGAGGTATTGCCTACTTCAGCTTGCAAACAGCACCCTCCTTCAGCCAACGCGCCGCGTTGATGAAGAAGTTCATTAATTCACTGGCAGCTCAAATCAGGCCACTACATACTTGAAGTAACAAGATCAGTTTGTTGGCAAAGTTGCTGCGTCGACACGTTTATCAAAGGTGGACCGCTACCCCAACTTTTGATCTGACTGGTGTGCCCACCCAGGCTGCAGGCTCGGTGATTGCTTCAAGCTCGACATCCGGAACTTGTGCCGAGCGGCAACGTGCGGTAGAGATTCTAGAGAATAGTTGGTAACTTGGTCGATCAGCTGTCTTCATTCCTGAATCAATTGTGGCTCACCATCCCTTCCTAACAGCCACCTTGACAGAGTCCACGGCCGCGGGCTCCAAAAAACGAAAGCTCAGCGTGTCTGCTGGCGGACAACATCCCAAGAAGCCGAAAGCGAATCTCGCAGAGTCCGCAGAAACCCCTGCGAAGTGACAGATTATCTACGAGCTTGAAATGCCAGCTCCTCGGCGTCCGACGTTGCGCCTAGTATAGCCGAGGCTAATGCAACTTCAAGGGACGCTGGCCATAACAGTTAACTTGACCTTCGGAGGAAAACAATCCCATCACGCATAAAGGAGAAGGACCCTTTACATTCATAGCGTGTGCGGATGCAATTCTGCAGTTCAACGACGGCGTCATATCTTCGGTTTACAAACCAGACGCAAGACCCACGAGCTCGAGAGTGGCCTCATATTCGTGGAGGTAGGTGTACTCCGTGAAGAGGAAGCGGATGAGCTTGAAGGGTATGCGGAAGAGGTGAAAGTGTTAACGGAACACACAGAAGATGTGTTTCACGAAAGTCCTTCCGAGCAGTGGTGGTACGAGTTTCACATCCAGAAGGAACATCCAGGGAAGGGGAAAGGGGCGGCGCAGGTTTGGGTTAATTCATTGGAATGGTGGTTTGTAGGAATCAGTGTGCCAGACGAGAGGACGCTGCAAGCGATGGATGCTCTAGCAGCATTCATGACTGACTTCTGAGTTCGTAAGCCTAACAACTAGCTCGGATATGGTGATTGGTCTTCATGCTTCCGGCTTAGTACGAGTGTACTAGATTTGACTCACAATTATCTCGAACGAATCGTTCCTGTAATTCGAGCCCGTAGTCGTGAAGTAGGCTGACCGCGCGCACGGAGCCTCCGCGACAATGTGACATTGGTAATATCGACGTAAGGCTCTCTCCTCCCTCTATATGGATATTCGTCATCTCCATGGAACTCCCTACACTTATGCCCTCAAGATCACAGTAAATATACTTATATATGCAGGTCTCGTCATGATGAATATTGTACAGTGCAGTGTCCTTGTAATCGCATGGTCGCAGGAGTTGCCAGAATCCCTCCGACCCGTTGAAACCCTTATGCTCGAGACGTTACTATGCACCGCATCAGTGTCTGCCGTGATCCAATGCAAGGTAAACTCACCAAGAATCTCAAGACCATTCTGCAAAATCCGGGAAACATCGCCTAGCCAAACAGAGAATACCCCGCGCTACAACGACGACAACGAAAGATGTCAAAACGATACATTCAACAGACACATGAAGAGAAATCCACTGACCTGTTTATGATTCAGATCATCCCGCCAAGATACTAGAACCAGGCGGAGCTGGATGTTCGAGAGGTGAGTATTTGAATAGATCTTTTGATATCGTTTTTACGAACCTGGTTGTGCATATCACCAAGAGCGAACAATCCTCCGCCTACGCTCTCCAGCACTTCTCCGTCGATTACCTCTTCGAGCTCCTCTTCAACAAAGTCACGAAAGTCCTCTTGTAAGTAGTCCCCGATGGCGTTCATCTTATCCTGTCCATCCTGAGTGGCCTGTATTGTGCTGACTTCAGCATGTTTTTTTAGGAATATAGAACACACATACGAGAATCAACTCTTCGCCCGATTTGAAGTGATCTTGAGTGGGATATGGCTCTCCAAGGAGCCTCGAGCCTCCTACGTACGACTCTGGGGAGAAATGAGAGACCAGAGATAATGACGGTAATATCTGTACGTACCGCCCAAGGACGTCCAAAGATGTTCTATCTGAGAAATTTGATCTAGTGCGTCCTGCGACCAGACTGAGTGGGCAAAGATGAAGCGAAATTAGCGGCTAAAGAACGTACGGATATCTTGTGGAAGAACTCGGAACTTGAACATGTGTTGTCCTCTGTAACTTCGCGCAAACGTTGCCGGAGATTGCAGATTGCGGTGGCAAGATATGGTATCTCCTTCTTGCAACGTGCAAGGAACTTCGCTTGCTCGTTAGAGTAGGTACACGGCATGGTTGGGTAAAACGGATGCTGTTAACGGGCTACCTGTAGAGCTGACGATGGTACTCGACTTTGGTGTGTTGGTGAGTCCGTTATTCGTCCATAATATACTGAGGGTCGGGCCTCCCGAGCACCGACAAATTTGACGGCGATGACGATGGAACATAGGTTCCTTGCTACCCGCATTGTCGTAGCAGAAACCTAACCGTGGCTGGAGGCGGTGATACCTAGGGAACTAGCGATATTCTCTTCTGTAGCTTTGCGTGCATCCTGTCATACGTCGTGTGCATTTATAGAATCCGAGCGCGGGAAGCTTGTCGGGATGTCCGAGACGTGGCAATTTCAGCGTCTCGTAGGCGGCTAGCCTAAGGGGAGGATTCTAATGAGCACAGCCCAGGCAGTTAGCGGGGGACCTTGCGAGGATTTAGACCATGAGACAACAACATTTCCGTGGCAGATCGCATAGGATTTGATGTCGGAATTGCAACGATGCCTAGTGGGTTAGCAGAACCAAAATCATACCTTCACAATAATCACGGCACATGGCGATGGAATACTACTTTCCATGGAGTAGGGTGCACGACTTACTCAGGTATAGGATTAAAGGTTGGCGGCACTAGCAAAAGAGACTAGCATCACAAACACCTCGAATTGCCTTTCGAATTGCATGACATTGGACCTACAGGCCCTGATACAAGAAGGGATGGGTGCATCTTGTCTCGCGATAAGGACATGGACTCGAATAGCCACTTACACGCACCGGAGGCGTGTATCGCCGAGGACGGTACTAGCTGTCTGTAACCTCATGGAGACAAACTAGTACTGACTGAACGGCACCGTTTACCGAGCTTTTTACTACCCGTTTGTCAATTCTCAGCTTCGAGCAGAATTCCTGTGAATCACTCACAGTATGATTGGAAAACTGACCTGTGTATCCTACCATACCTCGAGTTGACTGTAAACTTGAAAGTTAGAAACGCAACTGGTCACTATGGCGCCACAAATGCCTGCGCCACGTACACGTGACATGCCACGCTTTTGATCGAACCCAAAATGAACTTAACTTAGTAAAAGACCGCCGGTTTAACGTTGATATTCTACACAAAGCTCACGGTTCGATTCTTCGATAAGTAAGTATTCCAATCTCTGGAGTTTTCGGGAGCACCTGATATTCCTTCATGGCAACCATTTACAGGACTTGCAGGTTCTTCTTGGCCATGACAGCACACTATTGATTCCAATTTCACATACCCTCTCGTTCACAGCAGATCCTACATGGGTCCCAGACTTACCCAGTCGCGCAAACGCTGACTATGTAGAACTCGGACCCCTGACAGGCATTCATTTCTGTGGATCTTCTGTCTTCTTTTGCTGGACTGCCTAACATGTGATGCTCCCGAGATGGCCCCATCGATCTCATTGTTGGTACATAATGCCGGACCTGCCCTCTTGCTTCACTAGCTGCCTCTCGCCCTCTCCCATACGCCATCGAACCGCTATGCCTGTTCCCAGTATGAGTGAACTTCCACGGGGTGATAGCGCAGACCTGATTCAAGAATTGACTCCGTATCTCAGACATTTGAACAAAGATGTCTGGGATACCTACAGTCTGTTTACTTTGGTCGAGCACCAAATACAGCAGCTCAGCAACGATTTGAACGAGTCGCCAAAGCTTGCCGCGACAATCAGCAGATTGAGTGTAGATTGGGCACAATGTTCTCAGGTACGCTTCTGATGCTTTATCGTGCACCATGGACTTCAAGTGCTCATTTTCGTGGCTAACGAAAGAAATATATCCGCTTTCTCTGGCGATGTCGCTCAATCGCTAGGATTACTCAGAAAGGAGCGGACGGTAATTTCCCTTCCAGTCTTCATGTCCTATAAACTGGGCTGAAGGATCTTATATCATAGCATTTGTCAAAGTGATATCAACAAGTGCAGATCCCATCGTCTTCGGAAACGATCCGGATTTTCGTTCATCTACAAAAGTGAGTACGTCTGAATTGCATCGTACTACCACAAAGTACAGAGGCGCACCACTCGGCGAACGCAAACGCTTACCACATGTACGACTAGAATGCTACGAAACATAAGCAGTACATGCAGGGCATTGTAGATTCTCTGAATGAGTTGCAGCAGCAATTTCTTACCTTCAAAACTCAATGGGACAAACTGCACTCAGATCGTTCGAGTTTCAACAAGATCAAGCGTTCCATACATACGTATGTATGAGGTGCATTGACCTAGTTAAGTACTAATCTTTGATTTAGGTTGGGTACTCAGGTAGCGCACTAAGTATTAAACCCTGAGGTCTGAAAGTCAGTGATAATTTTGCTACAGATCAAGTCAATGTGCACCAAGGTCAAGAAAGTTGTCACATCAGCAATTCGTTGCGGAGGTCCCAACGATATGCTCGATGACGCCAGGTATCCTCTAATACAAGAACACGAAGATCAGTCGGAGAAAGTTGCAGAGGCAGACCGTCAAACCCTCGATGCGTTCTCCAACGTTACTAGAAGCCTTCAGTGCGTGGCTCAGATTTGGACCAGTGTGGGTGACTATTCATTTCCTTGGTGAAGTTGTCAACTGACACAGAACTCAGGTGCAGGCAGACCTGCAGCAATGCGCTGGAGTTTTGGAGAAAGTCGATGACAAGGCCCAGCAGGTATGTCATACTTGCATGTACCCTGCGAAACCCAAGTTAACATCGAGATTGATTAGAACGTGGTAACGACCAATATGCTGAGCGTTCGCCTGGCAAAGCCTCAGAGATATTATCAAGACATATCCAGCGTTTGCAAGGATGTCCAGGACGCCCTGAAGCTTCAAATACCCATCACCACTCTAGCTGAATGATAGCATGTGGGCTCTCAACGAATGCCTCATTCTCCATATCTGTGTGGCCGCTGTCCCCAATCCCATTCATCGCCATATAACTGAAAGAAAACAAGATGGTTGTGCACATGATTGCATGTGTCTATGAGTTACCTGCGTATATGTCTGACAAAGCCCTGATGAACTTCATCAGCTCATTCCTCCTTGTATCGAGTTTCAGATCGCGCTCGATCTATATGATTTAGATTCTGGAATCAGAGTAGTAAAGAGCAGAAGCCAAATACTTGTACGTACCAGTTCCAGAGGATCTTTGAATACAGCCTCCATGGCACCACCGAGCTCCTGAGCATCACGGCGACACTCTGTAATTGAAAACCGTCTCAACCATACCATGGAACGCTCCGCATGTTGCAATGCATACCTTCCACCTCAGTATCAAACAAGTCCAAGCTTTGTATCAGGGATTCGATGCGTTCTCTGTGAGCAATCAATTCCTGGGAAACCAAAACGTGCGTTAGTTTAAGAGAGTGAAGTCTTGAACTCGACATCATGAGAATAATTGACTAAACTTGTGCAAGTATATATGGCTCAATTGAAGATGGTTGAAATCTTTTGACTGAGCGGCTCGTATATATGTATCTATGGCTCTGTTAGCTACCACCAAGGTTGCGAATCTTGAACCGCCGAATTACCTCGACTGTCGGCCAGCGATGACATTAATTTCTTCGCGTACATTGCGTAGAGGCTATAAGCAGGTCAGAAATGTGTTTACACGACGTGCGATAATCATACCGTCTCCCCCAGTTTATGCATAAGCTCTTCATGTTCCCGCCGGAGACGATCCTTGTAATGTTCAGCAGCAGATGACATGGCGACAAGTGAGGAGGATGATTGAGACGGGATCAAGACGATATGGAAATGAGACGTAGGGTAGCTAGTTTATATACTCTCTGGTGTGAGGTAGGATTCTAAATCACTATTCTGGAGTATACTGTCTCCCGTGTGACATATGGCATTGGGGGTCACTTGAACTGCAGATTTCTTTGCAGCGCTCAGAAAAAGAGGGCGAGAAGGCGGATAGGATGCGTCTACATGTCATGGCACGGATAGCAGCTGGCACTAGCATCGCAAACCTTTCAGTTTGCAGTCTAGCGGTGGTAACGAAAAGTATGATCCTACCAGCTTCTCCACTCGGATCAGTACACATCTTGCAGCGCTCTAGAAGTCTCATCGCAAGCAGACAGAGGCAGGAAAACACCAGCATGTGAGGCGATGGTAGCAGATGGTAGCAAGACGTCCATAACGTGGTCAGCGTCAAACATGAAACTACTGTCGGTCCACTTGACGCTTGTTATGCGCTCATGTTATGTACTCAGTAGGTATCGTACATACCTTAATTCATACCAAATGAATGGTCGATCAAGACGGAGCTGCAGATATAGCCTGGGTTGGGACTTCACAACGCCGTCCGGAGGGCAGATGTCAGCCTGGGCATTATACAGTGTAATGACGAGTTTCTTTGAGTTTCGCTGAGCGCAGGACATTAACTTCAGACGTGCCTCGGAAAGTATGCAAATTGAAGTTATGATTGGAGTATATTCCACAACCTTGTCGCTCGGAGCATATTAACTATACCTTCAGAGCTGCCGAGAGCGAGGAACAATACTGCATTTGAATGGTTTAGGAAATCTACAATAGATAACGGTAGCATCAGTGGCAATGAATATTAATCGTTGGCGTCCAGATAGCCCACATGAGTAAACCTGGTTGATACTCTTCCTCGGGGATGATCTCATTACCATTTTCGTCGAGAGCCCTTGAGATATTGAATTTGGCTAAAATGGCTGCTATTTGAGTCCAGAGGTTTCTCTTGCCAAAATATCGACCTGGGCAAGTGCGCTTTCCGAAGCCAAATGCGGCGGCGGAGGGGTCTAGTACATTTGGATCCCATTGACCGGAAGCGTCGAAGTACCTGTCCGGGTTGAACTTTAGAGGATCCGGGTACACTTTCTCGTCATGCAGTATGGCCCTAAACCACACTGAGTAACGGAAGTAGAGCATCGTAGTATTGAATAGCTACCAAGAGTTGGCGATGCATATCGAGCCTTTCGGTAGAAAGTATCCCTTGAATTCATCGTCTTCCTGTAGTCTGTGGTAGATCCCTATGTTGCCTCAGATGGACAAATACAAGGAGTTATGAGACTCATTCACCGATAGGAATGGCAGGATGCCACCTGAGGGCTTCATTCACGATTGCGCCAACATACGGAAGAATGTCATAGTCAGAGTAATCCGGAAGACGATCTCTACCTATAACTTTGTCGATCTCCTCTTGAGCCCTCGTTTGTATCTCGGGATTCAACACCACAGCGAGGATAAAGGAAGTCAAGGATGAGACGGTCTAGTAGCGAAGATCGCTTTAAAGACAATCACAGTAAGATCGATATGAAAGAGACACACAGTGGCAATTCCACCTTGACTCCCATCGTCGTGAGTCATCAAGGTACATGAGTTTCAATCGAATTGGGAACGTACCGGCATACATGGAGGCAAGAGACTGCCTGAGGATGCGCTCCATCCATAGAGGGTTCCCTGATTCCATAACGAATGGACCTTGAAGTAGGTTGGTTGCTATACATGGGGGAATCGTCTCGTTCTTTCTCTGAAATAAACGGTGTTATTGAACACCAACTGATCATAGCAGGACTGTTCAGACTTACCATCCTGTCTTTGACATGCTCGAAAGGCTTATCTGCCATCGCCTTGACGTACGGTCTCCATGCGTTGGCTCGACGCTTGAAGGAGGCTCCGGGGAACCACGATGGTACCCACTTGACTGTATCGAAGAGGATGACGGTGGGTGATATCAGAATGAGTTAGTCCGGCCGAGTTGGACTGTATGCGCACGGATAGGGAAAACATCCACCAAGTAACTTTCACCTGCCGCAATCCCAAAGGTTGCCATGGCACGCTCTGCAATCTCGACATAGGGATCACCTTCAGAAGCAATGTCGATACCGTACGTCAAACGCATAATTATCCTGCTGCTCGTACTTATACGGTGACCGTGTTAGTGAGGCATAGATCAATCGGATACCTGAGAGCTTACTACTGGAAATGATCAATGAACTTCTCGGGGGAGGTTTCCAGTCGTTGCAAGAGGTGCTCTATTGCTTCTGAGATGATGGGTTGATATTCCTTGAGTTTGTGTTTGCTGAAGGCGAGATCGAAGGTACGGTGCATGGCGCGCCATTCATCGTTGTATCCTATGTTAGGCATTGCCCAAGAGAACCCAACGCTTCACGAAACACAACGATTGAGTGATGCCCAGAACTGAGATAGAGAAGGGAGAACGTACAGCTCGCTGAGCATTGTCAAGTACGGTCTGTGACGATTCAGTCAAAATCACGATGTAATCGCCTTTGGTGAACTAACCTGTCGCTGTATATCGAAGAGCGTTTGTCGAAGAGCTCCTGTATGCCCTCGAGTGAGTTGATTACAACGAAATCGGTCCCCATCAACTTGAACCGAATGATATCTGAGTCTACGAAGTGGAGAAACGTGTCATACAGACGCATCGTTATCGCGATATTTGCACTCACTATACTCTTTGCTGCAATGAATAAACTGTTTGTACGGTTCAACGAGCGGGATACCATTGGGCGTCCCTATGAACGGCAACCCTTTTGGGCCAGGAGGATACGGTAGCCTTTGAGTATTTTGTTGACGACGATAGAACCATACTGATATTCCAAGAATGAGAAATCCGAGCGAGAAATCCGTCCAAGAGATCATCAATGAAGGTTGTTTTCAGCTGGCTATTGTGCAGTTTGAGTCTGCGGAAGGTGAGAGAGGGGGTGATCCATCGTCGACGCATCAGTATCGAGTCTTCAAACACCAGTACTGCATAAGCGAGCGTTGGGCGGCGAGCATACTTAGAAGTGATTCTGACGGGATCAAGAGTAAGTGAATCTGTGAGAGTACATGGTTGACACTGACCGACATTTCGTGTGTACAGAGATCCAGCCTCGTCTGAGGTATGTATAACTTCAGAAGCCTTTAGTAAATGCTATCTCTCCCGGTCGCGGTTCATGTCTCTACAACAAAGACAGACGGTCACACGTGGTGGGCTGTAAGGTGTTCTATCAGGCCAAACGTTGTCGTGCCAGGACCAGAATAGCTCATAAGTATACTAGTAGTAGCACGTTCTGTTAACGTTCATCACGGAGCAGGGGCAAGAACGATTAGTACACTTCAGTTGCTTACGTTAGGAATATTCTGCTTACCTTGCGAGTACGCGTTTCAGCTTGAATATTACTATTGTAATTGGTCTGGAGTTCGTACAGCAACGCTTAATGCGTAACGCGACAGGCAACGAGCAAGCTTGAAGCCAGAGGTTGATGAATCCTTGATCGTGAGCTGTTTGAACGACTTGGAGCCAGCTCGAATTCACCAGCCGTCCCCAACTACGGGGCATTGGCGATCTTCTAGCTATTAACAAATGGCACTCTAGCTCCTGGAGAACTGATTCAAAAGCTCTATTGATCATGAAACCTAGCATCACCGACCCGAATAAATACACGCAAGTAGAGACCCTTTACGCGGCGAGACTGTACTGTTTGGACAAATTTTATGAGCTGGACAAGGAGACGCAGGAGAGATTGAACGACATTACCCAGTCGATGTCCCATTCCTTATGCTGTAACCCAGGGTCAAAGATCTCTGTCCTTTCAAACTCCGACTTCACTACTTTCCTTCCTTCCTCCGTTGTGACAACTTTTCCCATCCAACAGTTGAAGAGAGGCTCCGACGAGTCCGTGCGTTGATGTCCTTGGATATCAATCAATTCCAAACCTGGAATGACGTCGACAAGTCTCTGAGCAAGCCCTGCTGCATCCGCAACCCCAATGTCACACTTTTCGAACAGATTCGTCCAGTTATATCTGCCACCATTCATGGGAAAGGTGAACACAAGGCAGAGATGAGTACACGGGGCAAATTTGTGCGTATCGATGAAATGTCTCTGTGAGCCGACGTCAGATAATGCACAAATACGCCGTATCGCACATCTAAATACGTACCAATAAATCTGTCAATTCCTCTGCTTCTGCATTTGTGCAAGCTTCGCCGAAAGGAAACGTGTAGCTTAGATGAGTGAGTTGCGGCGCATTCGACCACACCACTGATAGGCTTTCGAATAACTCGGCACACAATTTCAAGTTCATCATCATAGCCGTTGGATGACAATTTACCAGAGCCTCGGGATGCACTGGCATATAGTTGTCGACAGAAGGGGATGTGGGGAATAGACACTGCGTGGTGCAACGAACGTTAAGGGCATACAACACATTGAATGGCATATTGATTTCATCAAGTTCCTCCCAATGATATGGGCGTACGGACGCCGCGTCCAGTTCGTTGTTGTCCCTCTGTTGTTCACAGTCGTCTAGAAAATCGTCATTAAAGTCGTGGATGACGCTGAATGATCGTATGTTCGGAAATGCAAGAGCAATCTCCCCCGTTTCAGCCCAATCATCGACTTGAACCTGCCCCACGGTTAATGTTCGCATGCGAGGAAAGATATGTTCGGAACTAGCAAGCTTGTGGAAGTCGATATATTCAACGTCAAGGACTTGCAGCGTTTCGGCCAGATGCGCGATGATAGGGACGATGTCGAAAGTATTGATGTCAAGGAGGCACCACCTGAGATACAAATGAGTCAGCGGCCATGGACCACTTGCCAGCTCATCGTAGATGCTCTGAGATAGATCGTCAAACCACAGCTGTTCTAATTTCGGGAGGGAATGGAGACTCGATGCAAAATCCGGGCAGGCAGCGACAACGTCTTGACTGTTCAGTACTCTAAGAGAACGAAGGTTGATAGCATACTTCATGACTTTCGGCAGGTCGAGGCAAGTAACTGCCTCGCTGATTGTCTTCGAGTCTTCCACGTAAGGCAGCCGAATATCTCGGAGCATCGGAGCATATCGAGAGATATCCTTGTTCAGGAGTTCGCAGAAAAAGCGAGTCCCCGACGGCAAAAGTTTGAGAGGTAAGCCAAGTAGCACGGGCAGCCCAAGCTCATGTATCCCTCGGCTTGTATGCATCAAGCTGAGGAGGTCACCCTTTGAGAGGAGGTTCATGACAACAGACCATTTGTCGTGTCTGAGCATGGTTGTCCCTTGCCGCATGACCGATCGACTGAGAATTATTACAGCCTGTCACTTCGCTTTTCGGCGACCTATTGCGGACTATATTCTGGCGCAATCATCGACATGATTCTTTGCTGGCTTTGAATGAGATGGTGTTAACGAACTCACTAACACTGTACTTCTCTTCGATCCCGTGAACGTGGTTGGGAAATCGTAGCGATTCGAGATAGCCCGAGATACGTTCGCTCAAGTCGATACTTGAAGCTCATAATCGTATGACAGTCGCAGTGACTGCAATACAGGTTGCAATTGTTGGTGGTCGCGAAACGCGTGCACCAGTTGGCAGTCTTGACCCCTGCCGTTTTCTGCCGTTCACGTGCCTACGGATGTTAAGGCTCTTCAAGAAGCCGTAGCCTTCAATTGAGCTTAGCCACCGTTAGTATACAACTCATCTGCATATCTTTGTGTTCATTCAAAGTTCTCGCTTCACTGGTCGTACAACTTTCAACGTACGTTCAAAAAGGTCTGAGTTGCCAGATTGAGGCGTGCGCAGGCATAAATGACTTGAATCCCA
This sequence comes from Panus rudis PR-1116 ss-1, assembly GCA_022160315.1. NCBI lineage: Eukaryota > Fungi > Basidiomycota > Agaricomycetes > Polyporales > Panaceae > Panus > Panus rudis. The sequence continues at coordinate 91,288 of MU275212.1, forward strand.
AGTCATATTGCGAGCACAGTGCGGCCGCGCGTACTTGTGCCACCGGCTTTCCTAGTGTGAAACCCCTCGCTTTACCCGGATTTTCCTTGCGCGCTTTCTTGCCAAGACAGAACACGACGTCCTACGTGCGAGATCAATGTTTATTCTTCTGCCTCAAGCGGGATACTGAACACTAGCTCTACCACTGAAAATTCTGTAGCATGCAAGCGAGACGCATGATGCATCCCCTTCTTTGGCATTGACTCCCAGGCAAAGCTCGCCAAGAGCAGAATGAGTGAGTGACAGTACTGATTCTCTCACAAATTAATCAGCTAAACTCGCACATTTTGTTCAAAACGCAATCAATGTTCCCTAAGATAACCTTCGCCGAGGGCCGATGGTGAAGAAATCTTCGCACCCGCATCTCCAGGGCATACACGCTCCTGCCTGTTCCGTAGATGCTGGTCTCCGGCTACCCATGGGCATGGGCATCACGGTTCTCAAAAGATCCCATTGTTCAGCCTACAGCATCCTTTGTGGACCTGTGTTCCCGCTGAGGCATATGGGCCCGTTCTAGTCATCTCCTCTGTCTGGGAACCATGCCAAAGGACGACCCTCCGCATACCGTTACCTCGGCCACTGGAACTCTCACCTACCGTAACGAGACCTTGGTACGGCGAATCGTAGCCCGTCGAGGCTTGAGCACTATTGGATATAGGCTGTCCAATGCAAGCCTCGACGTTCAAGCCCATGGTGATTACCGGCATCTCGTCTGGGAAGCCTGCCTTGATTGTTCAGACACTCCAACGTCTTTACTCAAATAAATCCAGTATGATTGGCTGCTTCAGAGACGTATCTGTCTTTACGGGAGCAAATGCTTTCGGTGCTCCCAAATCGGCTTGCTCGAGAAGGTTTGAAGAGGTATGTTAACGGAGCAGCTATGTGCCAGGTACAAAGTTATAAAAGACAGACGGAAAGACTGTAGGTCAGTAAGACACTCCAGTCTCTTCAATCAGCAGACTCAGTCGTCTCTCCAATGGCTTTCAAGGCACTCGCTGCAGTTCTGGCCCTTGCGGCCACCGTCTCGCTCTCGAACGGTAAGTAAACTACTGAGTTTTCAACCTCGAACCTCGGCTGACCTTAGATATGTTAGCTGCGATTGTGCGCAAGGCTACCTGTGCTGACGGTCGCACCACCGCCAACGCTGCTTGCTGCGCCCTCTTCCCCATCCTGGATGATATCCAGGAGAATCTCTTCGACGGCGGCGAGTGTGGCGAGGAAGTTCACGAATCACTTCGTCTCACCTTCCACGACGCCATCGCGTTCTCTCCCGCTTTGACTCGTCAGGGCAAATTCGGTGGAGGCGGAGCTGACGGCTCCATTATCACCTTCTCCGACATTGAAACCCCCTTCCATGCTAACGGCGGCATTGACGAGATCGTCGACGCTCAAAAGCCCTTCGTCGCCAAGCACAACATCTCCGCCGGTGACTTGTGAGTTGCATCCCGTTCCACCGCATCTTATCCCCTCTTACCCTACGAATAGTATCCAATTTGCCGGTGCCGTCGGCGTATCGAACTGCCCGGGTGCTCCCCGTCTTCAGTTCTTGCTTGGTCGTCCTCCAGCGAAGCAAGCTTCCCCCGACTTGTTGATCCCTGAGCCTTTCGACTCTGTAACCAAAATTCTTGCTCGTTTCGCTGATGCAGGATTCAGTCCCGCGGAGGTCGTTGCTCTTCTCGCTTCGTAAGTGAACATGTCCTGAACACACGTCTTACTGAGCTGACAGTCTCTCATTAGTCACACGGTCGCCGCTGCTGATCACGTCGATGAGACCATCCCCGGAACTCCCTTCGACTCCACCCCCAGCGTCTTCGACTCTCAATTCTTCATCGAGACTCAACTTCGTGGTACGCTCTTCCCGGGAACCAGTGGCAACCAGGGTGAAGCTCTTTCCCCTCTGAGAGGCGAAATTCGTCTGCAATCTGACGGAGACCTCGCCCGTGATCCCCGTACTGCCTGCGAATGGCAATCCTTCGTTAGTGAGTATTATGTTCTATTTATACGAAAATGACCCCCCGCTCTAACGACGACGGCCTTTAGACAACCAGTCCAAGCTTCAAAGTGCGTTCAAGTCTGCCATGGCTAAGCTCGCTACCTTGGGCCAGAACCCCAGGAGCTTGATCGACTGCTCCGACGTTATCCCCGTTCCGAAGCCAGTCACCGGCCGTGCCCACTTCCCCGCTGGGTTGAACAGGAACAATGTGGACCAGGCCTGCAGGGCTACTCCTTTCCCGACTCTCCCCACTGACCCCGGTCCGGTTACTTCGGTTCCCCCCGTGTGAGTCCACTTCGACGCCTTGTCCGTCAGAATCAACAGCTGATCTCAGACTTCTTTCGCAGCCCACCTTCGTAAACTGTCGCATCCGGCCATTGATGGGTCTAGCTACTAGAAGTATTATTCTCCCTGCACAATGACCATCCTCGATACACGAGTATCATTTCTCCTGGGTCTTGGGTAATATATAACTTCAATTTTGGTATATGACGATGTAGCAATGTTGTTGTAAGTGGCATGCGAAACTTCCTGGAAGTGCAGTGTGCAGCATGCGACCCTAGGACCTACTAAGTAGTGCAGTGTGTGACCTGTCCGAGTCGGAGCTGCAACTTTCGTCGTGATAGCAAGTTCTCAATCGTCTGTTTGCGGTGTGGAAAGCTGTGAGATTGCATAGAGAACTTTCAAGTTTCGAGCTCCCCTTGAAGGACACTCGGAGATGGCCGCGAGTCGCGACGCGTAATGAAACACGGTCACGTGAGATACACGTGGTACGATGGTTCAAGATCGCCGGAGACACCGCTTCTCGCATAAGATCTTGTCTTCTATGTATCTTTTCAACATCACTAACATCGCTTGCTTTTGTCGCCTCAAATAATCTTCCTCATGAATGTCTCTACCGTGGACAAAACGCAAACGACGGCTTCAAGAACTCCTGGGCGATGGAGGCTCGCCTTTGGACCGTTCGGAGGATGCGCTGTCTCTAGCAATGGATCGCATCCTGCATGGCCAGAGCGTTATTGGCAAGACGTGTGCGATTGCTGCTTATTTACACTAAGTTTTTGAGGCTTATAAATCTGCATAAATAGCGAAAACTACACAAGTCGATAGCCTCAGGTTCTCCGACAAAGATCTGAGCGTTGTTGGCACGCTGGAGTATGGACAATTCGGCGTGGTACGTTTCAAAGTTCTGATGTTGCTGTGTATAATGACTTATACCTTCTACTGGTGCTTGCAGATAGATGTCGTGAATTGTAAAATTGACGGGCGTGTATACGTGCGTAAGTCCACGGAGAAACACTTTGCACTACGCACACACGACGTACGTTGAGACTTTTTTCATTCCATACGAGATATCTTACGGTATTTTATTTAGCAATGCTCCCCTCAAAACGAGCGAGACATCCTGTTGCGTGCATTGAAGACCGATACTCGTTGGAGTCCACATCTGCTTTGTGCCTACCAGACGCCCACGCATCTCAATCTTGTCATGGATTACGCTGAGGGGGGTACGCTCTTGGATGTCCTTGAGTCTAGCCCACTTGATGGAAGGGTGGCGGAAGAGGACATACATTGGTGGGCACCTCAATTGATAAGTGCCATCCATTGGTGTCACTCGCAGGGCTATGTTCATCGGTAAGCGTGTCCTCATCCCCCGTCACCTTTTTTGCAAACACTTGCATTCCAGGGACATCAAACCAAACAACTTCATCTTAACTAGCACATCCCATGTCATGCTCATTGACTTTGGATCAGCTGCTCCTCTCCTTCCTTCGAAACCTGATGGGAGTCAACAAGTGGCCAAGATTCATTGTCAAGTCCCATGTGGCACTTGCGACTACATCTCCCCCGAGATTTTACAAACGCACGAAGAAGCTCTTGTAGCTTTGGAGATGTCGGACGTACCCGGTATCTCGCCTTTCGAAGACGATACCAGTGGAGGCTATGGCCGAGAGACTGATTGGTGGAGTTTTGGCGCGATGTTGTATGAGATGGCTTACGGTGTAACGCCATTCTTTGCCAGCGACATTCGACAAACGTATGCAAAAATTATGGACCACCAGGTGAGACATTCGCGTCGGGAGCTGGCGTTATACTCATCAGTGATACGTAGAGAAGCTTGCGTTTTAATCGTAATATCGACATATCTTCAGCCTTGAAGGATCTTCTACGACGGTATGTGTCATTAAATACCATGTCGTCGTATCCTCATTTCTATTAGACTCCTTACCACAGCTGAGCTACGCCTCGGACGATGTGATATCGACGAGATCCAATCGCATCCATTCTTCGAAGGTACGAACTGGCTTAAGCTTCATGATAGTACGTATTCTGTCTTTCTTGATACTCTCCTCCCTTACTGATCGTGAAGCAGAATCAAAACCAGCTAATCTCCATTTGCCTCAGTTCACATACAGTACCCCTATCGACCAGCAGGTAACACCTGGTGCAGTTCACTCAACTATGGAGGAATCACACTCCAAAGGCTTCGCATTCTCTGCGTTATTCGATTCGTCACCAGTAGCCTCAGTAAACACTCCTGGCCCTCATGTCACGCCATCACAGGGATCCAGTAGGTCTATTCTGCGGGATCAGACAACGGCATCATTCATTGGCTTCTCTTGGGGGCCTACGATTGAAGCTTTCGAACACAAAGGCGAGAAACTTCCCACAGTGAAGACACCGAGACTCTTCACGCCTCGACCTTTCACTGGTACATCCTCGACTGTATCCCCCTTCCCGGCGTTGCCTGGCATTCACAACGTGCATGCGACCCCTGGTAGCCAGAAATTCCCTTTTGCCACTCCTGTCCGGGCAAACCTGTTCACGCCCTATGGTACTTTGCCTAGAGCAAGCACAGTCAGGCGAACGGCCCCGCGAAGGACTGTTTCTGACAGAGAAGCTATGAAACAACTTGTCGATTGCGTAGGTATGAGTGCCAGGAAGAAGGTATTAGAAAGCGGCCGCAAGCCTCGAATATTGAACAAGTTCAACAGTGTCTCTAGGTCGTCGACACTGAAAGAACTGAGGTTCGATAAATCGATCATGGTCGTCAACGATACCGGAGTATCCTATCGAGTTGACCAAGGATCTACCTCTGCTACTGCGTCCACGAGCGGTATGACTAGCTTTGCAAGGTCCGGTCAAGATACATCCTCGTCCGTGTCAGTGCGAAGCCTCGCGGAGATGACGCAATTCATGCCTGGAGGCTCAGACTCCAGTATGGAGTCAGATGTTCCACCGAGCCCAAGTCCTAGCCCACGACCAGGGTCAGCAATGTCGACGTTCTCGCTTAGAAGTCAAACACCAACAACTTCCACCTTTCCGCGTATCGGGAATTCGCGCAGCGTGGACAGTAAAGGGCTACTGTCCCCCGCTCTCCCAATGGATCCGCAGTGGAGTCTACCTCCCCCTCCCCCTCCTCCGGCGAAGGAAGATGTGCCGCTACGAACTCGGGACTTGTCGATGGAGGTGCTGAATGAGTTTCAGAGGAGACATTCGAACCTGATGAATGACATTGGATCTCTAGAAGGACGGTTAGAACAGGTCGCTGGACGACTACGACGGAAAGTTTGACTAAGTTATAACCTGTGATTCATGAGATATGTATCTAATACACTTGTACACCTATTGTGCTACCCATTACCACAGTCTACCATGAACTCTCCAACCGCCCACGGCTTAACATTCAATTCTCGTTGGTACATGTTACTCGCAAAGCAAAACTGGCAGACTGCTGATACAAAGGTATTCAAGATCATGAGGAAACAAGCGTCGAACAGACTTCATACTCCTAGGGAAACGTTGGTACCACATATCTGAAGATCTGCTCTCCATGGACATTTTATATCATATTCAGCATTGCATGATTGCCTACCGCTCAGGGAAAGGTTTGGATGAGAGCATCGTACAGTGGCTTGTTGAATCCGACGCATTGCAAGGCAAGATACACTGCCTGTGCGTTGCCGGACAGGTACATCTTGCGTATCTTGCCCTTTTCACCAGGGGTAGTAACGAATTTCGGGTCAACAAAAGTGACACGAATCAGCTCATCTCTGATCTGACAATAAGAGTGTGAGTACGAAAGTTGAGTTCCTCACACACGCAATCAGAGAATTGAGACATACAGACTGCGGGAGCGTGGAAAATTCGGTTTGGGAAAGGTCCCCAACGAGAGCAAATTTGTACGTGCCCCCGTAGTAGATACGATGATCCTCTCCGCGGTAAAGCAATTCGCGGACCTGTCCTATGCTCTCAGAGAACTCGTCATAGTCCGTCCACTCGTCTACCATTACTCCGCCTTCGGGCTTCGATAGATACTTTGCCTTCGGGGAGACGATAATGGCGTGGTGTTCGATGTATGGATACCATAGAACTCGGTTGTTGCCTGGGCAGAAGTAGAATCCATCCCCGGAGCTGAAGAGATACGTTGTAAGGATGTCGGCTTAAGACCCGTTGTGCCTCATACAAACCATAGATTCTTAATTTGCTGCAAGTCAATCCAGTTAGATCGAGTCATCGATGTTGACACAGGAAGCAAGCAGATACCTGAGTCATGTATTGGATAGGATCTTTGCACTTCTTAGATATATTGACGACTAGAGACTGTCGCGGAGGCATGGTTATCGGTGGGAAGCGCGAAAGAGCTTCACTTGCACCACCCGGCTGGAAGTTTAGAATATAAGCCACCTTGAGACGTGTACTGCCAAGGATCGAGAAAAGAACGGGTACTTCAGTTGAAGGCATCTCTGTCTTCGCGGATTCGATCGCTACATTTGTACGCGTCTGAATTCACAGGATCGTCAGTCAACGGGAATTACAGTCTTCATGAACGATACACTTACATCTTTTGGAGTATCAGATAGATCGCTTGGTACACCACTCAGTCTACCTTCGAGCTCTTTGACGTACAGTCGAAGCTTTCTTAATTGTGTAGATGCCTACGACGATCAATGTGTCAGTATCTGCGTATTCCATTGAGCGATGTGATCACAGAGCAGTTGCATGTAGTCTCAGCGATGCAACCATCCTCGATCCTCTCATAAGGTGATCTCGCAGTGTCGTCAGCAATGTGACTTGGTCCTTGGAAGGCATCGAGTTGAGCCTGAAGGACTTGATTTTGCTGCAGCACATGCGTCAGCAATACATCCGTCATGAGATGAAGATACACGACTTCTTTAGAGTTGCATAATTCTAATTCGACAGCCTTGAGCTTGGCTTCGAAATCGGCCACCACATCGGACTCCAAATGTTGAGAATCCACTGTTGCGTGCATTGTAGGAGGAACTCCTTTATCCTACAAATCCAAGCCTTCTAGATTCAAAGACGTGGCTGTGAAGGACCCAGAGAGTCTCTCAACAAGCAAGGATGTATCCAGCGATGCCCTCTTCAGTGGGAGGACTCTGCAGCGATGGCGCGAGCGGCGACCGCCGCGACGCGCGTGGGACGTTCTCCATCACGTGACAGGACATGACGCGGGCGGTGGGCGCCGCCGCCCTTCTCTTGAACACTGTCTCTTCTACTTAGGCCCCAGTCGTGTTTGCTCGATACCTATCTTAGATCCACCAACCATTGCTAGGAGTTTACACCTTTCCATTATGCAGAACCCAGACCTGAACGTTCTCTCTCGCTCCAACTTCAAGTTTTCAAGATACCCGGTGTTCAATATCAAGATCTCTCTCGAGGGATATCTATAAGTAAAGTACGATGCTACACCCGGGCCAGAAACTATCAAGGCAGAGTCATTATCTCCAAGTTGGTCTGCTTTCTAAACGCTGACAGTACGAGCACTGTTGCATTATGAGGGCCCGAGAATAGATTGTGGTAATGTGCTTACTAGACGTTAGGTGATCCACGACTCCCGTGCTGCGCTTCTATGTATCGAAGCCTGTTTCCAGTGCTCGTACAGGTCTTGCGACTGATGGATGCATTCTATACTTGTTATCTTTGTCGCTCAATTGTATTCTGTATCTAACGCTCTGCTAAATCTGCTCCGCGGATAGCTGCAGTTTGTCGATTTTCTCATGACAAGCATTCCCCCTGACTCATTCTGGATTCATGCTGCTTCTCCGACTGGCGTGTGACTAGCACCACTCAACATTCCTGGAATATGACCTCCGCTATGCTACCGCTGCTGCACAATATATAATGGTTCACTCGCCGCCACCTGCCCCCTCTTCAATCTAATAATATGCCATCCATACTCAGCATCGTGGATTTTCTGACAACTGCATTCATCATAGGATTGATAGTTCGTCGACACTCCCGTTCGAAACGATCTCCATACCCTCCTGGACCTCCTGGATATCCCATCATCGGAAACGTGAACGACATACCACCTCACAAAGCATGGTTCACGTTCCTAGAGTGGTCGCGCAAATATGGTATAGAGATATAGATTGTTTCATCCTGCTTCATCTCTAACTCGTATAGTACATAGGCTCAGACGTCATCGGTTTGCGCGCATTTGGAACTAAAATTGTCATTCTCAACTCGCTAGAGGCTTCTACCGAACTCCTCGACAAGCGATCTTCGATATACAGCGACCGACCTCACATGACAATGCTATATGACCTGTGAGTGTTTGTTCAGCATTGTTTCGGCCATACATGGCTTGACTGTGATTGAGCAGAATAGGATTCCACTGGACGATGGCTTTCAATAGATATGGAGAGCGATGGCGAGACATGAGAAGAGCATTTCACCAAGAGTTCAACCAAGACGCAGTCAAACAATTCCGAGATGTCCAAGTCAAGGCTTGTCACGACCTTCTGCGCCGATATGCCACTCAACCGGAGAACTTTATGGACGATATCCGACAGTTCGTCTATTTTGCCTAACGTTTGATTCCCATCTAAATACAATTCCAGTATGACGGGGCGTATCATCATGCGTTCCGCATATGGAATAGACATCAAGAATGAAGGGGACAGATACATTGAGGTTGGTGAAGTCGCCTTGCAAGCACTTTCCGCAGCGTCCAATGCCGGCACCTACTTGGTGGACACTTTGCCTTTTCGTAAGTCTGCTCAGTGTTCTTGAAACCGGCTACAAGCCGGTTGAGATAGACACAGTGAAGTATCTTCCCGAGTGGTTCCCCGGTGCTGATTTTCAACGGGAAGCGAAATATTGGAGACCGTATGTGTCCGCAATGATCAACGAGCCATACGCTTATGTAAAGAAACAATTGGTATGTTGGTCTCTCCATCTGCCTGAATCATGCGCGGAAGTGAGCGTACTTGACAGGCCCGCGGCGGTGGCAACCATTGTGCGGCCACTTCTTTGCTCGAAGGAATGGTAAAAGAGGCACGAGATCCTGCATATATGGAGCACGTGGTACAACGAACTCTGGGATCTATGTATTCGGGTAATTCCGTACGTTCTTCGTTGGAGTTGCTTTGTACTGACGACACGAAAAAACTAGGCGGTGCAGATACGGTACGAATTGGTGCTTGTATGATCTATTTTGAAGCGATTGACCTGACCGATTTCGAGACCAGACCGTTTCTGCCTTGAATTTCTTTATGCTCGCCATGGTGTTATATCCAGAGGTACAGCAGAAAGCGCGGAAAGAACTGGACTCGGTCCTAGGTCCTGAAATGCTCCCTGACTTCAAAGATCGCCCATCACTGCCCTACATTGAGGCTATCGTCAGCGAAACATTGCGATGGCATCCAGTAATACCACTAGGTAGGTTCGAGCAAGAGAGATAAAACGTTGAGATAACACCTCGTCAGACATTCCTCACCATCTGACTGAAGATGACACCTATAAGGGCTACTTCCTTCCTGAGGGCACAATAGTTGTAGCCAATTCATGGTACGTAGCTTGGATTCACTGCCCGAATACACATTCAACAATTTGAAGGGCTGTACTTCACGATGAAACCGCATATCCTGAACCCTACGCTTTCAATCCGGATCGATTCATCAAGAACGGGCAACTAAACCCCGACGTACTTGATCCTGCGGTGGCTGCTTTCGGCTTCGGACGCAGAATATGTCCCGGGAAAGCTCTAGCTAGCGAAACAATGTGGATCGTCATAGCATCTATCCTCGCGGCGTTCGAGATCTCCCCTGCTGTCGATGAAACGGGCGAGAAGATTATCCCAGCGGAAGATTTCACCCCTGGTTTACTAAGGCAAGTAGCTTGTGTCGTTGATGTTAGAAAGGCACCCTCTGATCTTCGCACCCTTTGCGTAGCTATATGAAACCTTTCAAGTGTCAGATACGGCCCCGCTCGGAGAAGTGGAGAGCACTTGTCGAGGCAACTTCTCTTAGTGAGGAGATGTAGAAGTAAGTGAGCAGACAATCATGGTTAGATCGTCATCACATCTTTCATCATAGATTGCCATCCTTTCTCCTGTCGCTCCATTCAATACTCGTTGTTTCCCTTGCTACATATCAACGCAATACTCGACCTTGATTACGATTGACTTGATCTTACCTGCTCCTTGGAAATCGATGCTTTTACTAACGTGAACGCAAGTAAGACAGCGCTTCTTGTCCCTCAAGCTTCTCGGATTACTACAGGCACTCTATCTGAGACAGAGCTCTGAGTGCGGCTGCGTTTTGCGCTTCACATCGCTTTCACGCGGGTGAGTTTATTCAAGTATTTGTTAAGCTCTAAGCTCCAAGTCGTCATCATTGTGCCGCGCTAACATCTGGTTGCACCGTGACACAATTCAAAATTGAGGCCGAATCATGAACAGCACCAGTAGTGACGATAAGGGTCTTCGATGACAGATCATCGCACCGGCATGAGGATACAAGGAAGGGAAAGGAAATTGATTGAGAAATGGGTGGTCCACGCTAGTCCGCGGTAATGCTTATCGGAATTCTCGTTCATCATCACACTCTTCTTATGAGTAGTGTGTGTGTTTCCATTCGAGGTGAGCCACCTTGATGTAATCTTAAAGTTTCCTACCAACGCCACTATATGGCATAATGCTCATATCCGAAGACTCGCAAGGCACCAAGCGAAGCCTCTAAGGCGGCCCCTAGTGACCGTCTTGTTGCAAGTATGTCTTCACTCCAACCTGAAGTTGACGTATTTTTCTAGGACTCTCATCGGATCCTCACCTTGCGTAAACGGACTAAAGGAGTTTGTTCTGCAATATTGAGGCCCATCATCAAGTGTGGCTCGTCTTCGCAACTGCAAAGCGAACATGGAATATCGCCGTTACAGTGGTTATGTGTTCGGCAATGCGTTATCCATTCATCTCGTTCGGTGCCGTGGACCATTCAATCAACCTCTTGGCTGCAAGCTTATTCAACACATATGAACCATCTCGGGTATTGTTCAACCTTTCCAAAGCCGTAAAGCATTGGGAGAAAATCCTGCTGCTCTCTGTCGCCTAGCCATAGATATACTCTTGAAGACTACTATCGATTCTCAGCTGGCGTTTCTATATTTGGTGCTTTGCACATTACGGTGGTGCAGACTGCAGCCGCAAGCAATGTTCGATCTGTGTTAGGCAATGCAATGGTTCGTGCCCTGTATTCGCCACCCCCAGCATGCGGCTAACACGGTTCTGTTTCCGAAACTGACACTGGTGCATAATCCATACGCCACAGCCTGAGAGTTCTATCGACGCCAAGCATACCGCTCCTCTCGGATGTATTCATAGCAAGAACACCTACAGTTTAATCGAGTCTGAGCAAGAGCATATAACAGTCGCTTGCTTCGGTATGAGCTACGTGCCCTAGCTCACGATCCCACCATGTTCAAGTTTGTGACTTCAGATATCAGTGTCATCTCCTCGGTCATCGTTGCCCTGTTCTTCATCCATCATCGAAGGTCTCTCGCTAAACGATCCAAATATCCCCCCGGTCCGCCTGGATATCCCCTGGTTGGCAATGTGGACGACATCCCGCCGCACAAAGCATGGTACACGTTCCTGGAGTGGTCACGTCAATACGGTAGATGCATATCCAATCATTTTCATGAATCTCAAGGCATTGACTGTACTCTTGTGTCTTACTTGTATAGGCTCAGACATTATCGGCCTCCGAACATTTGGAACTAACATTGTTGTGATCAACTCCTTAGAAGCCGCCACAGACTTGCTTCACAAGCGATCCTCAATATACAGCGATAGACCTCATTTGACGATGTTATATGACCTGTAAGGATTTTTCCCCTGCCCAATGCCCGCAAAGCTAATTTGTACCTGCGGTCACTCAGAGTAGGGTTTGACTGGACGTTAGCATTCACTAGGTATGGGGATCACTGGAGAGATATGAGGCGAGCTTTCCATCAAGAATTCAATCAAGCCGCTGTCGAAAAATATCGAGAGCTTCAGGTCAAAGCTTGCCACGAGCTGCTCAGAAAATATGCAAGTCATCCGGAAACGTTCATGGAAGACATTCGACAGTGAGTGTATACCCTAAGGGTCATGCAATCATGCTCATGATTAACTTCACGCAGTCTAGCTGGGCGCGTTATTATAGGTTCAGCTTATGGGATTGAGATAAAAGGTAAAGGAAACCGATATATAGAAGTTGGTGAAGTCTCCCTACATGCGCTCTCGGCTGCCTCGAACGCTGGCAGCTACATGGTAGACACCTTGCCATTCCGTAAGCCCATGTTCGTCCTCGTTGTCTACGTAGAACGTTAACGTGTTGGACTTGCGGCTATGCAGTGAAGTATCTTCCAGAGTGGTTCCCCGGAGCAGGGTTCCGGCGTGAAGCTAAAGCATGGGCACCATATGTATCCGCCATGCTCCACGAACCTTATACGTATCTCAAGCAACAAATGGTATGTGGAACGCTCCTTTGGGGATGCAGCATCCAAATTCATTGTTATCGTCAGGAGGAGAGTTGTAGCAATCAGTGTGCGGGCACTTCCTTGCTCGACGGAATGGTAACGGAGGCACAAGATCCTGTCTATATGGAGCATATTGTGCAGCGAACTCTGGGTTCGATGTATACCGGTACGGTTCCTCCCTGCAGTTGTGATATTGCTTCTTTTTGACATGGATGCATTGGCACTAGGTGGCACTGATACGGTAGCGATCTTTATCCTCTCATAAATATTTGCGTGACTTACGGTACACCCACTGGTGCACAGACAGTATCTGCATTGAGTTTTTTCATGCTTGCCATGGTCCTCTACCCGGAAGTTCAGCAGAAAGCGCGAAAGGAATTGGATATGGTTCTAGGCACTGGAGCACTTCCCGACTTTCGTGACCGCCCGTCCTTACCGTACATCGAAGCCATCGTGACCGAGACCCTGCGATGGCATCCAGTTGTCCCATTGGGTAACTACTTACTGCTCACAATCTTCTTATAGGCACAAAGACTTGACTGAACTATTCTCGGCAGATGTCCCTCATCGTCTCATTGCGGATGATACGTACAAGGAATACTTCCTTCCTGAGGGTACAATAGTCGTGGCTAATTCATGGTACGAACAAGTGATAAGCTGTGCTGGACTGTGTTTCGAGAGGTCCTGATAACTTGATTTCAAGGGCCATGCTACACAATGAAACCATATACCCCGACCCTCATACTTTCAACCCGGATAGATTTATGAAGGACGGGCAACTTGATCCTGACGTCCGCGATCCAGCGGTGGCTGCGTTTGGATTCGGGCGCAGGATATGCCCCGGTCAGGCTCTGGCCAGCGACACAATGTGGATTGTCATAGCTTCTATTCTAGCATCCTTCGATATATCGCCCGCTGAAGATAGAAATGGCGAGAAAATCATTCCGGCTGAGGACTTCTCTGCTGGTTTGGTAAGGCAAGTATACCTAATTGGCATTTTGTCATGACAAAAACACTTACATTGCAACACTTTCTTTGTCCCTAGTTACATGAAGCCCTTCAGGTGTCAAATACTCCCTCGCTCTGAAGAATGGAGGGGGATCATTGACGCGACTGCTGTCAACGACGTGATGGTCTAGAGAAGTTTAAATTCTCGAGTAAACCGGTTGTGTGAATAGAAGCATGGTGAATAGCGTGTGACGTATCTGACACTCACTACGTCTACTCTGGCTGCCTGTATGATACTAGATATCCCTCCGAGTCAGAGAGGCCGTCATGTAGCCCAAGTTTCAGCCTTTCAGTAACTTTAGGCTCCAAGTTCAAAGTTGTGGGTCCGAGTGTTACATCTGTTTGATCTTCACGTGACGTGAGCGGTGAAGTTCAAGTTCAAGTTGACGCGTTGGCAATGGCGGGTCTCACAATGACTCTCACTACTGTGACTGGCATCATTTCGTCCGAGTCTCACAGGGCTCATTGTGACACACTCCGAGCAGCTCTCCTCGTCGGACATTCTACATCTGTAGCGGCAGCCTGTGGCCGTATGCAACATCCAGTCAAATATGTTGCGGCTCCCTCAGCGACTCGGACTATGAAACCAGCCTGGCGGCTATTGGCACTCTTTTTTTCAATTCTTTGACGCTTTGTGCAAGTCTTAAAGCGTATTAGAAGGCTAGTGACTAGCTCCATCATATACTTGCTACTTGGCTGCTCTCAGCGGGATTATACCGCTTAGGCAGTTGTACTCGATTTCGTGGTTTGGTACACGATGCTGTGGAGAGTCCGGCGTTCAACTCCCAGTGGCATCTTTACCTGCGTCTGTATGCAAAGATGATTCAAGCTCCAGACGCCGATACAACAGTCCCCATGTATGTGCTTGGGCAGCAAAAGGTTCACCCTGGTATCGGATCACCATCGGGAACAGAAGTCGAAGCCCCCAAGTCGCGTAACACCACAAGGTCCTTGAGGAACGTAGATCACGACCGATGTCCCCGAAGCCCATACGACCTCCGGATACTTATGTTGCAGTACGTGAACCCTCATGCGTGCTTAGCGGAATGAACAAATGTGATTCTGATATGCTCTCGACGGGGTCTCAGGCTGCCAGACCTGATGAACCTTTGCTATTGACGCGGAGTAGTAGTAGTATATCTTATACCATGCCAGTGGTGGCGACCGGCACTATACTTGCTCAAAATACTCCAATTAGACGCAAGTTCATGCGATTCTAATGATATTGCAGGGCAATGTGTGATGGTTCCGTCAGCTTTGTTATTCCTGATGGTCTGCGCACCGTCTTACCCTGATAGCAGAGCGGCGAAAGGTATAGCCTGTGCTCCTCATACTCGTTGGACTGTATCAGTTTTGCATAAACTGACATCCTCACAGAGGTGAAACTTCAGGTTGGAAGGTGTACGAAATCCCGTGGTTTCCACACTGTGGTAAGCACCCAAGTTCACGTTCTCTGCGCCGGATGTTGCTCAAGCTACCGCTGATGCCAGTATTTGTGCGCTCGCAGCACTACCTTCGCTGCTTCCCCGGTGATTCAGTTGACAAAAGATCAGATACGTCTACGTGAACGCGACACCTTCATGCAATGTACTCCTGGCCCGCTAACCGAAAGGTCTGAAAAGATATCCTCACATGTTGCTAAACAGGCACTATATAAACAGGGAACTCTCCATAGGGTCTAACATAGTACGGCGACTCCCTTCGCCCTTCGTCTTCCTGCCATGCTTGCAGCTTTTGACATATTTGCCATCATTTCCACTATTTTCGCCATAGGCTTGATCCATCACTGGAGATCTCTCGACAAACGATCCAAATACCCACCTGGCCCGCCTGGGTACCCTGTTATCGGAAACGTGAATGACATCCCGCAGCATGAAGCATGGCTCACGTTCGCGGAGTGGTCGCGGCAATACGGTAGATACTCTAAGAACTATCGACCCACCCCTCATCCTGACTCACTTGGACACAGGTTCGGATATTATCGGTCTGAGATCATTTGGAACCAACATCGTCGTGGTAAACTCCCTGGGGGCTGTCACAGATTTGCTCGACAAGCGATCTTCAATCTATAGCGATAGACCTCACATGACGATGTTATATGACCTGTAAGGAGTTTCTGTCCTACTACTCGGTGAACTCGTATTGACCCGTCGCGATCACGCAGCGTAGGTTTTCACTGGACCTTAGTCTTCACTAGGTATGGGGAGCAATGGCGAGATATGAGAAGAGCATTCCACCAAGAATTCAACCAAGACGCCGTGAAACAATTCCGAGATATCGAAGTCAAAGCGTGCCACGAGCTCTTGAGGAGATATGTGGCTTGTCCTGAAATGTTCATGGAAAGCATCCGACAGTGCGTCTTTCTGCCACGAGTCATTGTTGTATTCGGACTGTGCTCATATTGTGCGATATCCAGTTTGGCCGGGCGCATCATCATGCGTTCAGCGTATGGGATTGACGTCAAAAGCGAAGGAGACAGGTTCATTGAGATTGGTGAACTTGCTCTGCAAGCTGCTTCAGCCGCTTCAAATGCCGGGAGCTACTTGGTAGACCTTTTGCCAATCCGTAAGCTTATTCTTCTTCACTTGGAGAGGTGATGAAATAAGGCAATCGGATAACGTAGTAAGGTATATCCCAGAGTGGGTCCCTGGAGCCAAATTCCAAAGCGAAGCGAAATCTTGGAAGCCGTATGTGTCCGCCATGATTAATGAGCCGTACGATTATGTCAGGAAACAAATGGTAAGTGTCTCTCCGTCTGCTTACCATTAGATTACACTCAGCACTTTTGTTAGGCGGAGGGAAGAGCCAAGCCGTGTGCGGCCACTTCCTTGCTCGAAGGAATGGTGAAGGATGCACGAGACCCTGCATATATGGAACATATTGTTCAGCGAACGCTGGGTTCGATGTATACCGGTAAACCCGTTTTTGTTTGTATGCTTGTCTATGCTGACTATGTATTCTTAGGCGGCGCTGATACGGTAATAATACACCCTTCATAAACTACAACTACTTTCAACTAACGATTTATCGCGCATAGACAGTTTCCGCAGTAGGGTTCTTCATGCTTGCTATGGTGCTCTACCCGGAGGTGCAGCGAAGGGCCCGAAAGGAGCTGAATTCGGTCCTGGGCACTGAGCGACTCCCCGAGTTTCACGATCGTCCATCTCTGCCTTACATCCAGGCTGTCGTAAACGAGACCATGCGATGGCATCCCGTTGTTCCCCTCGGTACGCTATACAGTAATTGTGTAAACGAGCCTTCCAGTGTAACTTCTCAACAGATGTCCCTCATCGGCTTACTAGAGATGATACGTATAGGGAATATTTTCTCCCTGAGGGTACAATAGTTGTGGCTAATGCATGGTACGATAGCTCCCTTTGTCTCGTTGAGTGCCCTGACATGGTATCTTTTAGGGCCATACTTCACGATGAGTCCGCGTATCCAGAATCCCAATTATTCAATCCAGACAGGTTCCTTAAAGATGGACAATTGAATCCTGATGTGCGCGATCCGGCTGTGGCTGCTTTCGGATTCGGCCGCAGGATTTGTGCCGGTCAGGCTTTGGCGACTGACACACTGTGGATTATTATTGCATCCATTCTGGCAGCGTTCGAGATTTCCCCTGCCGTAGATGAGAATGGCGAGAACATAATCCCAGCAGAAGATTTTACCCCTGGTTTAGTCAGGCGAGTATATCCCGCGTTGTTTGTCCCCGAATAATTCGCCTGATTCACTGGATCCATTCATAGCTATATGAAGCCATTCAAATGTGTGATACGTCCCCGTTCTGACGCGTGGAAGACTATAATCGAGGCTACGGCATTCGAGGAAGATTCGTAGCAGTCCAGACCTCGTTCAGTCAATCCATGATTCGAACAGGCCCACTTTCCCTATGACTTCGAACGTACGAAATCGGTCCATATCAGACTCGCAATATCTAGTATGACAAATCATGTCCAAGATCCTGCCGCGTATGTTGATAACCAGCCCTTCGCTGTCAGTTCAGTGTCAGTGGGTACCTACATGTACTGCGCTGATAGAACGGCATAAATTCAAACGAAGTTTTACGTAGTGAGGTGGGTCAGTGTTGCGCCTAACAAACATCCCGAAGTCTAAGGTTGCTGTTGTGCCTCGAAGATGTCGACATTGCTTCGTCGAGCAATTCTAACACTGCGAAAGTTATTCCACGTTTCTGGTAAGTAGAATCTCCAACCTCTATACTTGCTATCTACCAACACACGCGGGCCGCTATGGGCATACTAAGCCTCTCTGCTTCGTAGACCACTCCAAACTGACATGGGATCCTTTGTACATCCCTGCTTCTTTTCACTGCGCGTGATCGTCGGGAACGCCACAAGTGACGGGTCTGAGAAACTTACAGTTTGGAGCGAGTACTGGCAGACTTAAAGCGAAAGCGCTCTTCACAGCTAGTATATCAGCAACCTGGCAGGCTCTCCATCGAGACTCACACATCTCACGCATACCTAAGCACCCCAATATCTCGCTTTCGCTGTCGCGGTCATGCTATCGACGGGAGATATTATCGCGGTACTTCTAACAGTCGTCGTCCTAGGTGTCATCCACTATCGTAAATCTATCGCTAAACGTCGATACAACAGTCTGCCGCCTGGTCCATCAGGGTACCCCATCGTCGGAAATATCAACGCTATACCCCAGCACGAGCCATGGTTCAAATTCCTGGAGTGGTCGCGTCAATACAGTAAGTACTACGATATGATCAGTGGGACTCATGCTACGTATCTCAATACTGACCAACTATGTGCAGAGTCAGATGTTATTGGCCTGAGGATTTTCGGAACCAACATCGTTGTGGTCAACTCTCTCGAGGCTGCAACCGAATTACTCGACAAGCGTTCTTCAATATATAGCGACCGACCTCACATGACAATGATTGATGACTTGTAAGCATCCACGATGCCTTCGGCGAGAGCAAGACACAGGACTGACTCTCAGCTGTGACAGAGTCGGATACCGATGGATGATGACTTTTGTAAAGTATGGAGAGCATTGGCGAGATATGAGGAGAGCTTTCCACCAAGAATTCAATCAAGTGGCCGTGCAAAAGTTTCAGCATATTCAAGTAAAAGCATGCCACGAGCTGCTCAAAAGATTTGCAACTCGTCCAGAAACCTTTATGGGGGACATTCGGCAGTCAGTATGCTCTAGCTAATTCCATGCATGAAAGTATCTCACCCGAGGTACATTCTCCGTTTTCCAGTTTAGCTGGACGCATAATTATGCGCTCCGCTTATGGCATAGACATTAAAGATGAAGGTGACCGGTTCATAGAGGTTGCTGAAGTGTCCCTACATGCTTTGTCGGCTTCAGTAAACCCCGGAAGCTATTTGGTGGACACCTTACCATTCTGTAAGCGTAGATATGTTTCCTCATCCAGACGGGACGTTGACGTATTCTATCAATCGTCATATAGTAAGGCATCTTCCAGAATGGTTCCCCGGAGCCGGATTTCAACGTGACGCTAAAGCATGGGCCCCCTATGTATCAGCCATGCTGAACGAACCTTACGAATATCTCAAACAGCAAATGGTACGTCAGTTTGTACTGTATCGGTTTCTGAAACTGTTCATATGTGAATACTCACTATCATTGTTAGGCAGCGAGTAGTGCTAAGCAGTGTGCTGCTACTTCTTTACTCGAAGGGATGGTAAAGAAAGCAAAAGATAGTGCTTACATGGAACACATTGTGCAGCGAACATTGGGCTCCATGTATACTGGTAAATTCGTTCCACAATTTCGACCGGCCTATGCTAACGACTCCTCGTTAGGTGGTGCTGACACGGTAATGCTCAGCAGGACCTTCAAGCTTATCCGACGTGACTAACGATTTCGAGCAGACCGTGTCCTCATTAAGTTTCTTTATGCTTGCCATGGTGCTCTACCCGGAGGTGCAAAGGAAAGCGCAGAAGGAGCTGGATTTCGTTCTCGGCACCGAAATACTTCCTCAGTTTCATGATCGCACGTCCCTACCTTATATCGAGGCCATTGTAAACGAAACCTTGCGATGGCACCCAGTGGTCCCGCTGGGTACGAAGCAATGACACTGAGATGTCGGAGCATTCGGCTGATATCATCTGTCCACAGATGTACCTCATCGATTGACTGAGGATGATACCTACAAGGATTACTTCCTTCCGGAGAGCACAGTCGTAGTGGCCAACATATGGTACTGGTAGCTCGATTGGGTGATATGTTCTTCGTGCGCTGATAGTGTCTCGTTTTCAGGGCCATCCTGCACGACGAAGCCGTATATCCAGAGCCATACAAGTTCAATCCCGACAGATTCATGAAAGATGGGCAACTTAATTCCGACGTTCGCGACCCAAGAGTGGCTGTCTTTGGTTTCGGACGCAGGATATGCCCCGGTCAGGCTCTAGCGAACGAGACCTTGTGGATTGTCATAGCGTCTATTCTGGCAGCGTTCGAAATATCTCCTGCTGTCAATGAGAAGGGCGAGAAGATAATTCCAGCTGAAGATTTCGCCCCTGGTTTGTTGAGGCGAGTATATCCTACTACGTTCGTTGGTTATAGAATGAAACCTCACCTCTTTTGTTCCAAGCTATCCGAAACCCTTCAAGTGTCAGATTCGTCCTCGCTCAGACGAATGGAGGGCAATGATAAATGCAATCGCTCTGGACGAAGATGTATAGGACAGGTTCTGTCCACCTCACCAAAGCACAAGTCAGATATATCTAAAACACTGTGATAATCATGTGCGATAAGTACACAAACATATAGAAATATATCACCGACCGAACTTTCGTAGCGGATCGGCTTTTTTCTTTCCACCTCTCCCGCCGCGACCACGTCCTCGGGCACCACCACGAGCACCGCCTTTTTTGAAAGGCACAAACCCAACTTCTTGGCTACCGCTTGCTTCACTAGCTTCAGTGCCAGGTACTGGGGCAATGCGAGGTAGCAGATATTTCGGAACGTGCTTCATGTGCGGCTGGACTCGAGTAGGGTGTAACGGTTTGTCGTGACGGAGGTATTCCAGGTCATTGGGATTATCCTCAAAGTGAGCCTGATAACAAAGAGTTAAATCCGAACCATTCCTCGTGAAGAAATGAGGATGACCAACCTTCAGCTTCTCAGAGTTGAGGATTTCAGTTTTGAGTTCCTTGATTCTCGCCTCCTTAATCGCACTCCTTGTCACAGCTCTAAGAGCATCCTCCATGCGATACCGGAACGCCTCCACCTGCTTCATATCAAACTGGTACTCCTTGATCTTGCTTCCCCTCGCAGCCTGATCTTTTTCAATTCTCTCAAACACCTTTTCGTCCTTCTTCGTACTTTCGACACACCCAACTACCTTGTTTTTGCCCCACTCCTTTTCGGGTACGATGAAGGACAGAGACATGCCGGTGCGACCTGCTCGCGCAGTTCGGCCGACACGGTGGGTATAGGCGCGGGAGGTTGGAGGGAGGTCGAAGTTGATAACGCAGGAGACGTCAACGAAGTCTACACCTCTCGAAACGCCGTATTCTTTGTCGCCTCCTTTGCGGTTCTTCTTCCGCCTCCGGGCCTTGGAGTCCGGTTCGCCTTTGCCCTCCTCGTCGCGCTTTCGCTTGCGCGAAGGTCTTTTGTCATCATCATCTTTCTCTGAACCACTCTCTTGATCCTCATCCTCTGCTTCTGCGGGATCATCCCTCTGCGTTGACGTGACTGTCGTAAAGTGTAAGTTAGGAGAACAATGAAGGATACATGTCTTGCTCACGTTCTTCCGCCGCTTCTGGCTCTTCGTCTTCCTCGTCTTGCTCAAGTTTACCAACGCCCTCGTCTGACGCAATGATATAATCATACACGCCTTTATTAAATTCTTGAACGACGTGATACCTAGAATAACGAAGATCAACGAAAAGGACCCGGCAATCGAAGTTGGGTTCACCAACCGTGAGTTAAGCGGAAGTTCGGAATTCAAAACACAGCTCTTGATAGAGAATTGTTCAAGAAACAGCTTGAGACGATAACACCGCTCGACGTCGTTAACGAATATTATACATTTTCCTTTGATGAGCTTGAGCTTGAGTATCACGTAGGTGAGAAGGAATTTATCGACTTCCGAGCATCTATAGTACGTGTTTAGATGCCTTGAGTCGCATGCCAAAATAAGAGCACAAAACACACCTAACGGAGTATTGCGTGAGGTTTGCCGCTTCATCTTCATCCTCCTCCAACTTGAGAATCACCTGTAAATCATTCTATGAGCTTCTGAATCCTCCCCAGTATGCAAGAAGGACATACGGGGCTGCGGAGAGCGAGACCTTTCAGCGTCTCTACATCTTCCGTCATCGTCGCACTCATCAGTATCGTCTGGATTACTTTTGGTAGATACCCGCCACTGAATATCTGACGGACATCCTCATCGTGACCATACGACAGTATTAAGTCCGCCTCGTCGATCACTAAGGTTTCGAGGTGCGCAAGGGATAGCGTCTATAACGCAAGGACTATGAGTTCGTACACCTAGAAACTTCTGTCTGTGACACGTACCTTGGATTGTAACAGAGACAATGCCTTGGAAGGTGTGGCAATAACAATGTCGGGTTTGTCACTCAGTATTGTCCTATATAGGGCTATGAGCACGTCGGATCGCACACGAAGAATTTGGCAACTCACCGCTGAAGGTGATTACTCGTACCGATACAAACGTTGCATATCGCAACATCTTTGTCGCAGTATTTAATCAAACCTCGCAAGTGCGACGTGACTTGTTCTGACAATTCTCGCGTGGGTACAAGAATGACTGCACGAGTGGTTTGTGAAGGAGTTTCGGATGAGGAAGCAGACTATCGTAGCAATCCCGTCAGTATTTGACAGTATTAAGAGTTGGAATGAGGGGACATGGAGGAGACGTGGTATCTGGGGTTGACCTTCTGACTAGTACCGACCAAATCGTTCACTACCTTCTAGTTCTGGTCTTCCACGAGTTCGCTCCATGCAAAGCTAATGTCCCCCATACCACGCCTCCTCTTCAATCCCGTACGAAAAGCAAAACGCACCGATTTGACATGTAGGATTTTCTGTACGAGGGGAATACAATATGCAGCAGTCTTGCCGCTTCCAGTTCGCGCCCTAGCAAGAATGTCTCTGCTTTCCAGAGCTAATGGTATCGCCTTCGTCTGGACCAGAGTCGGCCTGGCAAAGCCAAGGTCTGCAAGTGCACGCAGAATTCGATCATCCAGGAGATGTGAGAATGAAGCGAAAGTTGTTTTGGAGTCTACCAGCCTTTCTTCTGGCATTTCGCTTCAACGGTTATAACCCTTTCACCCTTTTTGGTCCTCTCCGTTTCAGAAGGATCCCAGGATACAGAAAATGAGTTGTGAAGGCCGGAAGTCGTTAGCGTAGGGTTAGAAGGATTTCAGAGGGAGTTGAGAGGAAGCAAGGAAATACGGGAAACGTGACCTAAGCGCACCACAGACGCCAGAAAAATGACTAAGCGCTCATAAATATGATGCATAGTAGACGCCTGCCAATTAGCCGATGACATCAGCCCGAGGGATTCAGAGGGGAAGAGCAAGCCAAGAGTTGGAACAATTCATGCGTTCACCGTTCACCACTTCCATTCACTGACCATTTCTATAGATTTGGAATTAATTGACAGGTACAGTTGGAGCGTGTTATGGAACAGCTCAAGGACATAGAACAAGAGAAACTACAGAATACACCCTGTGCAATGTAAGTATCCAAATTGTGGAATTATACATTCTTTGTACCATTGACTCTCAGTTCAGATGCCGACGTCAGTTCGCGAGATACACTTGCCCCCGATGTAATGTACCATACTGCTCGTTAGTTTGTTTCCGGTCGGGTGTAAGTAGGATCCTTCTCTCATGCAACTTCTCAACGTCTCATTGTGAACGGGTTGCTCTCAGTCACACGCCGAATGCTCTGAATCCTTTTATAAAAAGGAGCTAGAGGATGACATCCGTTCCGAGCCTTCGAAGTCCACAGAGGAAAGACGTCAAATGATGGAGCTACTGAAACGTTTCGAGGAAGAATCACTTGAAGACGATGCTCTCCTAGATGACGAAGACGACGAAGACGATTTCACCTCTCGATTCAAGAATATGGATTTAGGTACCGTGACAGTTTCATACTTATTACTGCTTTAGCCCTATGTCACTAATATACAGCCCTTCAGAGAATGCGTCATACGATGAACTCTGGGCTGCGCTCACCCCAGCGGAACGAGACAAATTCATGAAAGCGTTGAATGATCCCTCAAGCGAGCTTGCCCAAACACTGCTGACGAGCGAAGAGCTCGAAAGGCAAAAGATAGAACCGTGGTGGGAAGCCCCAGCTGATATTGAACCTTCCGACGATACACCCTCAATCTCACCATTGCGATACGGTCACAAACCACGAATGATGTCCATTCCTGAGGCAGTTGTAAAGGCTGCTGCAGCTAACGCAAATACAGGACCTTCACTGCTTTACAATCTCTGTTCCGTACTGTATGTACCTGCGCTCTCACTTCTGAATGGCAGACCGTTGACCGTTTGGTTTAGGCTCGCCTACGCATACGTCACTCGACATTTCGCCACTTCGCCCATATCGTCTCTTGACCCTCAGGATCCGGATCGCGAAGACGCTCGGAAGACGATTTCACGCCTTGTGCCTTTCCTGACGGACAAAAAGTCGAAGGTCCTGATGCCTAATCTTACCGCGGTTGTTACAGATCTGTGGTCCAGAGCCAAGCCTGTGAGTGGCCTACTGTTTGGTATTTGTCAACTCTAGACCTAACTATCCCTAGGGCTCAATCACGCCAAAATCAATGTCTATCCTCTTGACGGATGTCGTCAAATTATTGCGACCTTCTGCGATAACCGTTGTCACACAAGAGGACCAAAGCCACGATTCACCTTCGCCATACGAGTGTCACCCAAGTTCTAGGACTCTTCTCGCCCTCTCCGACTTGTCTTCCCTCTTCACCTCGCCGACCGATGGTTCACCAAACCATATTACCCATAAGCTAACCTTCTATGCCGCCCGGGTACTTAGCACTCCAGCATTCGTATTGAACACTGTGTCGGACGAAGTGAAGTTAAGGGCAAAGCGCGTTGAGAGAGAAGACGCGCAGACGCACGTACGAAAGGAAGCACCGTCGAGACCGATCGAATTGGAGAATCCTATCGCCAAGAACGAAGGCATCGTTGACAGCGGCGCCGCATTCGCGAAAAGGAGGCCGAAAATCGAAGAAATCAGTTGATATGACATGTACCACACATGTGCAGTACACCACTACATTGTGCCTCTAGTCGAATTACATACATGCTACTCGCTACTCACACAAGTGCTGTACAACAATGTAATCCGTGCATGTTCGTGTATGGATGCAAGGTACATTGGATAAAAAGCACATGGCAACGAAGGTATGTGGCGTATTGGCCGGAGGAAGTCAACAGTGCACGCAATGTGCACTGACTGATACCTCAAACCGATTCGAAATGTGACCTATAGCCCAACTGTAAGCGTGCGTGGCGGCATGTCGAAACTGAGATAGGACTAGACGGCAGGCTTCTCGAGGTGCTTTTGTTGTCAGCTTGGATTCAGCTGAGCTCGCCATTCTTCCTCAATTTTGACTGTTCGCCTTCGGGATGGAATGCTGAAGAGGCAGAATAGCGAGTAGTGCGATCTGACGAAGATATCAGTGTGCATTACAAGGCTCCAACGAATAAGAATACTTACCTTAGGCGCATGGCACCTACGCCCTTATGTTACCCGCTTGTTCCCATCTATCCTGAGCGCTCTGCAACTCCATCTGCAGAAACTCCGGCCAACTCCTAGCGACGATGCTCTGCATACCCAGACTAGGTCCGCTGAGATACACAACACCAGCCATATACTCCGCCCCTCTCCGCCCCTCCAACGCTAACCACAAAGACGGCTCTCCCTCCACATGCGACTTCCGCAGACAAAGGGTTGTAATTTCCACACTAACCATCATCTCTTCATCATCGCTCCAGGAGATCTCGTTGGTAGCTGGAAGGTCAATCCCAGCCGGAAGGTACGTCGTAGCATGCATGATAGTATGGCTCCGGGCAATATCGCTCTTCCGTTTGTGATAAGTGACGGACTTCACATACGGAGGATCATACGCCAGGCCATTGTTAACCAGCTTCCTCAACCCATGTACCTCCATCTCATATGTGATTACGTCCAACCCCGGCCACAACCATTCTATGGTCGCCTTCCCCGGCCATTCAAGAAGCCAGATTTTGAAGTCTTCCGGCGCAGTGGAGTGTTGAATGAGGTAGTCAAGATATTCTTGACGATTGAAATGTACAAGGTGGGGGACGATCTGTGGTCGGGTCGCGAGGAATACAGGGGTTTCGATTGCCTGGAGGTAAAGCTCGAGAAGCTGCTTCCTCGCAGGATCGAGATCGGCTTCGGTGACCAGGCTTCTCCACCGGCGACAAACCCCTCGGGCAGCGATTAGTGCTTTGAGCGGTAGAAGGGGGTAAATTAGGAGAAGCAGTTCATTAGGGAGATCGTCGCCGGTCGCTCGAGACAGTTTGCCTTGTGGAATGTGCTCGCATTCTTTGGCAATCATCTACGAGCTTTCAGAGAATATCCGAGGTAAGGAGGGTAGGGGCACGTACTTGATTGTACACCGCCCAGGTATCGGCCTTTATATTGTATCACGGCGGCAGGTTGCGCACGGCTGAGATTCGAGTCAAGCAGAGCCACGACCCTAGGTCCCGACGGTGAATTTTCTCCTGATCAAGGAAATGAGAACCAAAGGACCGAATAAAACAGAGCATGGCACACATGCTCATTACCTCAGCGTACATGTTGAAAGTATCGATCTTGCCAATGCATGCCGGAGGGATTAATATTACTATGATAGTCACGGTACTTGCATGCGCTGACACATCATTGTCATCAATTAGGAGATCATGCCGACGAACTTCAAGAAAGGGGACTTGGCCTTGGCAATGCGGAAGTTGGGAATTGAAAGGTCTCAGTTTCACTGTCGACGTCATCACCGGTTTCACGCTGACCTGCAAGAGAGGACCTGACTCCTGAGGATTCTTAGAGCAGCCTAGAGCCTGACTGCAGGAAATCACGACGAAAGGGTCCCGAGGAAAACAAAATGTGAGATAGAGAATAGATAGAATACACTATAATGATACAGTAAGATACCACAGAATACAACAGCCCAGGGTAACGGGGAAATCCTCTATGCACCGAAACCGTACAATGTACGCCCTGACCTCTTCAGTGCGTATACAACATCAAGAGCTGTGACTGTTTTCCTCTTTGCGTGTTCTGTGTATGTTACTGAGTCACGAATGACCTGCAAAAAGTCCAATGTAAGCACACTGTGCGGATTACGAAGGAGCGTGGAAGGAACCTACATTCTCAAGGAAGATTTTGAGAACACCACGAGTCTCCTCGTAGATGAGACCAGAAATACGCTTGACACCACCACGACGGGCAAGACGACGGATAGCGGGCTTGGTGATACCTAACGAAGTTGAATAAGCACGGGGGAACTTTGTTACCGTTGAATGAATTGAACTACTAACCCTGAATGTTATCACGAAGAATCTTACGGTGACGCTTGGCACCACCCTTTCCGAGACCCTACACAATGACAACAAGCATTAGAAACATGTTGTCGAAGTGACGAAGCATCTGCCTCACCTTGCCACCTTTGCCACGGCCAGACATATTTATAGAATTCGAAGAGTTGAGTTGATTGATAGAGTTAGAGAACCTCGAGAGGGTGGTGGGGATGAGATGACTGAGAAGGGCGGAGCGATCGTCGCTGCTTATATAGGGCGGATGAGCGCTTACGCGGGTCGCGTGCCAAACGCGTTGATTCCGTGTAAACAACGTCACGTGATGTGGGCGACGCGTCCGAAACGCGTTTAGCGCCAGACCTATATAAGGGCGCTGAGAGTCGGGCATTTTCCCCCCACTCACTGTCTATCGACCTTGCCACCAACACACCACAACTTTGTCACACAACACCCTCCAACACTTTGTTGAACATTAGCAATGGCCCGTACCAAGCAAACCGCTCGCAAGTCCACTGGTGGTAAGTTTCTTCTGACTCATTGAACTCGAAGGAAAATAAACTGAGAACCGCCTCATAGGCAAGGCTCCTCGTAAGCAGCTTGCAGCCAAGTCTGCCGCTCGCAAGACCGCCGCCGCTACTGCGACTGGTGGTGTGAAGAAGCCCCATCGTTTCCGCCCTGGTACTGTCGCTCTTCGTGAGATTCGTCGGTACCAGAAGTCGACGGAACTCCTTATCCGTAAACTCCCCTTCCAACGACTTGTTCGTGAAATCGCTCAGGATTTTAAGGTTAGTATCTATGCGTATGTTTTTATGCTTTCTCAAGCTGATCATGTCTTGTAATAGACTGATCTGCGATTCCAATCATCCGCCGTTATGGCTCTTCAAGAAGCAGCTGAGGCATACCTTGTCTCGCTCTTCGAAGACACCAACCTTGCCGCTATTCACGCCAAGCGTGTCACCATCCAACCAAAAGATCTTGCACTTGCACGGAGGTTGCGGGGAGAACGGGCATGAGCATTACATTTGTTTGGACTTGTATTACTATCTTCTGGGTTCGGGTTGTTCCCTTGTATTCTTGATTGTATCATTAGTCCACTTCTAATTCACTAGACTTTGCAAACTGCATGCAGATGCCCTTTGGGTGTGAGTGAAACGGAGGCAACTCGCCTACTTCAGGGTCAACAATAAATTTTGCGACCGACTCTTAGGAATGCAAGTGGGACCGACATGCGGGTCTCTGCGAATGAGGTATGTATTATGATTGTGCTTAATACTAACATGGTCATGACAAACTCTTCACCCCGCGTTTGTAGGTAACGTCTCCGTTGCCGCCAGTCGAATCATCCTCTCGTACTCCGCAGACCGAGGTCGAATTCGACACCGGAATGGTTTTGGATACCTATAAGGGGCATATGTCGGCTTAGCCTTCGTTCCCACTCATCATCATCAGGTCGCAAGAATGAGAAACTTACATGAGCAAGCCAGGTTCATACTCTTCTTTCGGAACGATTTCTTTGCCATTCTCATCCACAGCCCTCGATATCTCAAACGCAGCGAGAATAGTGACGACATTAATCCAGAAGGAATTCATCGCGAAATGTCGTCCAGGACAGATCCGTCTGCCGAACCCAAACGCGACAGATGGTTCCGGTACGTTCGGGTTTCGCTTCCCGTTCTCGTCAAAGTATCGATCGGGGTTGAAAGACAACGGATCAGGATAGACCGACTCGTCGTGCAATATGGCCCTGACAGAGGAAGAGTGGAAGAAATACTGATGTCAGTATGTTTAGCTTAGCGGGCCGTCGCAGGGTACTCATACCAGGAGTTGCCAATGCAGAACGAGCCTTTGGGCAGGAAATAATCATTGTACACGTCGTCCTCTTGCAATCTATGATATACGGCTTCCGTAGGGTCCTAGTCAGGTCGATGCCCTTCGTCGATATCACACCAAGATCGCGCTTACCGAGGGGAAGGACAGGGTGCCACCTCAGCGACTCGTTCACGATGGCGTCAACATATGGGAGAGAATCGATGTCAGAGTAGTCCGGGAGGCGGTCAGTGCCGAGTACTTTGTCAATCTCTTTCTGTGCCTTTTTCTGGATCTCCGGGTTCAATGTCATGGCTAGCATAAAGGAAGATAGCGACGAGACAGTCTACGGTTTCCGGATTGGTGAGTGAGACGACGGGACGGCAAGAGGCAAAACGCACAGTATCGGCTCCACCTAGTACGTACGCGAATTCGATGGACCTTCTATGTCATAGAATCTCAACTGAGGATTCTGATTACGCACCAGCATACATTGAGGCAAGACTGCTCTTCACTATGCCTTCCCGCCATGCGGTGTCTGTGTTCTTCAAGAACGATCCCTCGAGCAAGGTGGTCGCGATGCATTCAGGGAGCAGCGCACCGTTGCGCTATTGATGATTCAGCGTATGATCAGTTTCAGGACGTGTACTCAAGTTCGCACCATTTGTTCTTTAACATGATTAAACGGTTTCTCCAACATTGCTGTCACAAATGGCTTCCAATAGTTTCCTTGCCGCTTGAAAGCGGCACCTGGAAACCACGCGGGGACATGTTTCACTGTATAGGTTCAGAAGGTCATTGGATATT
The DNA here is from genome assembly GCA_022160315.1 of Panus rudis PR-1116 ss-1. Taxonomy (NCBI): domain Eukaryota; kingdom Fungi; phylum Basidiomycota; class Agaricomycetes; order Polyporales; family Panaceae; genus Panus; species Panus rudis. The sequence continues at coordinate 121,279 of MU275212.1, forward strand.
CGTGCGATGTTCGTAGAAGGGACCTCACATATTGGGAAGAAATCGACGAGGTAACCTTCCGAGTTGCCCGCAGCTGCGAAACCTTCGATGGCACGCTCTGCGATGAGGATGTATGGATCGTCTTCAGGCTCAATATCAATTCCGTACGCAATACGCATGATGATTCGACCGGTCGTACTGAATACGTCGATGTCAACGCCGTGGTCTGAGGGAAGCCCCGATAAAGGCGAGGATACTTACTGTCTGAAGTGCTCCAAAAATCTCTCGGGAGAGTCAACCAACCGCACAAGCAGGTCACGATTCGACTCGAGGTTGGTATCCATGTACTTCTTAATCTTTTCTGGACTGAATACTTGGTGGAATGCACGGCGCATCGCACGCCAGTCTTCTCCATAGTGGACATTAGCTGTGCCCCAACCGAAGCCAACGCTTACGTTGATGTACCCCACGATCAGCACGACTTCAACTTCGTTATAAGACAAAGCCACACGTACAGGTCATTCAGCATTGGCGCATCTGGTCTACAGGGAATCGCTCATCGCTCTCAGGTAAAGTAGAAAATGAGAATTACCGCGGTTTGAATACGCACCTATCGCTGTAAATGGCGGACCGTTTCTCGAAGAGATCTCGAGCTATCTCCACCGTATTAATGACGATAAGGTCTTTACCAAGGATGTGCAGGCGGATAATATCTGAGTCTATATGATTGAAGCAGATCAGGATTGTGTTCTTGTGCCGCGGTGTGCTAAATGATACCTACTATATTCCTGGCTCCATCGTTTGAATGCAACGTATGGTTCGAGGCGTGGGACATCGTTGATGTTCCCTACTAGCGGTAGACCCTTGGGACCAGGAGGGTACGGGAGTCCCTTTGAGCGATTCCTGCGGCGAACAAGCAGCACGACATACGCTTCCAGCATGAGGACGCAAACCGAAACATCAATATAGTTGAACATGGGGACGAGCTTCCTGTGGATGGGGACGTGATACTGGAACCAACGAAATAATTGGGGAATATCGAGTCATTGATTGCAGTTTATATACTGCATAGGCACCCCAAATGCAAGACCAATGCTCGGGTGCTTGTTGCCTCGAAGCTGGTTACACGGTCCCTAGCTGAATATACGGCCTCCTATCCTCTTGGCGATATTTCATAAACTGAATGGGGAATCAATCCAGAAGATAAAGATAGAATACAGAACCTTACGCACGCAGTATGGCATCCGGAAGACGGGCAGAAGTGGTGATCAGAGGGTACGCAGATAGGCAGAAACATCTGTCATACATAGAACAATGATCATGAGAGCTCCGCTGGCGTACGGCAGGATTGACAGACACTGGGTATTTTGCTGTCTCCTGGAACACTTTGACTCGGGCATGGCGATCCCACATTGTATTGAATCTTGATGTAAAATGGGGAACACCACTTTCAGACCTATGTTACGTCCATGTGAGGGGAAAGACGCACTGATCCTTTGCAGGCGGCTCAGGGAGATGAGACATAAATTACAGCGGGTATGTCGTCCAGAACTAGACACAGTATTTCTATTCAAACGCCTAGGCGAGTTCGTTCAGCTGGATGCTTCTCCTTGACGATCAGATATGCAATGCCAAAATCTTCGCCTGACTCGGTCGTCCGTCGTCCGCACGATGTTCGTAATGCCAGGGTCGGACGCGAGTCACTATGCTACGGGGTAAACTGTCCACGGATGTCTGTCTGACCTTTGCCTCACTGTGTTCTCAGATCTGAGTATATTTCGAGACAAGCGATGAGGCAGGCGTCGAAAGTTGTTTAATCACTCTGTGACGGCCCAATCTTGACTCTCGCCGCTTACCTTCAAGTTGCCGAGTTACTTACCGGGTACTACCCGACGATGGTCTCGTTCCCTGCGTTCCCTGCGGTGGTGGGGTGCGAGGGAAAGGCTGGGCACGAGACCACCCGACGAGAATCCTGTCGGAAAGTGCCGCAGAATGAGGACGGCCGACAATGGCAATATTTAGCAACCAATCTTGAAGCGTTCTTGAACATTCGACTCTGGGCATAGAACAAAAAAACATCGTGACGAAACGACGCGAGCATCTGTTGAGCACCCATTGGATTTACAACAGTCATCAAGAATGAAGAGAGGTACATGCTTACAACCTTTCAGTGCCAGGATATCTACTGAACCCGGGCCTCCACGTCACCCTACGTTCTTCGTTGATGTCTCTGTGTCTGCGAGTCGAATCATCGCCTCGTGCCCCGGAGATCGAGGTAGAATGCGACACTGGAACTGCTTCGGATACCTAGGGTGAGCATATTTTGGTTCAACATTGATCACAATCGTGCATACCAATGATAACAAGTCTCGACAATGACATGAGACTTACATGAGCAAACCAGGTTCATATACTTCCTTCGGAACAATCTCGTTTCCATCTTTGTCTACAGCCCTCGATATCTCAAACGCAGCTAGGATGGTCGCGACGTTGATCCAGAAGGAACTCTTCGCGAAATGTCGTCCGGGGCATATTCGCCTTCCGAACCCAAACGCGACTGACGGTTCGGGTGCATTGGGGTCTCGCTTCCCGTTCTCATCGAAGTAACGATCCGGATTAAAAGTTAACGGATCGGGGTAAACTGTCTCGTCATGCAGCATGGCCCTATCAGTAGAGAACACCTTATCAATCGAGGCGATTCTGCGGGGATTTGATGTATGAGTACATACCAGGAATTGCCGATGCAGAGCGAGCCTTTGGGCAAAAAATACCCATTGTATACATCATCTTCTTGAAGTCTATGATACACGGCTTCCATAATGTTCGAGTATTAGAACCTGCTCCCTTCCGCTGAGGTCAAGAAAAGATGCGCTTACCGAGGGGAAGGACAGGGTGCCATCTGAGAGATTCGTTCACGATGGCATCGACATATGGGAGAGAACTGATGTCAGTGTAGTCTGGGAGACGGTCTGTGCCGACCACTTTGTCAATTTCCTTTTGAGCTTTTCTTTGTATCTCTGGGTTCAAGGTCATAGCCAGCATAAAGGAAGATAGTGAAGAAACAGTCTACGAAACGTCGTATCGGTAAGCGAAAAATTAGAGTGATGTAAGGAATACAACGTACTGTGTCGGCTGCGCCTGGGAATAAGAATTTGTTGGAGGTTTACTACATGCCAATCGTCAAAGCGTTTATCACATACCAGCATACATTGAGGCAAGACTCCGTTTGATAATGTCTTCCCGCCATGAGGGTGGCGCGTTCCTCAAGAACGGCCCATCAAGTAAAGTAGTCGCGACGCATTCAGGGACATATTCGTTGTTGCGCTATCGATTGAGATGCATCAGCAGGTGAAGGGAAGCATATATTTCAATTTTACCATTTTCTCCTTGACGTGCCTGAATGGATTCTCCAACATCGCCGTTACATAGGGTTTCCAGATTTGAGCTTGTCGCTTGAAAGAGGCACCCGGGAACCACGCCGGCACGTACTTTACTGTGTTAATTCATTCAACGACATCCCGTTGATTGTTGAGAGAGAAAGAGGGCTCACAGATTGGGAAGAAGTCTACGAGATAACCCTCCGAGTTCCCAGCTGCCGCGAATCCTTCAATAGCACGCTCCGCGATGAAAACGTACGGATCGTTTTCTGCTACGATATCGATTCCATATGCAATACGCATGATGATTTTACCAGTTGTGCTGTATTGGTTAATGTTAGTACGATGAAGGAAACTGTGTCCTTCATAAGAGCGCATTTACTTACTGCCTAAAATGGTCTATGAACCTTTCTGGAGAATCTATGAGGCGAACCAGCAGGTCACGATTTGCTTCAATGTAGGTATCGAAGTACTTGTGGATATCGTCTGGACTGAAAACTTGATGAAAGGCGCGACGGATTCCACGCCAGTCATCACCGTAGCCAACATTCGCTCCACCCCAACCCCAGCCGACACTAGAGGGTGAAATCGAGCCGCGATCAATGAGATGCGGGTCACAAGTATGATGGTCATGCTTACAGGTCGTTCAACATCGGGGCATCCGGTCTGTAGTAATAAATATACTTAGTATTCATATCGGTCTTTGGAAATGGATACTGAGCGTTGGTTCACTACGGACCTATCGCTGTAAATAGCGGACCGTTTGTCAAAGAGATCCCGAGCAATGTCCATTGTGTTGATAACGATAAGATTTGTACCGAAGATCTTCAGGCGAATGATGTTTGAATCTACGGTCGTTGTGGATCAGCACAATATGTCTAGGGCTGAGCAAGCAAAGGTACGTACTGTATTCCTTGCTCCATCGTTTGAAGGTAACAAACGATTCTATGCGTGGGATATCATTAATATTGCCTACCAGCGGTAGACCCTTGGGACCAGGTGGATAAGGAAGCCTATTTGGGCTATTCTTGCGGCGAATAAGTAGCACAACGTATGCCGCCAAGGTGAGGGTACAAACTAAAATATCGACCAAGCTGAGTATCGACATCGATTACTGCTGTAGAGGTCAATAGAGGATCTCAAGGAGCGACGTTCTGTTTATAACAGGTTCGATTGCCCGCCCCCGACCGTAGAGACCAGGGAGAGGAGCGATAGGAAGCCACCCATGTACGATAACCACGCTCGGGAGCTTTGTGATTTCAAAGCTTACAGCGACTATTATTCAGTATCATGTCTTCGCGAACTCGTGATGAACCGTTCCTTGACAAGCTGAATAATCGATTAGCTTGGGCTTCAAACCAAACAATGAACCAGAAGGCTTCTCGCATGCATCGTGGGGATGCGGGCATGAGTTCATCGGTTGCATTAAGCTCTTGTAGCGTCTGAGGCTGGCCTGAGAATACTGAAAGAACATGGGAGACGCTACTTTGCCTATGCTTCCCCACTGTGAAATCGGGAACGACGTTTTTCAGTGCGACGAGTTTCAGTGCGATGAGGAGCATGTCTTTCATACTACTCGACTGAGGTCGATGTGATGAGACTGCTTACTATTGAGCCTCTCAGCAATGGTCCCTTGGTTTGACTTGCGACGTCCACTAGAGTCATTCATCAGAATGCATTTCTTCTTATAGTTTACCCTGACGCCAAAAGGAATATCGCACCTGAGTCGCTCGTAAACCCCTGGTGCGGGGAAGCATTTGGATACGTAAAGCATTCCCACATCAGCCATAGCAATGGAGCTGGCCCGGGTACGCAACATTGAACTTCGGAGACGCGAACGCTCTGGCTTACTTAGACCGGACTCCGAACAGCATTGATAGTCGTTCATACCTTTCGCCGCAATATACATGAATGGGAAGAAATGAACCTAAATAAGAGCCAAACGAGAATAGTGAGGGACGCGTGTCGATTCTTTTAGAAAACAAGAAAGAGGTATTAATTGGGATACTTAAGTAAGTTGACTTTCCCCCACGCGGTCATCTGACTCACTTAAAAGAGAGAACTCCGAAATTGATTGCATCCGCTTTTGGAAGGCGTAGTACTCGTAGTACATTTCGAATGCCTTCCTGAGCCTGAGCTTGGTGGCCTTGAGAACCTAAGTTATTGGCCTGAACTTCACCCTAAATTAACGTTCACCCTCCAAATCAAGTTGAGGAGACATGTCAGAGAGTTCCTTGAAAACAATTCCGAGTGAAAGGATTCATATTGGCGAAACCATTGACTTCCAGTAATCACGTTCGCAGTAGACTAGTCAATTCTACGACTACGCGTTAACAGTCCCGAGTCACAGTCAAGTGCAACAAAGGTACACAGGTCAACAGCTTAGTAAAAGCGCAGTTCTCTGATTTGCTTCACTCATCGCGCTTGTCCGAGTCAGGGATAATGATGTAGAGTTCACTTGGAGGGAACCGGCCGTTGACATATTTGAGCGGCTTTGCAGCAATCTTGACGATTATGTGAGTCACCATTCACTTCCGAGGTTGATAAGAATTCTGACCTGCCAATATTCATCTTCACCAGGGGTGACCCACCCTACTTTCTTATCTTCGGTCTGTATGCTATGTCGCAGGAAGAGATCAATTGTTAGCGTTATAATCGTAAGCATACCATTCCAAGACATATACTTACGTATAGACATTCGGACCTTCTTTCGGCTGGGCAGTAATGACCCAGCGTTCAGCAGGAGCGTCGGCATCATCAACGGCAAAGATATAGCCAGGTTCCACGACCTGCGTGGGCTTCCCGCCACTTAGGAATACTTTGTATTTGCCATCGTCAAGCCGTTTAAAGTCATACTATTCGAACATTAAAGTCAGCTATCCACGCGCAGACCGTGAACAAGAATGCAATGGATTTCGTACGCCACCGTCAACTCCGACTACAACTTGTGTCAGCCCCAGTTTGTCAGGACCAGAGCCGACGGGTTTATTGTCGACTTTGCTGCGAATGAGATATGAACCAGTAGGCAACGTCTTGGTCATGTTGATCGAGGTTTCTTCGCAGTGGGAGTGAGGGAAGGTTTCTGAGGCATGGTCCTACCCCGGACGACCTTTATATAACAAAATCGCATGGCAACCCTAAGTGGACCGGTTTCGAATGCACCGGCTTCCAAGTTGAAACTGCTAATGTGGTTGACTTCTGCAAGTTAACTTCACATTGCTTTGAGGATTAACGGTAATAACGTCCTATCAAAAGAGTGTCATACGTTGGTCAGATGATACGGTTTAAAGCAGGTGTAGGACATACCATTGGCAATCCTTGTCTCGATTCCATTGTAAAGTTAAAAATATGCCAGTGGAAAGCGGACAAGTACGTACACAATGGAATGTGGATTCCCACTCCTCTCGATGGTCAACAGCGTGAAGGAGAGAACATTACATCCTACCCGAAGAAGAAACGAATAACGAGGACAGAACGCCACAATGCTTAACCGGTAGTGCGTACTTTTGGAGCCTCTGATACCTAGTACCGGACAGGGCTTTATGGAAGCTCCCGCCACATATTCATCATCATGTCTACTTTCAGTCATGTTACTCGAGAATTTCAAGACAAGGTGGAGGAACGGTGGACTCAATGGTAAGTGCAGTCAGATCCAAGTCAACCTTGCTGAGAAGTTGACGTCGTTTTCGCGACCTGAGATCCGATGCGACGCAGAAGGTTTTCTGGAACATAAAACTTACAGTAAGTTTCGATGAACATGTGTAACTAACGTGTACTTACTGTGTGGAACGCTTGGCGGAACGTGTCTCGGTCACTTCGTTATGAACCTGGGGAGATTTATGGGTTAGACTATTAATATGACTGACCGCCTCAACATCACTACTCGGTTCCATCTGACATCGAGCATTGGACCGTTGTAAATTGTGCTAGAGTCCTGTATTCGCACAAGAAACACATTCAATTCGAGTTAAACTAAGGGTTGGTAAGGTAGAGATATCAACTATACAATCCTGAAGAAATAGGATGTGAGGGGGTATGCGAATCGTAATCATTAATGGCGAGCAAACAACGCTCGAGTAGAGAAATCGTCATCAAGAAGAATCAAGAAATGTGAGTGGCAAGATGCCGAACTCAACCAGTGAACACTCATGCCAATTCGCTGGGTCATCTTATGCCAGGTCAGGAGCATCTCCGCCATACCTCTTCGGCAGTTGATCCTTGGGTATGACAGGAGAGAGCGCCTGGAAGACGGTGCTTTGGCCTTTGCCAACGACGCTCATCTTCGCCAGTGTGTTGGCAGAGACGAGGGGTTTGAAAAGCCAGAAGATCCAGGTAAGCACGGTTGGGACGTTGATGAAGAATTTCTTCGACTGCAAGAATTTAAACAAAGATGAGAGCTTGAAGAGGAACGATATATATAAACGAGTACGTACCAGGAACTCAGGGTAGTGGTTCTGGAAGATGTTGGTCGCCTCAGCAGCTGCGGCTTTCTGGTTTGGATCTCTGCCCGAGAGCAGACTGACACCGTCGTAGTCGTGGATTTGTACCATCTGGTCAATGGATTGGAAGTCAAGCAGCTCGATGGATTTCTCCATAAGGGAAACGCGCCAACTGTGGATCCGAGAGCAGTTAATAACATGACTTCATGTAAGTGATATACACATACCGGATGAAACGCTTAATGTCGCCGAAGACAGCGTTCATATCGGTTATAGCACCATAGAGGTTGTATCTACCAAATCATAGTCAATACCACTCAACACACTCGCACACTACGCAAAAACAGGCATACGTTACGGGGTGACCATCTTTGTCCTTACCAGCGACAAAGCCAAGTTTACCGAAGATATCTTGCGGGAACTCCTCCTTCACGAGCTCGTCGACCTTGAACTCATCTCTCCACCGGAGGGTAGCAACGAGCATCTCACGGGCATTCTTGACGTTCAACTCCCTTCATAAATCGTTGTGACGTCAGTACATACACTCACAACAAGGCTATACACCCATACCTAGCACGGAGGAACTTCATGAGAACCACACTGACACGAGGATCTTTGTTCGGTGCATAAGGGTCGATGGTAACACCCCAGAGCTTGACAGGCTCAGACCTGGCCCCTTTGCTGTCGGGGTGATAAGCCTCGGCGAAGATCTGAGGAAGTTGTCTCTATTGCAAATCAATCAAATATCAACGTCAGGAATAGCAAGAGCTATACGAACATACATACACGGAACTCCCTAAGAGCCCTCCACTCTCGCTCTGTGAACTTCTTGGTCAATTCGTTCTGGGGCTCCGGCTCTTCTGGCTCCTTGGTCTCAGCGATAGAAGCAGGGGTAGGTTCAGGCTTCGGGGCATCAGCAGCAGTCCCGTGTGCTGACGGGGCGGCCGCAGGCTCTGGAGCCGGTGCTGCTGGACTCTCCGTCGTTGTTGTCGTCTCAGGAGCCTGCTCAGGTTCGGGCGCAGTGGCAACGGGTGATACTGCGGGAGCTGTTGTGGTTGCTGTTGGTTCAGACATCTCAAGTCTGCCTACGAGTCGTTAAAATAGAGAGGAAAGTGATGGTGTCCTGGCTGCTGGGTATCAAATGAGAACTCTTTATATGTGTTGCGGTCTTGCCACGCGTGTTTTGGACAAGAAAGGCCAAAGAAGGGTTCCAGGCGAAGGGCCTGCGAAGGGCTTAGAACGGCTTGGATGATGCGACGGTACGGCTATCAGATAAGATAATAAATAGCGCCCATGTAGATATGCGCTTTATCAACGCCTTAAATCGGCTTTTAATGCACTTAGCGTATTTTTGCAATCCGTAAGTGAAGGAAGAGTTGAAATACACCTCCGGGCCCTGGCCACAAAGTAAAGCAAAGTCATCATCACAAGTGGCCGCTTTGCTTTCGTTTCGACGGTTTCGTCTCGATATTTGTAACGTGACCGGCCCTGAGCTTAACATCCCCATTTGGAAACTATCTAGGATCGACGAGTAGCGCTAGGAGGATGACGTAGAAAGTGTGCTGGGCGAGAATTATTGGTAAGCTTTACACTACGATTACATCCAGGACATCTTAGACTTTGACCGGGCTCAGTCGTGAGCAGTCAACATGCCAGAGGCGTCGAACTCTTCGCAGCAGAAGAAGAATGGAGAACCCCTCCCACCAGGAATGGTTCTAGGACCAGACGGGAAACCATGCAAGATTTGCACCGCGTTTCGCAATTGGAAACCTCCCAAAACCACTTCTAGTACAAACGGCACCAATACTTCTGCAAAGTCGCAAGCGGAAAACCGCAACCAGCAGGCAATGGCGAACGTAATGTCGTCACTGGCCTACGGTAACCAGGCTTCATCTGCCGCTGTTCAGCAACAGCAAGACGTGCGACCCGAATATTGTCCCCCCGATGTGGAAATACTCGGACGGTCCACTTGGACATTCCTCCATACCACCGCGGCTTACTATCCCGAAAAGCCAACGCCAAATCAACGAGCGAACATGCTTACTCTAATCCGCTCTTTACCCGTGCTCTATCCTTGCACACATTGCGCGTCGCATTTGGGTGAAACTATGAAAGCTCACCCTCCGGATGTTAGTGGAAGGCTGGGGTTGAGTAGATGGTTCTGCGAGGTGCATAATGAGGTGAATGAGCGGCTTGGAAAGAAGAAGTTTCCATGTACCATCGAGAAGCTGGACGAGAGATGGAAGGATGGGCCGGCGGACGGGAGCTGTGACTGATGGTAGGTCTTCGTTACTGTTGGAACAATCAATACTTACCATTGCCCGTGAAGGCACAAATGGGCACCTCTAGACTATTAAATGCTGTCTTACACTGACAATCCCCTACCTCAATGCATTCGGCAAATCACCACTCACCCCAAGATTGAGACTTTTCCGTGCTCGCGACGCTGTGCTCTACGTTATCATTGGATTATTGAACACATCAGGTGCAGTCAAACTCGATACAGCAACAGGTGCTGCAAGAAACACTATCCTTGTGACTAATCCCAATGCAACTTGGCTGCGCGTATCCACCTCACGGCGTCGCCAACATGCAGCGTAAGTCATACAATGATGATCGGCTTCCATTTGTTGAAAAGGAGGTATGTTTACTTGCTATCACAAGCACGGTGTACATTGACGCATTGACACGATCGTACTACTTGTACATGGCATTGGGAGCCTACCGAAGGGCTTCCGGCCAGCGATGTTCGTATACGCTGGAGAACATCCCACAGCGAACACATGGCCTCACTTCGTTTGCGAACGTTAAGTTGCAACGGAGAAGGCTGAGAGTCCTATAAACGCTAGGTACCTTCGAGACCATCTCTTCTACTTTACCCGGTTATCAACGAGTCTTCATGTTGGAACCCAAACTCGGCAGTTGACACCTCGCCTAAGGAGAACGAAGCGTAGTCCTTCGGTTGAGCCGCTGTGCGTAAGTCGAGAATTAGGCGGGTGCCCTACGCGTGATTTGTTCAGCTACCGTATATATTACTTTCAGTCCAGCTAACTTACGACGATGGAGTGCGCGACATTAAGCCAACTAGGGGTTGTTATTTTTCAGTGATGTGCTATAGGGTTTCTGCGAGGAGACATTACCTAGGAATGATTCCGCCGAGGTATGGCTGCAGACGTCCGATGCTCTGAAGCAATGTAGCAGTCAATACGACACCTACGACACCGCTGGTCAGCTCAATTGTAAGTTCTCCAAAACCAAAGTTACGTACAGAACGTCCTGCAGGTCAATGATCAGTATATCTTCAAGAGTCTGACATCATCACGAAGGGGAAGAATTGCTCACAAGGCGAAATAGATTGTCTCTCCTTCCACGAAAGCTACGAGAACGGGTGTAGAATGCGAGAATGCGCGCGTTAAGGAGTACTCTCTGCATCTTCGTAGTGCGAGGAACTTATATACTGTCAACGTGAAGAAAACAGCTATCGAAAGACTTAGGATCGTTCTTCCGCGTATTGCATCAAAGGAGAAGCATACCTGCTGCGAAAAGGCTACCAATTCTATGGCAGACTTGAGTTCAATTCTCGAACAACGATGAAGATCACGGTACGTACCTGCCGATCAATAGGGCACGATCAGCAAGAGATACGAACGCGCATCCTTTCTGAAATGGACTGAGCGGCGAGTCCAAGACGAAGGAATGGGAAACGTCCATGACGCAGCTCCAAATTCCTAACTGTTTAAAATAGTAGACCTTCAGAACCAAGTATTCAGTTCGAACGTGAGGGATACTGACCCCAATTTCGGCTAGGATGTAAAGCGAGGTAAACATATTTATCGGTTAATTTGTTGAATTGAGCTTACCTGCCACCATCACTACTAGGCCGGCCAGTACTGAGAGAGATTCAACATATAATGTCACTATTCTGATCTGGTAACTCATACCTCGGGAATCCTGGTCATACAGAGCATATACTCTTAGCGTCATGATCATCTCTATAGTAATCGTCGTGATTAGTTGACCGCTTGAGTGAGTGGTCAGTTTGATTGCTCGTGATCATACGGAGCAGAGATGTGGACGATATCGGGGACTTACAGGTTGCTGACCCATAGAACGGCGTTGCAGCTATTTTGACGAGGCATGATGTCAATTTCACATTAACCTTGCTTGAACGAGGTTTGGACTCACATCGGGTGTGATGGGTTGGTCTGAGTGTATACTGTAGGCACACTTAGTGCCTGTCCTGCTCCAAGAAATGCAATCAATGCAACACGTACCACTAAAGTTGAAACTAAGCGGACCCTGGTCAGTTCGTGCACAGCGAACTAAAATCACGACGTACAGAATGACTACTGGACAGAAATAACGCGCGATATAGTATAGCAGTCCGATGTAACTTTGACGAGAACTGCCGGGTGCAATCACTTCACTGACGGATCTTCACAGAACCAAAAGAAGCCCGAACAAACCTCCACATGTAGAGATACTATTTGCTCATCACAGTCAGCCTTCCTGGAGACAATTTCAAAGGAAGTCATACCTCCCGGTCGACGGTAAGCCCTATGTCATACAGCAATACAATCAAAGCGGCAACTAGTGGTGAAAGTCATGGATAGGTATGATCGTAGACACGCTTTGAACTGACTCACGATTTGCGTACGCCGACTGCTGAGTAATGGAAGCCACTTTCCATGGCTGGTCGAGAGATGAGGAGAATAGGTCATCGTTGTCGTTCATAGCTCGCTCGCCCTTCTGAGATCCAACCGCCTCTCGTCGACCACGATCAATTTCGGAACAGCAACACACACCAGGGGATCCGGAGTAAGATGCAAAAAGCCCCGTTATGCTTGGAGAGTACTCTTCATACTCTCGTACTCGAGGGAGACTCGATACGCGTCGTCGACTAGTATCTAAGCAAAGACAGGAGTACTTTTGAGCTAATCGTATTCACCGCGTGTGCCCGACCCTTGCCCGACCCGGACCCCTTTCCTGTGCCTAGAGTCGGTCGCTGCGCGCCCCGTTTGCGGCGGTGTCGTAGATATTGTCTCAGATCCCTGAGCGTAGGATGATAGGTACGTACCGTTCTCTGCCTCCAGGGCAACCTAGGAGTTCCTACGCGACTTCAGAGACGAACTGGACTTACCGTATAACAGTCTAGTGCACATACTGCTGATGCGGCCCTTTTCACTACAATCACACTTTCAGTATTTACAGTACGTGGCACAGCCTGAGGCCCAGGAGTTTGATAGTCAGGGTGAATAATGCTACCGACGGTTCGGGCGACCTCCGAGGCTCCGACCTGCAAACCTACTAACCCCAATTGGGCAATGATATCACCGTGAGACTGGAGTCGACCGTAAGTTAGTACTATTTTTAATGGTGACTCCAAGCTTCCAACTGCATATACTTAGCTTGAAGTGAAGCTCGATGTTACTACCGTACTGCTACTGACTAGACAAGTAGCGCAGACTACTTCTGCTAAAGCTCAAGGTGCGTTCGCATGCAGGATATTTGACTCGGAACAGACTGAACTTGCAACTGACAACTCACAAGTACAAGATACATAGGCCGCCGCCTGGACGTTCTAGCAGTTTGCTGCTGGTTGTGATTTCCGAAACCATTATGAGCTGGTTCTCATTCACTAGCAGTGCGCTTGATCACGAGCAAGTACCCTCGCCCAGGTGTGTTACTACTACCTTTATGCTGCAGGTTTTATCGTACAAGTGACTATGTAGTCGATATCACAGGTAGACGATGTCTATCCCCGTATTGCCCGAGGACATACAGCATTACATGCCAGAGTTCCTCAACGACGATATTGACTCCCTGAAGGCCTGCTCCCTGGTTAGCAGATCATGGCAACGCGAAGCGCAATACCAATTGTTCCATGAGGTATCGCTTGTATGGGTGGCCGATTTCAAATCCTTGCGTGACCACGCCCTAGCTTCTAGATCGAGGTTCTTCCAGGACACGCCTGCTATCGCAAGACTCGTTGGAGTTCTGCGGGTCATTGAAACTGGTCCGAGGATGGATCAGGCCCCATTGTACCCGCCCGAGCTTGAGTATGTCGAGCGTGTATTTCGCGACATATACTCTTTCATCGGGCTCCTAGACAACCTGAGGGTGGTCGAGTTCAAGGATGGTTGTAGATTCCTGTCGTCTTTCGCGCTCTTCCCTTCTTCCATCGAGATCAGAGAGTCATCCTCGACCGCACACGTAGGCTTCCAATGTGGGAAGACCGCCAGATTTCGATAGATTGAAATGCCTCACAATATGCTCCTCCGCATGCACCTCGGTTCTCAGTAAGACCTGGGAGTACCTGCAAAAGAGCTCTGGTATGCGTTCCACCATCAGCCTAGATCTCGCTGATAGATACAAAACCATCCCCGCACAATAACATGCCTTATGGACACAGATAGGCACGTCTTTGGTTCATCACTTATCATCGAAGATAGTCGTAAGTACATACATATTCTGTGCCTACCAATCCCTTATCCATCTGCGGAGCGCTGATCGTCCGCCCATAGTCGCAAAGATGGAGCGCAGCTGGGGGAATATATTTTCTTCCTTCAACTGCCTTGTCACATTCTCTGTCATCATCGCTGGCAGCGTTCACGTGCCGCAACGAATACGACGAAAGCTGGTTGGCCTTGATGCCTCTCCTTTAGGTCTTATAACAACCTTGAAGCATATGAAGCCTTTTCTGCAGGTTATCACCATCAAATGGTCGTCGAATTTCCTATTGGTATTGGTACCCCTGGATGGAAGGGCATTCCACTATTGTTGGCCAGATTTAGCCAACTCAGATACGTTGGTTTGATAGTGGACCCCGACGACGAAGAGGTCGAACAAGCAAAGTGGATCTTTCGCGAGACGCTCCCTGTATTGTCGACCGAGAACAAACTTCGCTTCTTGAACCCAAAGGATTCCAAGATGTGGGTCGAAACTCGAGATTTGAATTGGGTGAGTATATCGTTGAATTCGCATGGAACGTTCTGGCTCAATGTTGAACTATCTTCTTCAGTTGCTAGCCGTTCCCTAGTTCATGTGCATCCACTGAATTGAGACTGTGGCTGCCACGATATATATCTGAACATGGAGTTACACGTCCATTGCTACGGATTTCATCGTTGCTGCCGCCGAACCTGCCAATTATTTGAGGTAAGTTTACCACTCCGCTTCGCACTGACCTCCTTGGGAGCATCCAGAAGACATATTTGCAATCCAGTGAGTCACAGTTCCATTTATACACTGAACAAGCTGAGAAGGGAGCAAAATGTCGCTTGAATAGTCAAGCTAAAGCACGTTGGTCGTCAAAACTCTGTCTAACGTCACAGATGACCACCCACGAGTGGCAGAGGTCGCAGTGCAGATAAGGAGGGTCGCCTATAACGAATGACAGGGAATCGCCTGTTGAAACCCGGAAATGATGACACTATTCTGACATCTGATACAGTCATGACACAAAATCAGTGGATTGCGATGTGGAAATGTCGCTATGTCGTCCCAATTAGTACTGCGGCCGTGATATTCTTCGCAGACTCTGGGCTCTTGAGAAGCGCCTCCCCGGTTGAGACAGATGATATTAATGACATTTAGGCAAATTGACGAAGCAGTTCAAACCCCCCACTCGTTTCCCTCTCTCCTTGCTTCGAGGATCATGGATTTCATGACTGACCCGACGAGATTTGCGCAAATCATACCAAGGGCCCCGTCAGGGCAAGAGATCGTTGGTGGGTGTATACTAGCCACAGCCATCTCTTTCATGTAAGTATCCTCCTGCAAAGTCGCCCTCCCCTCCAATCAAGTACTAAATATTATGGCTAAGATTATATGGAATCACACTCACACAGACGTTCATTTATATGCTTAACTTTCCGAACGACTCGGTACACTTGAAGGGGCTTATTGGAGTCCTGTGGTACAGTGCGACCACTTGTGATGCCGCTTATAGTGACTGATGGTCTTTTGCCAGCGTTCTTGAGACACATCAAACGGGTTGTGGTGTCATAGCCGTGTACTATTATACCGTCACCTGCTTTGGGAGCCTGGAAATGCTAACAATGATTCACTGGTTTGTATCATGACCAACTATTGCATAGTACTGGGGGCTGATGTCCCGCTTGAATGACAGGAGTACGATCGTGAGTAACCATTCGTAACACTACATGTCGTTGTAGGGCTGATACAAGGGCCGTCTGACAATCACAGGCGGCCATTATTCTCGAGGTACAGCATTGGCCGCCGAATGATCTGTGCATAGGACTGACTGAAACCTCGAATTAGGGCCTGGTCGTCGTTCTTGTGCAAAGGTCAGTCAACATCTGCCAAATTAACGGAATGGAATTACTTGAGCAGTTAGCAGTTTCTATATCCATCGAATCTGGGTTTGTGAGTAACCTATATCTTCCCCAATATTCCGTAGAGGACCTCGACATTGAAATTACCTCCAACAGTATCTCGTACGAAATGGGTGGTGCTTCTAACAGTGAGCTAATTCCTTTGCAAGGATATGTTCGCTTCCTGAGGATTTCTCGTAGTCCTTCTTGCTCTTGAGTCGCTTTGGTATGTCCGTCTTCACCTCCAAAATCCTCATACATGATCAAGACCTTCCGATGCAGGATTTGGAATCAGTGAGTAGAAGGGAACTCCTTTGCATATACTACACGCCCATGCTCATCACAAAGATTGTTCCTAGCCGCAGCTATATACGGGTGAGTTTTCATTACACCTCGATTATCTCTACTAGCAAGCTAGCTGACGATGAATACTATTCGAAACAAGGTCATATCTCGAGACCTGGCCCGAATTTCATACGAAACAAGGACCAATGGTATGTGTGTTTTTGTTCGTCATCCAGGGCACAGCACAATGAATACAATGTGCAAGATTGCGCTGAACGGTGCCGATGCTGCATCCGCTTTCATGGATGCTGCTATCGCGTTTTGCATGATTTACTACCTTGGGAAGCAATGCTCGTCTTATAACATGGGGTAAGTTGGATTTTGACGTCAGCTATTACTTTCTGACGTATTTGGTATCGACATTAGCACTGACAGCATCATTCGTTGGGTGCTTGCATACACCGTGAATACGGGGGCATTGACCCTGTAGGTATACGCCTTTCCTTGCTGATTCGTGGGTCACTGATATTCTGTAACATATAGCATCCTGGCAATCGTCATGATAATCTTCGTAAGCAACCTCCCTATGACCTTCCGAAAGACGAGCAGACTCTCTGAAAAGTTGCAACAGTTCGTGGCGCTGAAGCAGAGTCTGATTTTTGGGGGCTTTTTGTTCCTCATCAGTCGCGGTACGTTGGACATTGTTACAACGACCGCATCCCTCCTCATGACTTATCAGTTTATGCAAATTCACTACTCGGAAGGTGAGTACTCATAGTGCGTGTGCACCTTGAATGACTTCTCACATGGCGATGTGATCAGTTTGAACGCGCGAATAATGCTACGAAACAAGGTAGAAGGCAGCATAGACAACGCGGGCATTGAATTGTCGCCCCGTAGTTTACCGAAATCAACTACGGCCTCAATGAACTCAACCCCACGCAATGCAATCCTACCTTAGCGAGAACCAGCGCATGATCCAGATACATCAAGGACCCAAGTTTTACTCGGATATTGTGAGTGAAATGACAATTCTTTGTCGACGATTGGAAGCAGTGACGCGTTCTACTAGTAGGATCAGAAGGATATCCAATCTGAGAACGATCCTACAGCAATAAAGAGAGGGCGAATAATTGTGAAACCTTAGGAGACTGATCTTTATCGAGGCAGTCACCCCTCGCAGTAGTACCTGAGCCATGGTGGTTGTACTCACGAATAACCCTTCCGCAATGGCCGTAAGCACACAAGTCGTCCATAGTGTAGAGCACAGACATTGACTGTATATTTTGGCCGTGAACGAAAACATGTCACCAATTTTGTATGATTCGAGACAAGAAGACGAGAGGGAAGAGAGGGGACATCGTTGGCAAATCGTGTTGAGAATAAGTCACGTGACCGCGTCACCTCCACGCACACGTGACTTGCAAGGCCCTACCTGGCTTGAAGATCCCAGAATCCCAACCGAAGACCATGAAGGTTGCATGGGTATTTGACACAGAGTATAAGAGAGGTGCTTAACGTATCCAATGCTATAATGATGCGTGAACGCCGCTGAATATTGAACAAAGGCTTCAAGTTATACGTTGAACGCTGGGAGTCCTCCGAGTCTGTCTTGGCGATACCGTAGACCTAATGTACGAGTAAGATAAACAGGGCAGGAGGGGATTAGCACTCAGAAGAAATACTTTGGAAAGCGCATTCCATTATTCGTACAGAACGAAAACGAACGAATTAGTATGGCAACTGAGAAAAGTTGGTGAAGGAGAGTAGCGAGTCAGTCCAAAACAAAGATAATAGTATAAATACATGCACGAAGAAATAGAAGGGAAGATAATGCTCAACAACAAATGCGCTTCCTCTCTTCATCGACAACTTGAATCATCTCAACCCGACCTATACAGTCTCAGCCATCTCAACAGGCAGTTGACGATAGCCATCTGTCTGTCTCCCCGTTCTCGACCTAACAACATCCCTCAACCCATCCCACGCATCCTTCAACATCGCCTTGACCATCCCACCCTCTTCCTCCGCACCAACAAGATCATCTCCACCTTCTCCAGGCAAAACACTCTCCCTAGGCCTCTTCCACCACTTCAAGGTCAACGAACTCGTCACAACGCTCACACTCGAGAACGCCATCGCAGCTCCAGCCATCATAGGATGTAGATGAACTCCGAACGGGAGGAAGAACCCCATTGCGAGTGGGATCCCGAGGACGTTGTAGATGCATGCCCAGACTAGGTTTCTTCTGATCACGGAAAAGATGGCACGGGAGAGATGAAGGGCTGCTACGACGTCCAACAAATCCGATCGCATCAAGACGATATCGGCAGCTTCGATCGCGACGGATGTTCCGGACGAAAGCGCGATACCAACAGAAGCCGCAACGAGAGCGGGGGAGTCGTTGATACCATCTCCGACCATCGCCACCCCTCCTCCGCCAAGTTTCTCCATCAACTCTGTTACGACGGCTGCTTTACCCTTTGGACTCATGTTCGCCCATACTCCGTCAGGTCTGATCCCAACTTGCTTCGCAACAGCCAAAGCGGTTTCCTTGCTATCACCTGTCATCATGTTCACGTCCACGCCCATCCGCTTCAACGCCCTAATCGCTTGCGCTGAACTCTTCTTGGGTGCATCGGAGAGCGCGATGGCTAGTATGGGTGTGGGGAGGGCCGTAGGCGATGTGGCGATAGAGACAAAGATAGAAGTGAGCCCTTGCGAGGATTCAGAGTTTGTGAAGGTAGTGAGCGTCGGTGGGAGGTCGCCGTATTCCGTCTGAGTGATAAACCGCGCATTTCCGACGTATACGACTCTTGAAAGTCCATTCGAGAGTCGGACATACGCTTTCACTCCGGCTCCGGTGATACTCTCGAACGTCTCAATGGTCACGTCGTTAGGTGTCACTGCGGATTTGGCTAAGACGTCTTTGCCATATGTTGCTACGGCTTTGGCGAGGGGATGTTCGGAGCGGGCTTCAGTGGCTGAGACCATCGCGATGACGTCTGCTCGAGTCACGCCTTCGAAGACTTGAGTCGTAAGGGAAGAGTTGGAGATCGAGTCTGTCGTACTCTCAGAGTACGCAGTAGGCGCCCAAATTGAGTCAACGACTGTAAGCTTGCCCTCAGTGACGGTCCCCGTCTTGTCCAATACAATCCTCTTGATCGTCCGACTGGCTTCCAATGCTCGTCCGCCCTTGATGAGGATTCCGTTCTTCGCGCCAACGCCGGTTCCGACCATGATAGCAGTGGGCGTGCTAAGACCAAGCGCACACGGACAAGCAACGACGACGACGGAGATACACAACTGTAAACACACCGCCAACTTACTCGCTCCATGATGATGGAACATCTCGGGCAAACTCGCCTCATCGACCAAATGGGAGATGATCATCCAAGACGTGAAAGTCAAGAACGCAAGGGAGATCACCGTCGGTACGAAGTACCCCGCGACTTTATCCGCGAATGCTTGAATAGGCGCTTTAGACGTTTGTGCCTCCTCGACCAATTTGACGATTTGAGCTAGAGCGGTGTCTTTCCCTGCGCGAGTGACGAGCATGTCAAACGTTCCTAGTCCATTGACGGTTCCGCCGATAACGCTGTCACCCTGTTGTTTCAACACCGGTACAGGTTCACCCGTCACAGCGCTCTCATCAATCGACGAGCTTCCCTTCAATACCGTCCCATCCGCTGGGATCTTGTCCCCTGGTACGATCTTGACCGTATCACCGACTTGCACAAGTTCAGTCGGGATCCGCTTTTCCTGCGTACAGGCTGGTGCGTCCGTGTAGATGGTCGCCATGGAAGGTGCAAGCGCCATGAGATCTGTCAGTGCTGCGCTCGTCCGACCTTTAGCGCGGTTCTCCAGGTACCGACCCAACGAAACGAACATGATCAACATGGTACTCGTGTCGAAGAATACGAAGGGTCTATAATCCGGATCTGGGTTCCGCAGCGCAAAGAGCATCGCGAATAGGGAGTAGAAGTATGCTGCGGAGGTTCCGAGCATGACTAAGACGTCCATAGTCGCGCTACCGTGTTTCAGCGATTTCCAAGCGTTCCGATAGAATTTACGTCCAATCCAGAATTGGGAGGGTGTGGTAAGGAGGAGGACGAGTAAGTCGCCTAGGTAGACACCTCGGCATAGTCTATGGTTGACTATCGTGCACAGCACGGGGATATGTTTGGCAATCATGCTTATGAAGAAGACGGGCACTGCGAAGGCGAATGCCCACCAGAAGCGTGATCGCCATTCGTGGATTTCCTTTGTACGGGTCAGTGAACGGATCTGTGTGGCGTCCTCTTGGTCGGAGAGCATAGCGTCGAAGCCTAGCTCCTCGATACGCTCGACCATATCTCGAGGGCCGATGAGACCACGGTCGAATTCGATCTTGGCGGTCTCTGTGGCCAGGGAGACGGCTACGCTGTTGATACCGGGCATGGCTGATAGCTGCGTCTCGACCGTAGACGTACACGACGAACATGTCATGCCGTATATACGGAGGGTAACAACATCTGAGCGTGCAGGAGGGATGACGGTAGCGTCGAACCCTATGTCGGAGACTTCCTGTACATACTGTGAGAAGTGATACCAGGGAGATCGAGCGCACTCACATTGATGATCTTCTCTGGGGTCCATTGGTCGGGGTCGTACTCGACGACACCCCGCTCTGCAAGTAAAGCGACCTTGACAGAGATTATTCCGGGTTGCGTCCGCAGCATGCTCTCGATACTCTGCACTTCCCTCTCAGCGATCGACTGTTCCCAGACGAGCAAAAACACCTACCTCTACGCATGCACCGCACGTCATACCCTCTATCCTCAACTCGACCTTCTCCGCACCCATCGCCGACTGCGCAAGCGGCTCTGTCTCGGACATGGGGAGCTCAAGCTTTCCCGGGGTGGGCGATCGAGGCATGGTTGCCTTGCCCAACAAATTAGATATAAAAGTAGCCATATTTGCGCAGTTCAAAGGGGGGAAATGTCGTGCGACGACCGCGAGAGACGGTGGGCTACGTGTCCCCGATGAAAGTAGAAAAGGAAAAGGGACGAAAGGGATGAATAACGTGTGGGTGAAAGTGTCCGGAGGAGCGCCTGCGCCTGTATGGTGTCTGGACAGATGATGAGTGAGCAACAACCACGCCTTGTCGGTTTCACCGCAGTTCAGGAGAGCCAATTCTGCCATCCCAGCGGCTATTGTGCGAAACCTTATCTTATCTAGCCTCATTTATCTAATCTCCGCTTGTGCCTTTCTCCCATCGTTCCTCTTCTCTTCCACCTCCTCCGATTTTCGACTCTCTTCACTTAGCCTCTGTACTGTAGGAAGGCTACCTGAGAGGGAGGATATCTACGTGCCCCATACAGCGACTTTCGTCGGAGGTAACCCACGGTCTCTCGCAAGACCTAGGCGTAGAATGGACCGCTATGAGAATAATCCACCCTCAGTGGGAAGTAACCTCCCTTACATTGGTGCCTTGATGACCATAGTCAAATCATTCTCACCCAATCAATTCATGTTTCCGGTGTAATCTCCCTGATATTCATTTTAGTAAGAATCACGGACGAGCGATTACCATACTAACATCGCACAAGTTGCGGGCCTTGGTCCTTGGGGCTATCAGCGGGATTAATATTGTTATAGGCCTGCGAGGTACACAAGATATTATATTAGAAAAATATATCAGGTGAGCCTATGTCCCGATGACATGAGAATCTTAGCCCGCCTTACCGTCAGCACCATCGACACCTCACCAGTATCAATGTGTTAGGTACTTTATAATCCTGAAAGACCGCATCAGTAATCAACAGCTTATGAAAAGAAAACTGGTTTGTATGCCCGCTTGCCCTACGCTTCCAAGTATTCGATCATCTTGCACTCGGCTCCGTGAAGACATTGCTGCTGAGTTAAACCTATCCTCGTGGCTTAATTTGGTGACATACATGATAACCTGCGTCTTCTCTGGTCGACGAATATCATGCACTCAGGCCCAGCTTGCCCTCAGGAGTCAGGAGAATATGAATGCATCTATGATCACCAATCTTAGTCTCTTTTCGCAGATATGACACTCAACTATAGCACTTTGACGTTGCTCGGATCGATAGCCAGCACTGTATAAGAATTCCCTGTAGGTTCACCTGATAGTCTTCAGTCCGTGTAACTCCCGTTTAGAGGGGTCAGATGTCTGCAATAATAATCCTGCCATACTAGAATCAATGTAATGCCTCGAAATGAATCAGACAACAAAGCTTCTTCGAATTGCGTACCTCGAAAGACGGCATGTTGACGTTCCATAGTAGCTGAAATACTTCCTTCGTTCTGTCGAACCTAAACACCTTCCTAAAGCATCGGTCGAAAAGCGTTGTAAACCTCGGATGATCCGGGAAAACCATTTCTACGCGGTGCACTGGGTCTGTTCCCGAGGTGAATGTTTCGCTTGGCAGGAGGGTGATCGGTCTCTCGCATGAGAAACTCAAACAAGGAGGCGACACGGCAACAACCATGCCATGCTCAGCGAGCTCGTGACCATCTTTCTCTCCGTCTACATCCTCCTCAAACTTAGGGCACATCGTCTCCTCCCTCCGTGGCACACAAGAGCTCTCGTTCGTGCCACGACAACAACGATGGCGCTCCTCGTAGGCAGAGCAAAGATCCTCTTCCCGTTCCTGGCTGTCATAGCGCTCTTTGCTCTCGGATATCCTTTCTTGTTTGGTCCCCCGTCTGCGCAGTGGCAGTTGGATTATAATACTGGTGGTCCCTGGTCGCATCGTCCGCATAATCATCGTCCGGGATGGGATAGACCTTCTGGACCCGACAGACCGGTGAACGCGACGTGGGATGCGAGAGCGGAGGAGGTCAAGAAGGCGTTCATGCACGCGTATGAAGGGTACAAGCAACATGCTCTTCCGCACGATGAGCTGTTACCCGTGTCCAATAGATTCGTTGACAAGTTAGAGATATTCTATGGTCCATGGTAGAGTGATTTGCTGATGCGAACAACTTGATCTTGGTGTAGCTTCAATGGATGGGGCGTAACGTTGATCGACGCTCTGGATACCATGTGGATCATGGGTTTGTACGACGAGTTTCACGAGACTATACCTGTCGTTGCCAATATGACTTTCCATCTCCGAAACGTACATGTCATTTCCGTATTCCCCTCCAGATACTCTCGCTCATTGGTACTTGACAGGACAAATTCGCCCCGTTCTTTGAAACAGTGCGTTCACCAAGTTGCTTTCCATACGTTTGATCGCAAACGAAGCTATAGGTCATTCGTTACCTTGGCGGACTTCTCTCCGCGTATGCTCTTTCCAACGAGCCCGTACTTCTCAGCCGAGCAGACGACCTAGGGAAAATGCTTCTCCCAGTATTCAACACCTCGTCGGGATTACCGATGTACGCCATAAACACCGTCACGTACGTCCTCATTCCTATACCACATATTTCCCTGACGTTTTCCGAAACTTATTCAACGAATTACTGAAGCGGCGAGACGAGATCGGGGTGGGCATCAGGTACAGTACTGTGGGCAGAAGCCCTCTCATGTCAGATGGAGTACAAGTACCTCGCACACCTAACCGGACGTCGACAATACTACGATAACGTCGAGCGCATCATGGATATCATGCGAGATGCACCTGTTGAGGGAGGCTTCTTCCCTACGAGGTGGAGGTTGCAGGGTGCTAGACCTTATAACAGTCAGTCTACGGTCCGCATTGGAACTGGAGAACGTGGGTTGCTTATGCGTGTTGCTTGTGCGGTTGATAGGCCAGTTCTCGGTTGGCGCATTCGCAGATAGCGCACATGAGTATCTACTCAAGCAATGGCTCCTAACGTCAAAATCCGAAGCAAAAGCCAAAGACCTCTGTACGTCCCCTCTCACCAAACTCCTCCTTCAACCCATAACACACACGTCCCACAGACATGCGAGTCGTAGACTCAATTCTCAACACTCTGCTCTACATCTCCCCAACGCGTCACCTCCTCTACGTAACAGACGTAGACACTCACACAGCCAAACCCTCCTATACATTCGAACACCTCTCATGTTTCCTCCCAGGTCTCCTCACCCTCGGCGCCCAAACTCTCCCTCTCACCACTCGCCAAAAACAATTACACCAATGGGCCGCAGAAGGGTTAGCCCAAACTTGTTGGATTACTTACGCGGATACTGCGACGGGGTTAGGTCCTGATGAGGTTAAGTTCGATGTGGGGCCTTTCGTTCAGCGTCAAGGGAAAGGTGAGGAGTATGTGGTGAGGAATCCGAGTGAGGCGTTCCAAGCTGGAGTTTGGATGGAGCATGTGAGGGAGTGGGAGAAGAGAGGGAGCCCGGGGGGTGTTCCACCTGGTGTACGTGAGGTGCTTCCGTTGAGTGAAGACCCGGAGGTTGGGCCTGGACCTGAAGAGAAGAAAAAGGATTATCATCCGTATAAGACGGGGTATCTGCTTCGTCCTGAGGTACGTTCGTATTCACATTCCACATTCATTTTGTTACTCGTCTCCAAGGAGGGAGTTGACCTTGAGTTCATTAGGCTGTTGAGAGTTTCTATCTGATGTGGCGTACTACGGGAGATGAGAAGTGGAGAGAACGGGGGTGGAAAGTGTTTCAAGCGATCGAGAAGGAAACGAGGATGCCGGCTGGGTATGCCAGTATCAGTATTGTCGACCAATCACCAAGTCCCAAGATGGACGAGATGCCAAGGTACGTTCTCCCCTCCCATCCCCCCAACCCATCCTTCCCTTCCCGCAATCTAATCTACTTTGTCGTATCGTAGCTTCTTCATGGCCGAAACGTAAGTGCATTTGATAGATGATATGTAGATAAACGACATCAGACAGCTAACCTGAACGTCAACGTCCAGCCTAAAATACCTATACCTACTCTTCACAGAAGACGACCCGATACCCCTCGACCACTGGGTGTTCAACACCGAAGCGCACCCTCTACCAGTGTTCGAATGGAACTCTTGGGAGAAGGAGCTTTATAATATATCTTTACCGCCGAAACGGTCATTCGCCGACTTGGTGGGTGCTTTGACGGGGAGGGAAAGGGGTAGCGGAGAAGAGGAAGAGGAAGAGGAGGATTGAACGGGAAGAAGTTGGGTGTACCTTGGGTTGGAGGGTACATTTGTAATATTATGCTAATTATCGTGGATTATACCAAAACGGTTCGTATACCCTTTTTGTGGCTCACAGAACCCGTATGCGAACCATCAATGGTTTAATGATACAACACGTAGGGTTTGAGTATACTTCTGGAGATACGTAGCACACATTACGACTCATCCATAGCAGGAGCAGCGTTCACACTTTCACTATCCGCTTTTGGCTTTTTGACCTCCCTCTCCTCCCCTTCCCCCTCCCCTTCCGCTTCCGCCTCCACCTCCGCCTGTCCCCCCGCAACCGCATCACCACCCTGCTTCTTCTGCTTCTCCTGAATCTTCGCCAAAAGCGCCTTCTTATTCTTCAACCTCCCCAACTCCCTCTGTGTCAACGCCTTCCCCTCCTTCCCCGCTTCCGTAGACGCCAACTCGGACAAATCGTCCTTGATCATTGGGTCGTGCTCTGGGTCGACGGCTTTGGGCATTGATGCGAGGTGCCCGTATAGGTCGAGAGTTTTGAGGTCGGTGGGTGTGGCTGGGATGGTGGAGGTGGTGAGTGTGCGTAGGAGGGGGTTGTGTGGGGTTTCGGTGTCTGTGATGTCGACGAGCTGGGGTGGGTTAGTGTTTGAGCTGTGCAGGCTGGGCTGAGACGAGGGAAACCTACTTTGTCTTCCTGCCAGGACGCAATACGGACAGGACTTGAGTCTGTTGATGATGATGGCACTTCGGCATCCAAAGTGGGAGATTCCTGCCATTCGGAGTCGAGTAACACCCAAATTTTGTCATCTTGACCAACCGTGAAATCGAGAACGGGTTTCCGGAAGTCTAACGCGTGCACGCTATGGACGGTGCCCGGTTCGAACGATGCTGGGTATGCGATATAGAACAACGCCGTCGCGCTACCAATTGTACGTCAGTTTGATAACGAGTGAAGCATGTGTCGGGAGGACGACTCACCCGACTGCACTGAATACGATTTGTCGGTTTTGCTCGCCGAGGTCCATTGTCTCCAACTTGTGCAGAACAAGAACAGGTTTCTCAGGTTCGGTATCCTTAGGCTGTTGCTCAGACGTAGATGCTTCCACATTAGCAGGAGCACTCTCATCCTCCATCTTGACATCCTCCGACTTCTCAGCTTCTCCTTCCGGGTTAGGGGTCCCAGTTTCTCCCGACTCTTCAGCCTTACTACTCTCTTCTTGCTTGCCTTTACCCTTTCCTTTTGCTTTCATAACTTTCAATCGTTTCCGCCCGGGTTTTGCGTGTCCTTCTGCACCATCTTCACCGTCCTCTCCAGGTCTACGGCCCTTGGGTACTTTCGCTTTGATGTATGGCTCGACCGTCTGGAGGACCGGGATGCTTCCTATCTGTTTTCCAGAGAGCCATTCCCAGACTCGGAGTTTGGGATCTCCGCCGCCTGAGATGAGGAGAGAGGGGGAGAACGAAGGAATGTGAATCGCAGAGACAAACCTGAATGAATGAATGAATGTTATTGGTCACACGACTACTTGACTCGTGCTCGATTGACTCACTTTTTGTGTCCGAGGCAGTACCTCTCGATGACATACCCTTGAGGATACCAACTCACACGGATATGTTCATCTCTGTCTGCAGACACGATGAACTTCTCGTCCTCTGTGAGAAGAAAGGATGTCAGGAGGGAGGTGTGTCCCAGGATTAATGTTCCGTTTGAGGGATTTTCGTGCGAGGTGAGTGAGCCACGCTTGGATGCACCTGCGGTCGGAAGGTGTGAGGTAGATGTTGAGGCCGCTTCTGGAGTGAGGGTATAACTTGTTTGTGGAATGTCAGAATTACATTCTTTTCAGGAGAAGCGGGAGACACACCTGAAGATGTCACCGAATTTGTCGGATACCAGTATGGTTTGGCCATCACGAGTGAAGTGTATCTGTGTAGGCCTCTTTGGAAGCTCCCTAGCATCCAAAAGTTTAGTCAACGGGTTTTCCGACCCAGCCTTTAACTATACGCTTACCTCTCACTCAGAAGCTTCAGTCCGTCCACTTGCCAAACCTTCATCTTCTTATCATCCCCCGCAGTGACCAAATGTGAACCCGTCTGGTCCATGGCTGAGCACCTAACAGGTCCGGACTTCGAGAAAGCATCCTTCTCAGATCCCTCGAGAGTGGTGGTAGAATGTACTACATCTCCTGTTCTATTCCAATCAGAGATTCCTGCGTAGCATATGTTTTTCCGACATACTGGTTATCGAGAACTTGGATATGTGGCCCAGAAATTACTATGGACTTCTCTGGCCTTAAATACAGTTTGGTATGAGGATATTTCGACATGTTGAGGCTTCCGAACGCCCTGGTCAAGTTTTGTCTCTTTACACCCTTGAGCTCCCTTGAGATCTTGAGATTTCAGATCATGTAACGTCGTTACAAAATGTGACAGTAACTGTGACGTAACGCGTCTCAATCTGACACGAGCGTGACGCGTCGCGAGTCTTACCTTTCAGTCTGACGACGTGGACGAGATGGCAAGAGTACCTTTAAAGTCGCGTCCTTTGGATCTCCTTTATTTTATCTTCTTTTTGGTGAGACATATAAACGCGCACCGTGTGCTTGATTACTCAAGACTTGTCAGATACATCTCCCAAGCACGCTTTTGGTAGACTTACAAGCGATATACCCTCATGGTTTGCTTCCAGGCATCATCACAAAGCTTCCCGAGCTCTACATAAACCTCTCCTCCGATCCACTAATTGGAGGTGCTATGGGGTACTTTGGCGTTCCAGAAAACTACCTTTGGTTCAAATCATTTCTCCTCCTCGAGGCGTATGTGCACGTTTCCGACTTGTCTTGATGATTGACTTATTCTCCATCTTCAGGTTCTTCCAAGTTCCCGTATTTATTTTGGGCATGAGGGGACTCTGGAAAGGTAACGCACATGTACACAAGAAGCATTCTGATCTCACCTCTCGCTCCAGGCTCACAGAAGATCTATCTCTTATTGCTGATCTATGCCGCTTCAACTACCACGACCCTACTACCGTGCTTGGCAATATTGCTTGCTACGCCGACCACATCCCCCGAAACTGTGGCTGCCAAAATTATCTCTGTTACGGCGGAACAGAGACTGCTCTTGCTTTCCAGCTACGTTCCGTTCCTAATTATTCCGTTGACCATGCTCGTCGATATGTCTTCTCGTGTATTCCGGCTTATGCAGGCCGGTTTGGCTGCTCAGGCAAAGGCAAAGAGCAAGTAGAAGCGATCCTCTACGTCATAGACCACCTATGGTTCACTCGTGGATTGCTCTTTGCTTGGTTTGCTGGTATCTTGGATAAACGGTGCTGTGTTTGGTTTTACCTCGCTTTCCAGCGGGACAGCTCGATACGTAATCTAACCGGCTGGGAGTATCACCTTTATACCTACCCTTGAGAGGTTGAGAGGTGAACTTTAAGTCATCCGGAGAACTTGGTCCAATGAACGGGTTGCCCTGAACCTGGTAGATTGTTGAGCTTGTTGCCTGCCATCGCACCGCATGACAATTGCTTGATCTCTCCCAACCCCGCAAATCCTCTGATCCCCCACAGCGTGATCGTTCGTAACAACGCAGGGTTTTCGGACATTAGACGGCAACATTCCTAGGTGAGCAGGAGTTTTCTGGCGGTCATTTGACAGGTACAGATCCGATGGGCTTGGCGAACCTCGTCCTCTGGCTTACTATGGCAGTTCTCAATGTGTCCTTCTCATTCAAAAGTATCCCGGTATTCCTACGTTGCAGCACTCGTCTCTCACGGAGACGATGCGGACAGCTACCAGAGCTTTCCATGAAATTTCTTCCCCGAGTTTCACTAAATAATGATCTACTTCTCTTTCCCTGCCTATCCAATGCTGAACAACTTCATCTTCCCGCGTAAATGCCTCCGAAGATGTTCTTGGCAATCCTGAATGCGGTCCTCGAGGGAGATCAATGCGGGGTAACGAGAAGTGTCGCGGAAAAACCGCGGTTGACGGCTCGGCTAGCCGATCGATACTCGTTCTGCAGTCTCCATGTGCACCATAACAGTCCTGCTTTCCTATTGGAAGTGAGCTCCGAGAAGTAATACATACTGCCATTGACTAGGTCGACGCGTCCCTGTGTAGGTCAGGCTCTAACTAAGTGATGGTTACTCGGTTTTTCCTAACGTCATGTCTAACAATTGTTCGCGACAATTATCCGGCTCGCGATGCATGACGGAGGACACCCGGGTCACAGATGGTATAAAACTGATGTCGCGAAAAGGTTACCGTTGAGGCCATCCGCGGACCCATAGCAAGATGTTCGTCTCAACAGTGTTCACCGCTCTTTTGGCTGCAGCTGCAGTCAATGCCCACGCGACCTTCCAGGAGTTCTGGGTCAATGGAGGTGAGTGACCTTCCTGCAGGAGGTACGCGTCTTGCTGATCCTATCGTTGTTACAGTCGACCAGGCTGGAGCCAACGTACGTACTCCGGCGAGCAACAGCCCAGTCACCAGGTGAGAAGCATTGATCCATAACCCACCCCACAATTCAGGTCTGAGATATTGTTATTATAGCGTCACAACTCCCGTACGTTTGATGATCTACGTTCTTGCGGACTAGATTCGTGTATTCTGATCTTCTGCGCTATAGGACTTGGCTTGCAACGTCGGCGGAACGACGCCCGCTGCGTCAACGTAAGTTTGGATGGCGCATTTGCTGTAGTGAATGATTACTGACATCGTGATCAGTATTTCCGTTCCCGGTATGTCTGTTCGCTTATATGGCTCGACAACGTCTTGACTGTCGACGCAGCCGGTGGCAAGGTAACTGTTGAGATGCACCAACAACCCGGCGATCGTACCTGCACCACCGAAGCCATTGGCGGAAATCACGATGGTACGCGTCCATTTCCAGAATGACATCGACCCATATTGACACCAAATACAGGCCCCGTCTTGGTCTACCTGTTAGTTTCATGAATTACGAGGTGATAACAATGGTTGACTTGTCTCATAGTGCGAAGGTGGACGATGCCGCAACCGCCGTTGGTTCTGAGGCCAATTGGTTCAAGGTCGCTGAACTCGGCTTGGTCTCCCCAGATTACTGGGCGACTGATGTCTTGAACGACAACTGTGGAAAGTTCGACGTGACAATTCCATCCGATATCGCACCAGGGTATGTACACGGGTCCTCACTGGAGACGCTAGTCATACTTAATCACTCCTTTAATTCAGCAACTACTTGCTTCGCGCTGAAGTCATTGGTACGTCCTGATCGCCACTTATACTCGTAACTGCTGTTTACTCTCAGACAGCTTTGCATGTCGCTGGCAGCATTGGCGGTGCTCAGTTCTACATGTCTTGCTTCCAAATCAATGTCACCGGTGGTGGTAACGCGAGCCCACCCACCGTCAAGCTCCCAGGTAAGCCAAACACATCTTCAATTGTGAATGCAACTCACGCATTGTTATAGGTGCATACAGTGCAACCGACCCTGGGTATGTCCGCGTTTCTCCAAGAACGTACTTGTGACTGATGAACATTGCCTTCGTAGTATCCTCTTCAACTTGTATGGGTCCTACACAACTTACACCATCCCTGGACCTCCTGTCTACACTGGTGGCGCTGGTCCCGGCAAGCCCCCAACCACGACCCCTCCTGCCACCAGCCCGCCGACTACTGCCACTCCGACTACGGCTGCACCTCCCCCTCCCGCCACCTCTGCCCCAGGAACTGTTCCTCAATATGGACAGGTACGTTGTCGCCACCGTCTTGTTTTGTTCAAAATAGCTTACCGACGACAACTTCTCCTAGTGTGGCGGTGTTGGCTGGACGTGAGTAATCCAACCTAGTTGCATTTGAACGGTTACTGATATCGAACTCGTCTTTACAGCGGAGCAACTGGTTGCCAAGCTGGTTTCACTTGCACCAAACTCAACGACGTGAGTACCAACACTTCTAGAAACTGATAAGCAATGTTGAGCTTACCACTTCCGCTTAGTACTACTCACAATGTCTCTGAGCAGCTCGGTGCTCGAACGAGAGTTTGAATTTATCTATCTGTGGTATCAAAATATAAACTAGTTTCCTCTCACTCGCTACTGTGGAGGATCGCCTCTACAAATGGAGCTGCAAGCTCCAAACAAACAGGGCCATAGAAATGTATAAGTTAACCTGATCCAGAGTTCTATCTAATTTTTATCGAGATGTTCAATGCACAGTATCCTGTCTCAGCCTCCGAGACTGAGAGTATCGGAGACGTTGTGAAGGTAGGTCAGTACGCTGCCTCCTCACTTCTGGTGGTTTCATCGCTTCTCGTGGCATTATTGTAGTTATAGCTCAGCGGTGGTGGCTTCATAGACTAACAATGTCTTATCTCAGCAGTTGTGGTTGGTGAGAGGAATTTTGGGACTTACCGCGACCCGCGCCGAGTTATAGGTAGTCCTTTTGCTGATCATCGAGAGTTTATAGGTTCCAAAACTCGGCACGGTCGTGTTCAACCTAGTCCTAAGCATCGATCTAGCATTCAGTCTGTTCACGACACAGAAAGTTCAGATGGGTTGTCCAGGCGAAGCACTCGAGCGTCTTGTATCAGCTCACTCACGTTCCGAGGAATGAGTTCGCATAGACTTCAAGTTAAGCATGGCGCCGTTGAGTCAATGCGGTTCATAAGGCGTAAGGAACGTGGGTACTCACAACGACTCATGATGAGTAGAATGCCGCTGAATAGCAGGCTTTCAGGCATCACAGAGTACTAGAAATCAAATGGATTAAAATATGCCTCACTTGCAGCATATGGTAAGTGGATTACCGTGACCATGACGGCAGTCGCTGCAACACTTGAATGCCGTGATTATTGAGACAGGCAAAGAGTTCAGCTGTATACCACTTACAATGTGATTGCGCCACTGTTGACCACATACATCAGTATCCAACGCGCGACGCCATCGGTGCTGTTGGGTATTATGATGGGTGAGTCCTCGGGAAATGTGTAGAATGA
The DNA here is from genome assembly GCA_022160315.1 of Panus rudis PR-1116 ss-1. Lineage (NCBI taxonomy): Eukaryota > Fungi > Basidiomycota > Agaricomycetes > Polyporales > Panaceae > Panus > Panus rudis. The sequence continues at coordinate 153,756 of MU275212.1, forward strand.
GCGATCACATATTTAAACCTTGGATTGAAGCCGGCTCCTTGACGAAGATAGTATATTGTAGCGATGGCAACGATGGCGTCAACAAAGGCCAGTAAACCGTTGGATGAGTGAACGATAATCTATTGCGACGGGTGCGAGGTTAGATAAGTATCTACGCAAGGCGATGGAATCATGAGACTTACATTTGGTCCGTTGGTATGGAACTCAGACCATAAACGGAAACGAAGTCTACAGATTTGATGCTCAAAGGTAGGAATCAAAGAGAGCCGTAGACGTTGCTCACAGATACGATGTTGCCACTGAGTATCAATGAAAAAAGTCTATCAGCGACAGTTCTATGCAAAATTTCAACATGATATGACCTAAACTGAGCCCTGGAATGAGATCAGAATTAGTTGCTGTCAGCAAGCGAAGGTTGAATGATGTATGTCGAGACTAACCAAAGCGTGTTGATAAAAGGACCGACTATTGTGGCGATCGACAAATCGTCAGACCTACTATATAGCAATCAAGTGCAGTGAGCATACCGTGACGATAACAAGCCAAAGGTTTCTTCTCTGTCCCACTGCAATTTGCGCATAGTAGTTAGTCGTGTTACGAGGCCGATCAGTTAAGAACTTTACTGACGGATCCAGATGCGATGAATGTAGAACCTAAATTTCGCGGGCGTTGAATACTGGCGAAGTTCTTGATCACATGTCAGAACATACCCTTGAACGATGGCTACCATGATATTCTATAGGTTCATCCTTGAGGGTAGTGCTCACGAGTGATTCACGGGTTGGAGGCGTACCTCTAGTAATGGACAAATCTGTAACATTATGAGCGGCAAAACAGACATTAGAAACATTCTACTCACTCCCGTAGTACTAGTCGCAGGCTCAGCAATTGATTGTCAGAACGAATCATGTCCTACATAGGTCTCACCGAGGTATTGCGGCCAATTGAGCAGGGTCATCGAAACTACCGATAAGCATCTGGTAGATGAGCTCGACACCTACTATCGCCTGGCTACTTTCCAGTAGACTGAGAAGAAGGTGAGCAGGCCGACGAGATATCACGGGTGGAATACCTGAAATTGTGCTCACATGACTGCAGCAACCATGCACTTCAGGTACTTGGGGTCATCCTTACAGTTGCATGCGTAGGTGCAGGCTTGCACGACTGTGATCCCATATAGTCTGCAGGATCAAGTTGAGGATAAGTTCTATAGGCAAGGATATACTTGGAATACGTACGCGGCAGATATGAGTACTCCCATTTCTATTCCGCCAGCGAGCTCGGCGACCGAGGGACCATACGACATTAGAACTCCTGATGAATTGGGCGATCTGCTCAATAGTAATAGTACTGCAGTCACTTGCAGAGTTGGGGTTTCCACAGCGCTAAGGCTTACAGCGTACCCAGGTTTATATCCATTCTAGCAACCTGGAAATCTTCAGACGTGAAGTCTGTTCTTGGTCAAATTTGTTCCGATTCTGGCTGAAGAAGCATGTTGGATGGGTTGCGAGTGGCAGATCGACCTTGTCGGGGGCCGCTTTGCAGTTGAAATCATTTGATTGATCACAAGGGCTGTCACAGTTTGGCAGTCCGCGAATCACTCGCAACTGGCTTCAGAGAGGAAGAACTTCAGAAGACTCGGTATTTTAGAAGTCGTTATGATTGAGTCAGTGAGGTCACCCCATAGCTACTGCAGTGAATCAGTGTTTCCGAACTCTTGAGTCTTGATACAGCGTGCAACATCTGTGACTTGAAATCGGAGAAAGCGCGATAATATCTTGCACCGACCAGCTTCAACCATGGTAGTCATGAGGTAGCCCGGTAACTTGAGATCGCGACCGGCATCTTCAGCTGGACTGGTTAGCTAGGTCCTGCCAGGCTGTCATTTCCGGCCTCCGAGAATTTCGAATCGCTGCACCGGCCTTCGCCGATTGTGCGGTACGTGCCCAATGCCTATAGTGTATCCGTACAACAACCTTCGCGCTTCAGGTTGACCCTGAGTTTGTGATCATGATGGTGTAATCCGAATCTGACTACGAGAACGATTTCCTGTCCTAGCTGGTAAGTACTTGTAGATCAGCAGAACCCGACTTGGAGGAGTCAGGACCTCATCCGATAGTGTTAGGAATGCATCACTGGCCGCCATGATCAACGTTAGTAGCCGACTCTCAGGCTGATAGACAGTACGTGGGAGTAGCAGTAAGATTGCAAGAATGTATGTCGCGTTGCATACGGTGGATGATGCATTGGCAGTCAGAGGACCAGCTGAGTGCGGTTGCAGTGCGGTGACAGGATCGTGGGTATCCTTTTGACGCGATCACATGACATACGAATTGGCGTTTAACTGAGACCCCGCGGAAGCTCGCAAACATAAACTCAGGCGAGTCGGATTTGTCTCGTCGCTGCCAAGTTTTCCCCTTCATTGTCATACTTTTTTTCTCATTAATTGCACCTGATAATCCATTTGAGTAAGCTCTGGTCTCATCCTCAGGCCAAAGGTGTATGAACGGTTGCTCAACTCCGATGGAAACGAGCCTATACGGGGCCAGAAATGGGAGAAAAATGACTGAATATTTGTATGCCAAAGTTTAGTTGGAAAATATCATCTCAATATGACGCCTCATTTCCAGTAGTTTACTCATGTTATTATGGTCATACTCTTAGGGGCGGCGGATTCATAGACTGACATAGATATATGCGGTAGTAGTTATGATGGACTAAGAAGCGCGTCTGAACTTTTTTTTTGTATTTCACTTGACGTCCTCAAAGGCTCAGCCCTATGGTAGACGTGCAGTTACAGTGTCAATTGTTACTGATCCTCCTGTGCTGCCCCTGCCTGCCCTTTTCCCCTCCTGTGCCTTCCCCACCATTGACATCTTCTTCATCCTTCTTGGGTAATATAAGATTACCGTACACGTCGTGAAAGCGTCTCGTCGCGTGAATGAAAGCAAACAGAGGACGTAGGGCCTTCTCCCCTGTGTGCAGATTTCGCAGAGATCCTGCCGCCCTTCCCAATGTCATCCTCAGCCTCAACCGCGCGCACACACGCGTCTGAACTTACTGAGACCCGCGCAGAGTCATAGGTGGCCCGTTTGCTGATCATGGACAATTTGTAGGTTCCAAAGCTCGGAGGTGTCATATCTAACCTAGACCTTAGCATCGATCTGGCATTCAGCCTGATCATATAAAACAAAAGATTAGTAAGGATGCCAGGAAGATGCACTTAATAGACTATGTCAGCACACTCACGTTCCGAGGAACGAGTTTGCGTAAACTTCAATATGGCGCCGTCAGGCATATCTCAAGTTGTGAGGTGATTCAATACTCACGGCGGCTCATGATGACGTTGATCCCACTGAAGAGCAGGCTTTCAGGCCTGACCGAATACTGACCCAGATGTATTAGAAGATTGTTATAATCACAGAAGACGGCAAACAACTTACTGTAATCATGACGGCAGCCGCTGCAATACTTGAAAGGAGTCGTCATTGTGATCGGCGATGGATTCAGGTCAATGTTACTTACAACGTGATCACCCCGCTGTAAACGACATATATGAGTATCCAGCGTGCGACGCCAGCGGTACTTATTGGAAAGTGTACTGATCAGAATTCAACACGTGCGACGCAAAGGGTAGTGAACATACTTTGGATGGAAACCAGCTCCTTGACGGACGTAACATATTGTGGCGATCGCAATGATAGCATCAACGAACGTCAGCACACCGTTGGATGAATGGACGATAACCTAACGCAAAGATTTGAGACCAAAGGGAACGTCGAAGTAAGTGTCTACGCAGTGGGATGGACTGATGGCTTACGTTCGGTCCGGTAGAATGCAACTCAGACCAGAAGTGCAAACGAAATCTGCAGATTCATGTTGACATAAATGAGTGGGAGCCAGTGGGGACAGGCTTACAGAAACAATGTCTGCGCTATCAACGGGAAGAACACATATCAGTACTTGTACGATGGAAGTTCATGGTGAAGGAATATGACCTAGATCGAGCCCTGCGCAAACGAATAATTCGTGTCAGAGGCCAAAACTGTAACGATGTAGCTCGCGACTGACCAAATCGGATGGTCGAGAAAATCGACTGACATGCGATTAAGTCCCAACATCATCAAGTCGAGCAACATCAGCTTACGGTGAGAACGACTAGCCATAGATTGTTCCTGTGGCCCACTGCAACCGCACATGTCAGTTGTGTGATCGGGATTGACACACTGTCAAGGACACCACTGACAAATCCAAATGCGATGGATGTAGAATCTGGTCAAAGAATATCAGCGGAACATCTGAGCCTACGTATGACAGAACTCACCCCTGAACGATGGCTACCATGATATTCTAAGGGGTCGATTATTTGAGTAAAAATCAAAGCTGATGAGCCACCAGTTTGGGTGTACCTTCAACAATGGAGAGATCTAGAGAATGATGAGCAGCAGATTATACACCGAATATATTCAGCTTACGCCCGTAGCACTATAGTCATAGTTTCAGGAATGCATGCTGGAAGTTATCAACGAATCTTACGGGAGTATAGAAGCCAATCGTATAGGATTATCGAAACTACCAATCACCATTTGGAAGATGAGCTGGACATCTACCACCGTCTGGGCACTTTGCAGTAAACTGAGAACGTGAGTTACCACTGAGTACACCAAGGAAGCGAGGTAGTGATGATGGGCTCACATGATTGCAGCAACCATAAACTTCAGGTACATTGGGTCATTCTTACAGTTGCTTGCGTAGGTGCAGGCTTGAACGACAGTGATCCCATATAACCTGGAGGACCGACTTCAGGATACCCATCCACAGAGAATAGCTCGAAGACGTACGCGGAAGATATGAGCACTCCAATCTCAATTCCCCCCGCGAGCTCGGCAATCGAGGGTCCATGAGACATTTGAGTAGATCGTCGGGCACAGAGCTAATAGGCGACTATTCGGGGTGGGAGAGTTAAGCATGGATCCTTACCGGTATACCATTGACCAGCTTCATATACGCTCTACCAACTTCAAAATATTTCGGCATGATGCTATCCTTAATTTCATTCGTCCAATTCCTAGATGAAGAAGTTTGTTGGTCGAGGTGCTCATGGCGGTTCGACCTTGCTGGCCACGACGCATTAGTAGCGATTGAAATCCTGCCGCGTCAGCTGATGACAACAACTGACAAGGTGATTGATGTTCCGCTAACATGGCAGCTGCAGGGAAGTAGTTGATTTCTGATGCTATGAGAACCGTAAGAACGCGTAGGTGAGTGTTCAGCATGGGATGCAGCCTGAGTACAGTGTACTTCCGGGAAGTACAATATTCTCGCCTTTAGCCTAGAACGTCTGCAGTGAAGATACTCGTGGGCCAACGACTCGGCTGCTATCATCTACTCGTAGACGGGCTGTCCGACAGCGTCCGGCCCCCGAGCATTTGCAAAGGAGCACCGGTCTCTCTACGAAATTGAACCCTGGGATCAAGCCGAATGATGTGTGGGCCATACATAATATAGGGGACATACATCATGCGGCTTGATTCTGCAATCTTAAGGTACGACGGACCATCTACAGTTTTCCAGTGACACCGACGACAAGCAATGTTCTCCGAGTCCAACTATAGCCCTGGATATTTCCAAGCGATGGGAAGCTCGTACTTACTTGCATGTTCACGAGCATGTCTGTTCGTCTGTCGGCTCTCAGACGGCTGGGTGACAGTACGCGGACTCAAATCCATGTTTCCCGCGAGACCGGCAAGACAAGAGGACGCAGAGAGTGCGGTACAGTAACTTGCTAAGTTTTAAGAATCTAACGTCGGCGTCAGGCCCGTCGACGTCCTAAACACCACCGTGAGAGTCTGACGCGATCACATGACATGTGAATAGACAGGAGAACGCGCGCCAAACGAAATACTCAGCCACACTAGTACTTGTTGGCTCCCCCGCCGGAAAGCTCTCATCTTCTCAATCATATCTCGTAAAGTATCATATAAGTTTGATCTGGTCAAATTTTCTAATCCGTATCGATATCTGCGTTCTTAAGCTTCAGCTTAGTCTCTTTTGGTGAGCCCATCCATTGACGCGTCTCTCGGACACGATGCAGCCCCTTCAGTGGGTTTTTCTGGGCTGAGCCCTTCAGATGAACCCCGGCTGAGCCGGACTCAATCCAGCAGATATCTCTGGCCATAATGATTCCTTTACTAGCCTGAGCCTATCAGATATTTGATCTAGCCAGGCTATGTATCAAGATTGATAGCATGGGCTGAGACCCAATGAGATTGTATCTCAATGCCGTAGAATACTGTGGGCTGAGCCTATAGAGGATTTTCCAAGTTTTGTTAGTGCATGGTCTCAGCCCATGAGCAATTTCCACCGAGAACAGATATATTGTAGGGTAACTCCACGGGAGATAATATCTGATTGCAGGTAGCAATGTGCTCAGAGCATGGGATAATCTCTGATTCATGGGTTCAGCGCATTGGATGTTTCTACATTTTTGGTCCCCATCGGAGGGCTCAGACCTCGAGATATTGTCTCCGGTGAGGCCTACGGGAGTACCCAGGCTCAGCGCATGGGGTATTTCTAGCTCTATGATTGCTATTGGAGGTCTCAGGCCCTGAGATATTGTCTCCAGTGAGGCCTACGGAAGTACCCAGGCTCAGTGCACTGGGTATTTGTAGCTCTGCTACTATGGTCGGAGGGCTCAGACCACGAGATATTGTCTCCGGTGAGGCCTACGGGAGTACCCAGGCTCAGTGCACTGGGTATTCCTAGCTCTATGATTGCTATCGGAGGGCTCAGACCTTGAGATATTGTCTCCGGTGAGGCCTACGGGAGTACCCAGGCTCAGTGCATTGGATATTCGTAGCTCTATGATTGCTATCGGAGGTCTCAGGCCTTGAGATATTGTCTCCAGTGAGGCCTACGGGAGTACCCAGCTCAGTGCACTGGGTATTCCTAGCTCTATGATTGCTATCGGAGGGTTCCGATGCTGAGTTATTGTCTTTGGTGTGACCTGCAATGCCCACAGAGCGGGATAGGCTCAGACCTTTAGTTATCACGGTATCTTCATTCAGCCTCATGCACCCTCACTGCACAGCCTTATATTTGCCCACAATGTTGTACTCTCGGTCTGTGCATGTATTCCTTTGTCGTAATTCCAATTGATAATCGTCGGTTTCATTTATGTGATCACCCGCTCAGCATCACCTCCGCGGCGGCGACGTTGGTCCGCCCGCAGCCGCCGTATCCGTCCAACGCGGGCTGTTCCCCATCGTTCACAGGCACAATGCTGCAGCAACATACCGGCAATCCGTTCCGTGCGCCATACCCCATCATACTTTGCATCCGTTGTGGGCCATTTATTTGGCCTTATTTGATGCCTTCTTTGGGCGGGCGGAACTGTTATCGGGCGGAACGCTCCCATCAGGAAAAACCTCTTTTTCCTAAGAACTCTAATATAATCTAATAATATAGATAATTGTTAAAATATAATATAATCATATTAAGAATCACTAATTCCTTTTCTATCTGAGTAAAGGATATCTAATTGAGATCTTACAAAAAATCTAATTTTAATCTATATGAAACAATTATGTTTAGTGACTATGACTTCTCAAAAGGTCTCTTACATATTCTTATTATTATCTAACTTCAGGCTAAGTATATATATAAAGTTTCTAATTTTTTATCAATATCATGAGAGACATTTAGATAACTTACAGACTTCTAATTTATGGCTTACCATAGTTCTAAGTTTTATCTTAGTCTCAGCTTATTGGAATAATTTTATGTTTAGTGATAATTGTAAATCTAATAAATATGTAATATAGCTAAGACCTACCATAATATTTCTTATCTTAGTCTAATGCTATCAATTCATCTAACTATATCTAATAGCACAAACATAAATCCATATATTGACTTACACTACTATACAAAAGTGTGATAAGCATGTCTATCTGAAAAAGAATTGACATAGAATGTATCACAAAGATCAAGTACATTATCACTGGACCATTCTTCTGGTACTGCATGACCAAACTTAGGAATGAGATGAACACTACGTCTTATACTCTCCAAAGGTATGATGCCAGCTAATCTGTTTCCTTCTGGAGTAAAGGCACACTTAACTTGATAGAACAAATGATCTGCCTTGGGAGCATTATCAAAAGGCTTGAACCATTCAACATAAGCAAGATATTTGGGAATTTGTGTTTCTGCATTGAATAGTTTGGCTTGAGCTTTTTTGGGAAGTTCAAAGATCACTTTGACTTGAGCAATTCTATGTCCTAATAGGAAAATAAGCTAATGATCTGATAGTCATATACTTAAAAAAACTTACCTTTCAGACCTATATATTCACCTTGTCCTTCATTTACTAAAGCAGTATCAAACCGAGGAGATGTTTGCTTTGTATTTGGTTGTAGAGGTCTGACATGTAGTACATCCCATTCATTAGATGATAGCTTGGTAGTTTCTTTCTGAGGATCACCCAGCCAAAACTTTGCTTTATGGTAAACAGGGACTTTTATAAATGGTAAACCCATATTGATATTTTTTCTGATTTCTCTTTCTGGTAGATTTGGCTGCCTAGTTTTCAGAATCCATCTCACTATGGCTTCTCTGAAGAATTCTGCCTGGTAATCCTGTATCAAAGTGTCCAATCGTACAGCTCTCTTTGAAGGATGTTTAGTCATTTTGAGAGAATTGTCTGGTATATCTGGTTCAGGTATTACAGGATCTCTGGGTGGTTTTCCTGCAAGAATCCATGCAACATGTGCACTATGTCTATGCATTTTTTCTTTTCTCTGAAGCCATATTGTCATTTGTGGATATTCATCTCTCTGATTTGTTGCATGCCATGCATCTTTAGCAAGATCAATATGCAATCGCTCAGTATATTCAGTATTGAAGTTATCTGTAGTGCCAAAGCGCTCAATATAATATATATAGTGTCGAAGATAGTGAAGCTTAGGAATATTGAAATTGGTTCGAATTCCTAGCTCTATAAATATATCTTTGTTATCATGAAAGCACTTCAATGCATCATCTAATTTTTTCAGGGTATATGTTGAATGCATGGGATATTGTGCCAGATAGAGAAAGTCCAAAAGTCCACGAATTGCCCTAACAAGTTTGCCACTTGAGGCACCATTTTTTAATGGAATATTCAAAACAAGCCCAAGAAGAATTCTAGCAATATCTGCATGCTCACGACCAGTGACCTTTGATAGTGGTGATATACCCTTAGCAAAGTGATGAATCTGATGATTGGGTGGCATTCGACGACAACGAGCATCAAGTTCTGCAGCACCACAAGCCTCTTTTACCCAAGATATTAAATGTTTTATAACTCCTTGATGAAGTTGATGAAGAACATCAGGTGTTATAGATACATAAGGATCTGCCCAAGGTAAATCTTCCCAATAGAGATGTTGAATTGGTTTGATATTTACATCCTTACAAGCATGATGGAAATCTGCTGTATCAACTTTCTCCAAAGCCTTTAGAATTGCACTGAGATCTCTGAATTCATGTGGAACTTCAAAGTCATCAAGTTCATTGTTTGTAGCTTCACATGAGGCACAATCACCAGTTTTAGCTCCAGTTACTTGAACTTGCTCTGGATAGTCACCAATATGTGCAGCAAAGATAGGATGACCTCGTCGTACAGCACCATCACCACTAGCAATCTTCATACCATTGATTCCTGGCTCTTTGATAGGTGATAATATTTTTTTCATACATGCATGATATAGATTTGCAAGAACTCGACGGCGTGCAGATTTGTTTTTGATTTTTTCTAGACGTGTAGTAGGCAGATATCCTAGTAAGACATGTGATTGTCTTGAGGGTTTTCTTCTGATCTCTTTAGGTATATTTCCAATTGTCATATAGACTGGATATGCAGTTTTGTTGCCAAACAGTGTGAGCTGGGTTTTATCAGATGATATAATAATAGGAATAATAGTTGCTCCTGGTTTCTCCTTTTCAATCATTGTCTAAATTATAGTAAGTTCTTTAGTCACAATCTCTTACTCCAAATTTGATACATACCTGTGTAGTCCACCACCAGTTTCCTGTGTTCATCTCATGGAATATCCTATCAGTACAGGCTTCATCTCCAAAGTGTTGCTCTGGGGCAAACAAAAGATATTGTGCATGATTGGGATCTCCATATAGTGACTTGATACATTCAATAACATCTCTGAAGTAGACTGAGAATGATTCATTTGCAATAACAATCTCTTTGCACTGAAATCGTGGACGATCAGGAAGATCTTCATCAATAATCTTGTTCAACTCTCTGGAGTTCTTATATGAAAGTCCAAGTCTTTCTTGAACCTATGTAAAATTACAATAAGTTAAACTTTCATCTAAAACTTTAGCATATAGACTTACTCCTTCAATATTGAGCAACTCTGAGAAAGCTGTGGAGCCAGGGCCTCTTAGCTTAGCCCAGTGTGCAATCTCCCAATCTAGTTTAGAGACAAATGGTGCATATGGATTTTCTTTTCCATTTTCTTGATCAAGCTCTGCATTATAATGCTCTTCTTCAGATTGTCTGTGCTCCAGAATAGCTCCAGCTTTTCTTGAGGGAAAGGGTCTGATTGCAGCAACAGGTCTTCTCAGACCCTTCTCAACTTCCAAATGAGGTAGTGCCTGAGGCACAGTGGGTGGCTCCTCCTCGTCAATTCCATCATCTGGTATTTCATCACGTCTGGGTTCCCATCTGGGTGCATTGTCATCCAATATTCCATTATCAATATCATCATCAATATCATCATCAATATCATCATCATTCATGTCATCTTGAATGTCCTCGGGGTAATCAGCAGCGAGGGGATTGATGACATTGTCAACATGAATATCAGAATCCTCGTCATCATCATCATCCCAGTCGTCTTCAACAAGAGCGGGCAGATCGGAGTCGGGATCCATGGGATTATCCTCGGAACCAGGATCAATCTCGAAACCAGGATCATTCTTGAAACCAGGATCATTCTCGAAACCAGGGAAGTCGGCAGCAGTATAATCGGATCCATAGAAGTCACCTGCAAAATATCGAGGCTGATCAGCATTGTCCGGAGATGCCATCCGCTCATCTTCATCAAAGAGACCGGGGAGTTCCTTCTCTTGTTCAGCCCGGCATGCAGGATTTCCCGTTCGGAAGATATGCTGAGTATAACCCTGGTGCGAGAATCTCCTCTTACAAGCTTCACATTTTCGAGGCTTTGAGGTAGATGGTGCTTTCTTCGGCCGCATAATGGGTGGTGAACAGAGTGCAGTGGACGGCAAGGAGGTTTGGTGATGGTGATCAAGAGTCAAGGGTGGTTGGTGAGAGAAAAGCACGATCGTGGTGTGCAGCAGGACATTGTGTGAGAGAAAGAAGCATCGGACTCACAATACATGTGAGAGAAAACCTTGATCAATTGAATGTGTGAGAAAGAACATTTATTCTTAGCTATTGAGAACAGAACTCGAGTCTCGGGACCTATTACAGTGTCTCGTTGGTATCAGATCTTGTCGGAGAGTACATGATGGCAGCGATGCCTTGGAGAGTACAGACGGGCTGAGGGTCCTGATCGAGAATGGTGTTGGTGTCCTCGCCACCTTGAGCAAATTTGTCTCCTTGGTCCAGTGAATGGGGAGCGTGGAGATCTTGTCGCAAAGGGATTTCGTGAGGGAACCTTCGAGCATGCGGAGATCAGCATCGAGACGGAGAAGCAGTTAGCGTGAACGAGACGAAAAGCGAAGAACATACCAATTTCTGAATGGAACACAGGAATAGCGAGGTTGGCAGGAATGCACAACTCCTGACCTTCCAAATCGTCGTTGAACATCTCATCAGTGGCAGCGCTAAGATATTTGCTGTGGTAAGGAACATTGACGACGAGGAAGCGGACATTGAATACAGGCTTCCTCTGCGAGAACGGAATCTTCCTCTGGTCCAAACCGCTTGGAGCCCTGACCTTACGCAGATTGGTTACGAGACCGTACAATGCGCTCGGAGGACCAGTGACGACGAAAGCCCTCGGTCCGTTGTGCAGCGAGATGTAGAGCTGCGAGTTTTCGGGGAGGAACATATTGTCTTGTTGATGTGCGTCTCGAGGGCCTTGAGGGGGCAATCGAGTCTTGAATGATACCTGGCTCAACAGCGAGGATGGGGAAGTATTGCTGGCCTCGGAGACCGCAGAAGGAGAGCCACTTCAGGGCCTTCAGCGAGTTCTCGAGGAACGACTCGTGTGTGGTGGACGCGGCAATCGCGACAGCAGAGACGAGACCCTGAGAGTGACCGGTCGTCCCAGCGAAGCGTGAACGAAGATCGCCGGGAGTAAGGTTGGAGACACGAGCGACAACGAGGTACTGAACAAGTTGCGTGAGACCAATGAGAGGTAAGGAGACTGGTACCGACGCGAGGTACGCAGTGGAAGGTCGAGAAGCCGCGCCGTCGAGCCATGACACGACATCCAGGCCGTGAGTGTAGTAGGTGGTCTCCTCCGACTCCTTCGCCAGAGGCAAAAGGACGTCGTGGGTAACCGTCCGAATGAAATTAGCAACATAAGGCTTGTAGGTATCGTAAAGAGCCTGGAGCTCGTCGAAATATACTTCATTAGTGCCCTGACCGCCGAAGAGCGCGTAGACAGACGCGTCGCCCTTCGCCGCTGCAGCGAAAAGGGCGGCAGGGGGAGCGCGAGGAATGTCAGAAACCTTCTTTGCCTCAAGGGCAGCAAGCGTGAAATAGTAGGATGTGAGGATGCTCTTGCGAACTTTGGGCTGGTAGTTCGCGGTGACAGTGTGAATGTCCTGCTCGGACAAATAGGAGGCGGTAAAATGTTTGAGAGCGTCGAGGAGAACGGTCGTCTGAGCAGCGGACGATGAGGGCTCGGAGTCGAGCTTTTTCGCGATGAAACTCAGGAATCGGGCGTAGGGCTCGGTAGTAGCCTTGATTTCGTTCTCTAGGTCAGTGTCTATAGCGGTGCTTGCGTCTTGGGAAAGGTTGGAATCGTCTCTAAGAGTTTCGGCGACGGTCCATTCGTCGTAGGCAGCAGTGACAGGGACGGAGACCTGTAAAAATGTTAGCACGCGCTTTGCAGATACTGACCATGTGTCGCGACATGTTGTGTACACCACGAGAGGGGTGTTGCGCCCGAACTATGCCCGCACATTCCACACGTCGGATCCCCTTCCAACGCGACGAGCGGTGTCCTATGCAACCTCCCTCGCGACACAACCCAATTCACGACACAAAAACGCGAGACTCACCCAGACGGGGCCCGAAGCAATGAAGATGGGGCGAGCAGCATGTGCTGCGTTACCATTCTGGGCAGGAGCAGTCGTTGCCATGCTCGTTGAGGTCAACGGCGTCTTGTCGTTGGTTATAGCCAAGACGGTGAGTCGAGGGGGGAGAATTAAACCCAGCTTGGAGGGCATTCCATTGTTGTAGGCAGAGCAGGCAGCTAGTACCAGGAGGGGAAAATACAAGAGTTGAGTCGACGGGGGGACAGCTTGGAGATCATTGTGACAAGGGGGAACGGGCTGGGGAGAGGGGGACGTCTTGGCAAGCCATGGAAGACGAAAGGACGGTATTGAAGAAACCTGGGAAAGAAAGGACGCAACTGGTCAGCTGGGCAGCGGTCGTACTAAGTAAATCTCACCCAATACAAATGTCCTTCCCCCTGCCGCATGCTCACAAGATCGTACCAAGATAGGGGACACACCTTGAAACACCTGACAAGTGGGTGTAAAGCGGCCGAAAAGGAGACGACCAAAGTAAATAGAGAGGTATCACACTGCATGGCCCTCCCTCAACCAGTCGCATAGTGTGTAGTCAATAGCAAGAGCAGGACAGAAAGCCCGGATGGTCACATTGTTTGGTTGCCCATTGTCGCAGTTGTTGAGTGGAATGTCGAGGTGAACGGTAGCGGAAAGGTGATATGAACATTCTAACTCTAAGTTGCCTTAAGTCCGTAAGCGCTTAGGTCCCATCAGACACGATCGGATCTCGGACGCTCATGTTCGACGGTTCAACGCTTTGCTTTCTCTCATTCTTCATTTGTTTTGTCACGTTCACATTTACATTCTATCTTCTTTCTCCATTCTATTTCTACATTCTTTTTTTTCTTTTTCGGTCATTCTACTCGCTGTCCACCCATCCCGATGGCCAAGTCTGCCCCCCAGCTACCTATGGACATCGAGCTGACACGTCAGCAGAAGGCCGCTCGTACCAAGGCTGCCAAGAAAAGGGAGGAGGAAGAGGAACTTCAGAGGATGATGGAGGAAACTAGCGGTATGTCCTCATATTGATAATTTGATTTGCACTTATTCTGGTTGTGTCTCACCCGTGTCTCACAGAGCCGCGCTCCGCAAAGGCCAAGGCTATGTCCACGAAGCGTGCGTCTCCAATAATAATCTTCCCACTGTTTATTAACAACTTCACAGCATGGGGTACCAAGGCACAACCGGGTAGCCGCAAATGCAACACCATGTCCGATACAGAGGACGCTCCCCCTCCCAAACGTACCCAGACTCAAGGCCGAATCTCTCAAAGCCAACCAGCCATGCCTTCGTATGCGCAAACGGTGCCCGCAGGCACAAAAAGTACGTATACATCTTATTCTCTATGTGCTCAGCTGACCTATATTTTGCTTCAGGTCGCAAAGTCCTCCCTCGCGATCTAGTCGATCCCAACATGGAGGAGAAGAGTGAAGACGAAGAAGAAGAACCCGTACCTTCGAAAGGGGCTCCTTCAAAGGAACGGGGAAAGGTTTCACAGGGACCCAAGCGCAAGGTATAGTATTTGGTCGGATAAACATTTACATTGTACTAATATTTCCCTCACAAAACTCCGGTGTCCAGACTTCATCTCAAGTCAAGCATATCCACCACAACGACTCGGAAGAGGATGACGAGGTGTCCGCACCACGAACCAAGCCAAAGCCGAGGCCAAAGTCAAAGGCGGCCCCTCCTCCCGACGACAACGATGTTTCGATGGCAGACGGCGACGACAACGAGAGCCCGACGAAAGCAGGTGGCTCTGGGAAGAGCTCAAAGCCAAAGCCAAAGCCAAAGACGGCCCCTGTAGCGGCCCCTGTTCCTGACGACAATGACGACAATGTAATCGCCAGCGGCGACAACAGTGTTGGACCGAATACCCCTGGCTCCGCTGCTACGCAGGCACAAACTGAGAAGGGCTCAAAACCTCGCCGCCGCCAGGATCCCGAGGTTGCAAAGGCCGTCAAGAAGTTCATCGACGTCGAGGCTAGCGAGGGGAAGGCATGAAAACGCAAAGGCAAAGGCCGTCAAGCTGAAGTTGAGGATGAAGAAGCGAGCGGGTCAGAGGATGAGGCAGAAGATAAGTCGGACAATGAGTCGCGCTCACCGTCGCCATCTGAGGATGACGATCCATATGGACCTGCATTCTATACGAAGGAGGGGGTAAGTGCATTCTTTGAACAGCGAGCGGTAGTACTGACCTTACCTTAGAAAGCAATGTGGCCCTCGCAAGACCCAAAGAACTTAGGTGACGATCATCGAGCATCCTCACCAGCAGTCTCCTACGGTGACTACCCTTCCCGAGCACCTTCCCCTGTCGACGAAGATGCCGCCGGTCGTCCTCCCGCTTTGGAGATTGATTTGGATAACGAGGAAGACGTGGAGGAGCCACCTCTTCGTAAGCGTAAGTGTCATTCAATATCATTCTGTTTCACTCACCATACCACCTTTCCCGTAGGGTCCTCTAAGGCAAAAGGTAAAGGTAAGCAAGGGAGAAAGGCAGAGCGTGACGATGCTGCTGCCGCTGCTGCTGCTGCTGCTGCTGCTGCCGCCGACGGCAACGACAACGACGACATTGGCAACGACAATAACGATGACGACAACGACAACGATGAAGACAATGACAACGATGACGACGAGCTACCGGCGCGCATCGTTCTCAAAGGTTTGCTTTTAGTTTTCTGTTTCGCCGGTGACTAATGTCTCTTCCCTCTTTCATAGACCTTAAGACATTGAAAATGCGGCAGGCTGAAGGCGGCAATGGCGCGCAGTCATCCAGTCGCGCAAGATCAACTGGTATGTATATATCCCTGCCATTCTTACTGCTTACCGACTACTGAAATGCCTTTGCTATAGTCCCGAAAGCGCCTACCACCAACAAGGATGTCGATATCGCAAGTCGGCCTCCATCGCTCGGTAAGTTTACATAAACATTGTATTGTTCGTTCTACACTGATGTTATTCGTAGGTCCTCGTTCAAAGGCCGGCAAAGTCAAGGGTATCCCGCACAGCGTTAAGAAGCGACAACAAGAGGTACGCCATTTATTTCGCTAGTTTATTCATGTGCTAACATTACACCAGCTCCCTCTTTGGAGCGAAGATCTGCAGGCCGCGCAGTCAAACTCTTCATCCCGTGCCTCCTCCCGCATTCCATCTTCCCATGCTACATCTAGCGTTCCCTCTCGCGCTCCCTCTCGTGCTCCCTCTCGCGCTCCCTCCTATGCTCCCTCGCACACCTCTATGGAAGCGATTTTGGGCGAGCTTCGGAACGCGATGCCGGATGAATGTCCGCTGATGGGCGCAGATGCCGATACTGGGTAATGCATTCTCCGTTCGTCCTGGAATTTATATCGATGAAGAGACCCCGGAGACTGCCAAAGATGATGAAGAGTATTTTTTGACGGGTGGCAAGAGGCATGAAACCCTGAACTCAAAAAGGGGATTTGTATGTTAAAATGTTGCTGTAAGTTACAATCAGGACTATTCCCATCAGAATCTTTGTGTATTGACTGGAGATTGATACAGAATGATGCAGATAACCAGCATGTGAACAAAAGAGAAAAAAGTTTGGAAAATTGCAATTTCGAATGGTCATTTCTTGTAACAGTTCGAACATTACACGGTCATTTGTAGTTATGAAACGGTCAATTGTAGATAGATCTCGGTCAATCAATACTACTCCCTTCTTCGAGGACTATGCCGATGTCGCTACCAATGTCTTCA
>MU275213.1:0-173838 GCA_022160315.1 Panus rudis PR-1116 ss-1
ATATATAAGCTATAAGCTATGGGCGTAGCAAGAGATACCAACAGTTAATCGTAGCAAACACCCGTCCCAATTCGGAAACTAGGCGCCCGGGAGGTTGGCGTAGTGGAAGATATGAAGTCAGAGAGGCGGGGAGCGCCGGTGGGCGGGAGGGCGGGAACAGCGCGCGGGCATTGTGCGAGCATCGCGAGGGCATACATAGCAGGAAATGTGTATATGTACTGTGTCCGGGGTCTCCTGCACCAGGGAAAAGGTTGCTCTGTGCACCATGTGGGCTCCATCAAGCCGTCACGTTCCGCTCGTCGGCAACCGTCGGCTTTCGCATCATTCCGAAGCTCGCCCAAAATCGCTTCCATAAACGGGCAACATGCCGACTGACTGCCGCTGCGGCACCTTCCTAAAACAGTAGGAAGTACCACTATGTTCTTTTGGCAAACTTGGCCAAAATTCATCCCCAGGCTTGCAAAAAAAAACTGTTAGAACCTCATATTGTGCGCACCCGTTGTACTGCGTACTGCAGGACGTCTAAGTCGATGAAAAGAGATCTCTACTCGAAGGCTTTGAGGCCGTTTACTATCTTGGGACGGCACGTGCTTGCAAGGCCATCAACCGGCATGTTGCCTGCTGATGCGGGTGGAGCTCTCCCGTCGTCCTGAAGCCTTGCGATTTGAGAATTGTAATTCACTACAGTGTTTGACCGTCACTTGGAAAATGAGCGCCACTTGGTAAGAAGGGCTGTTACGCACGAAATATCAGGACTCTTCGCACCTCCTATTGGCCAATTGCAAGATGTTTTAGTACCCTCTATTTGTGCCGTTTGACTCCCAGGAATATGGTCGTTTGCTTTAGATAGAGGAGTGATACTGAAATGCCAATGAATAATTGTACCGAAACTTGAGATCCGTTCGAACGATGTGTTTGTAATTATGTCCTATCCTTCATCTAGTCAATCCAGTCTGGTGGGAACTGGAAACTCAAGAATCGGAAGTGTGGTCGTCGTGCAATGCCCATTGCAAGCAGCAAAGGTAGCGACGCGCGCTGCACGCGGTCACGTGTAGCCTGCACCTCCTGCGTGAATCACTTCCACCACTCGATCTGGGAACATACTGCAACCTATAACAGCGCAATAACTTATTCATGGGCCGTCGCCCAATAACAAAGGAGAATAGACGACGAAAGGAGCAAAAGGAGAGGGATTCACGGGTTCTAGAGGCAGCCACAGAATATCTACATCCGCCAGCTCACTCCACGGGATCGACTGGATATATTCCTATCTCTGCTCGACATGATGTGTCGGTAGCCACGGTCTGGCGTAGGGTGCATGGCGGACATTCTATTCGAGACTCCCACATTGCTACACAGCTTCTATCTCCGGATGAAGAGACTATTCTCGTCAATATGATCAAGGAGGCTGCAAGACGTCATCTCCCACTCAGGAACCGCGAAATCGTCCACTACGCGAACGTACTTCTTGCCGCAAAGGCGCAAGAGGGAACAGAGCCACAGAAGGTTGGGAAACGATGGCTTGACAGATTCTTCCATAGGCATGATGACATACAGAGGTACTGGAGCTCCAGTATGGAAAACAAGAGAGGTCGAGCATTGAACCCTGCAAACACACAAGAGTGGTATGAAGTTCTTGCAGAGGTCGAAGAGGATCGACACATAAAGACTGAAGATCATCATGGCATGGATGAGACGTCGATGGAGTTAGGTCTCGTGAAGAAGCAGAGGGTTGCAGGACCATCAGGACAATGCACTCAGGTGAAGCTCCACCAGGGGAACCGAGAGACGGCTACTGTGGTTGTTTGCATATGTGCGAATGGTACTACTTCCATGCCACCTACCGTCATTTTCAAAGCGAAAAACTTCTTAAAAAGCTGGTCAAGACACAACATTTTGAATGCTAGGTAAGATTGTGATATTTTAAACAAATCCAAGAGAACTAACATATACTGTTAGTATTGCCGTGCAAGAGTCCGGATACACCGATGACGAATTGTCGTTTGCATGGTTCAAGGAGTTTGAAGCCAAGACTCGTCCATCGGATCCAGACGCGTGGCGTGAATTGGCAGTTGACTGCCACCGCAGCCATATCACCTCCCAACTTTTGCAGTATGCACTAACACATCGCGTGGAAGTGGTGGGTTATATTCCGCACAGCACGCATATCCTACAGGGGCTTGATGTATGCTGCTTCTCGCCCTTCAAGACGCGCTACACAGACACGCGAGATGAGTACGAAACCAACACAGGGAGGACTGTCACCAAGGATTCTTTCCTCGAGCTCATTGCAGGCCCCTACCGTGACACCTTCACAACATCGAACATATTATCAGCCTTCCGCAAAACCGGACTCTGGCCAATTGACCCCAGCGTCATCACTCCCAACATGCTTGCACAAAGTGACGAGGGGCTGCAAAGACATGGCGCGCTAGTGCCGATACCGCCACTTGCGGAGGCCATGATGCCACTACTTGACATAGCGCAGCAGCAGGCTACTTTGGGACTCGGAGATGGACACTCACATACTGCGAGCGTCATAACCACACAGCCAGTGGGAGATCCTGCAATGAATCTCTCCTCTGAGTGTAGGTCGCAGCTTGACAGTGCAACAAGACAAATCCTCCAGACCCCTGCTGCCTTCGTGGTACAGGACAGCCAGCAGATATCCTCGAAATCCACTCTACCCCCTCCAATGCGTGTAATCCCTCCCAACCTCTCAGCACGAACAATCCAAACAGTGGAAAACATACCTCAGGATAACGAGAGAACTAGCCCCCCGCACACATTCTCTGAGCTGCAGGATGCCTACGAGCGAGTCCGAATAGAAAACGGTCGACTACGAGAGGCGCTTCAGGATTCACAGAAAGTAGTGAATGAAACTCAACAACTCACCAATAAGCAGACAGGGCTTATTGCTCTCCAAAACAACGTGATGGAGCAACAGCGCAGGAAGCTCTTCGCGAAGGAGGAGAAGGGTCGAGGAAGCAATAGACGGGATAAGCTACTGGTTCTGAGGGTGGGGCGACGCCTGACAGGTGAATGCTTCAGGGAAGCTGCCGATCTGGATGACGCGGAGCGCAGGGGGAAAGAGGAAAGGAAGGAAGCTGCAAGGGAGCGTCGACTCATCAATGCTCAGCAAAGAAAATACCGTGCGGCATGGAAGCGATCTGAGAAGAAGCTCAGGGCAACGAAACGAGCAGTGGCACTTCGTCAATGGGAGAAGGATCGCGAACAGTGCCGTCGTAGAGGTATCCGACCACTTCCCCCCAAGCCAAAAGCCATTGCCAGAGCTGCCACTCCTGACTGTTTCAAGCCCGCGGCCGTAGACGATGCATTGACGGGTGCGGGAGAGGATGATACTAGTAGTGTTGACATCGAGGAGGAAGAGGAATCCAATGACTCCTCGGAGGACGGGGAGGAAAGTGAAGAGTCAGAATAGAGTGCCCCCGGCACAAGGAAGGTTTTTGAGTGATCCATGGCTGTACTAAGCCCAGAGGGACATGAGGGAGCCTCAAGAGGCAGATCGGCATAAGGTCTAACGACGGACGCCTACGTAGATAATAGATAATCTTATCGTGATAAGATAGAAAACTTCCGTATCAGGCAATTTTTCAGGTGGGGGGTGTGGGTAAACACGGCCCTCTCGCGCACTTCGTTCTGTCTTGCTGTACCCTCATTTCTAACAGATACCAGGGCATGGCCAGGTAGAATATACGCACGCGGTGCCCTCGCAAAGTTATTACAGTTGAAAACGCGACTCTCGATCCAGCAAAGGCGGATTACAAAGTGGTATTCCAAGTGACGGTCAAACACTGTAGTAGGATTGCGCGCGGTAGCCAAGACCACATCAGTGTTGTCAGGACTCCTGAGCTGAGCGATGGAGCAGTTAGCGACTCAGTCAGCGAATGAAGTTAGAGAACAAGTCGCCTACCAACTCAGTTACCGAAGCCAATCCGAGGCCTCTGCTACTTCCAGTGATCAAGTAAGACGGCATCTTGGTTGTTTGTGTGGTTGAACGGGTTATTGAAGTTATATGGCTTCTCGTTCTGAAGGACTGGTGGGGCCAATGAGGATCTTTTTATACGCATAGACATAGAGTGTCCCATGTAGAAAAGCAAACCTTGAGCGATGGTTTTCCAGGACAAAATTGTCGAAGAACGTGCTCAGCTTGTCGGAAGCACTGCGTTATTGGTAATTATTGAAATAGGCAAACGCACTACGTAGTACGTCGGCTGCAGACTAATCTATTCTCTATTGACGATATCACCTACACAGAATAATTCTGATGAGACAAGTTGCAACACAGTATACCAGATGGAAACGTCACTCCCAACTTCCAAGCACGCACGCGTACTCTCGGCATGTCCTGTTTATTTGAAATACATAGGGCTCGTCCGAACGCAGCCTAAATATACCACATCATCTGGAGAGCTTCAGCGGTGAAAGCCACCTGCCAGACTTTGTCATGGTGCCGTTGCAAAAGTTACATTTCGAAGAACGAGGCGCTGGATCCCGCTGGTCTCGTTCCCGCTGCCTTCAGCTGACGTACCACGGAAGGATACAGCTTGCTGTACTAATCATTCACACTCTGTGAAGGCAGAGGGATACAGCCTGAGGTCATACGTATTGTAATCATAGCTGAATCGCAGCCGTTGCGTGAACCGTAACGTCGTAAGACTTCAGACTACCGTCTGATCGCCCTTGCCTCTGCAATCGGCTATCTCAAATGAAGCAAACCCTGAGTAAATCCATTGACATCTGACTCCGACGGTGTAATCCAAGAATTCGCTCACTTTAGCAGACATCTTGCCGCTCAACGGGAAAGCACACGTTCAGACATCGCGATACGGGGGAGGGTCAACGAGCAGGCATGCAAATAGGAATGATACAGAATGGAACGACGTGGGAATGGTAGCTTTTACATAGTGATTCATGCCGCAGCCTTCGCCTTTGCCTCCTCAGCGGCAGCGACCGCAGGGTTGACCTTCTTGCCATCCTTCCATCGAACACGGGGAGGGGGTGCACGGTTGCGACGACCCTCTCGGGAGCGGACACGGACGACTAGAAAGAGTGTCAGAAAATCATCATCCAAGTACGCATAGGAAATCATCTCACCGTGTGAGTGAATAGCGCACGAGACGCAGTATGCGATTTTGATGTAAAGCTTGGGAATGACATACTCTGGATAGAATATCAGCAAATCGAACGAATATCAAGTATGAAAGTAACGCACCAGGGTAGACGGAAGCTTCGCTGATATCCCGCACGGCCGCGCTCTCAACCATGTTCCTCACGGTGAAACGCTTGATGGCCTTGTCCTTGGGGACGCATCGCGAGCAGTTGGAGCAGCGGACGAAGTTAACGTGGCCGCGGCCCTTCTTGTTACGGCCATTATTGCGTCTCTTCTTGGTCTACACAACAAGCAAAGACATTGTTTTAGTATGAGAGGAAAATCGCGATATTGGAGGATTTTTCGGTGGGGGCCAGGGATGTCATCCAAACTCATCTCGAGGAATCCATCGAATTGGTGTACATTCCCAGCCGAGATTCGTCGTATCTAGTGTCGGGGTGGGTCGCAGACAGTCATAGGATGCTTACCATGATGGAAAAGCGTCGGGGTGTCTTGAGGAAAACGGTGTCGAGCCCGACGACGGTGTTGAGGAGGCCTTTGCGCGTGCTCCTGCCCAGTTAATGGATGCGCCCATGCCAGCCCTAAACCGGAAACTCCACGTGGCTAGGCCGGCATCGTCCGGGATCCCAATTTCGGTTCTCAATTTGGCGCCGGCTCGTCCCCCCCAGTGAAGCGTAGACTTGAATCTATTGCTCTGAAGGTAAGTAGAATAAGTAGAACGATACTGGACCGTGTTCTTTGAATGCATTTCTAGGCTTCACGATCCCGAATGGCGTTTTCCCTGAGAATCTCGCGGAAAATACTCTTTTGACCTAAAATTACTAATTCCCAGCGCCTTCTCTAGAACAATAGCGGACCAAGTACAATGGCGGTAACTCTTCTCGCCTCGAGCCATTTGACTGACCGTTGCCTCATGGATTGTACCTTATCGAGTCCCCTTTGTCTTTTGGTATATAAGAGTGCCGTGCATTGGCCAACATGTTCGTTGCCCACAGCCAGCCACAGATTGCTCTACCGGCCTCTGGTGCTCCAGTGCCCTTCCATTCGCTTCACTTACTCACTTACATAGACCTTGAGCCTGGTGCTCCTCTACTCTCATAGTCATCAAACCCGACTGCTGACGCTTTACAAACGACCTGGACAACTCACATAGACGCAATTGCATTCGCTCCTTACCTTTCACGCAACTCACCGACATGTTCTTCCCCACGCTTTACGCTCTCATTCTCCTTCCTTACGCTTTCGCTGCCCCTACACAATCCCTCGACTCCGCCACTCTCTTGCAGAACGGGCAAGATGCCCAGACTCTGAACTCAGAGTTTCAGTCCTTGACGGTCAAGGACGCCTGTGATGGTACGTTCAAGCTAGCACCTCGTTCATACATGGAACAGCGTGTTGACGTGCAACGTATGCAGCTGGCCAAATGGCTTGCGTTCAGAATTCTCGCGCAACTTGCGAGTTTGGTTCGTGGAAGTTGCAGAGGTGCAAGGACTCTGAGAAGTGCTTTGCTGTTCCAAGTCTCAAAGACCGAGGAACCGTATGTGGCCTTTCCTTCGCCTAGCGCAACGCATGACTTACCAGGAATTCTTACATCAGAGTCTTCTCTGCACGAGCGAAGCACATGCACTCTCCATCATTCAGGCCTCTGGTGTGAAAGGAGGTATTACCTCCAACGCCAATGGGAATAGTACAGTCGCATTCCCCACTACGTCTTTTCCCTCTTCTGTCGCCTCTACTGCCATTCCCTCTGCTGCCCCGGGCAACGCTGGCAAGAACGGCACTACCGATAGTACTGCTACCGGAGACGTTCAAGTCATAACTGTCACCGTCACCGCCTCACGTTCATCTAGCACAGCAGCACCCACCGTTACTCTTCCCGGGGTGACTACTACGCTGGACCCTGCGGGAGTAGCCAGCGTGTTATCTAGCATTTCAAAGGACGGTGTTTCGGTAGTTACGTCCACCGAAGGCGTCTCTGCTTCTGCCACTGCCACTTCTGCGGAGGTAACTTCAAGTGCGAAGCCTGAGAAGACCAAGACCAAGGACGTTAACAGGTCCAGTGTCAATACTGGTACTACTGCTGGTGCGAACGCCAGTGTGACGAGCATTCTAGCTTCCGCGACCATCAAGTTGAATGGCTTGGCTTCCCCTACACCCTCCTCTGCTGCGCCCATTGTTACCGCTACCACCAATACTGGAGACAAAATTATGTATAAGAAGGAGCTTGCTGCGAAGAAAAGGGGACTTCGTCGAGCATTGTAATGCATTCCGGGGCATCGCAAGCCTCACAGTCTGCTTGGCTTATTGAGCTTTAATCTACGCATGCTTCATTGTAGCATAGGGACTAGTTCCACTCTGTAGCCTTAATACGACGTGTCTGCGATACGATTCTCTGTTACACATCGTCTCCGAGCTTTTGACCAGACTTTGCATGTATATACCACCCTGGACAACCAGATTTGAAAGTTTCGCATCCATTTTGGGAGAGAAACATCCATATTTGGCAACGGCTTTAGGTGAGCAGCAAGCGCCATGCGATCGAACTTTGCTGTGCAATGCACAAGTCGCTGTCACCACGTCTTCCCCTTGTACTTATCACCTTCTCCCTCGATCTCACACGTTCCACTCTCTGACTGTACAAGATCCCCATATCTCTTACTGGGGAAGTAGTCTTCCATAATTTTCGTCGCAAGACTTGATTTGAACGTTTGATCCTGCTCGCTTCCGAGCCCGCCACACGCGCCGAGGTTGACTGTCTCAAAGTGACTGACGCTTGTTCGAGTGCGATAGTACTTGCGTGCTCTTGTTTGAAAGACCAATAATATCTGGCGTGATATACTCCTTTACGAAAGGAGCCTCAGCCGAGAAACATGAGGTTCACGAAACCTTCCTGGGTTGTCCATAACGGTGCGCGTTCTGCCCCTTCCCCATCTACTGTATTAAACATTCCCCTTCTTACTTAGACCCCTCATCTCGAGACCAAACGAAACGTCTATCCATATTCTCTTGTCATGTACATCCCGACGGTTCACGTATAGCCACAGGAGGACTCGACGCCAAAGTGCGGATATGGTCCACAAAACCGATACTGAACGCAAACTCTGAAATGTCTGGAAGACCACCCAAGTCTCTGTGTACGTTGACGATGCACACTGGACCGGTCCTCACAGTGAGGTGGGCTCATTCGGGAAGGTGGCTTGCGAGTGGGAGTGATGACGCTATTGTTATGATATGGGACTTGGATCCGTGAGTTATGTAGTATCTGAGGTTATGCTGATGGTTGTTCATGTGCACTTGTCTTATTAGAACTGCCAGAGGGAAGGTTTGGGGCTCGGACGAGGTGAATGTCGAAGGATGGAAACCTCTGAAGCGTCTTCCAGGCCATGAAAGTGGTACGTCTTCTCGTCTCGTTTTACATTCCTCTGTGAGAGCGGATACACCTCATATTATCTTTGTAACAGATGTGACTGATGTTGCATGGTCACCTGGAGATAGATATCTGGCATCGGTGGGACTCGACTCAATGGTCTTCATATGGTGCGGGTTCACCCTCGGTGTGTTCAAGGAATTGCGTGTCATTGATCTTTCTAAATGCTGATTTTATGATTTATGTGTAGAACGTCTAGCAAAACTCGAACTTCATCAAGGGTTTGTCAAGGGTGTATGCTGGGACCCAGTCGGAGAGTTCCTCGCGACAGGTTCAGACGACCGGTCAGTGAAAATATGGAGAACGAAGGACTGGAGTCTTGAGGCAGAAATCAAGAAACCTTTCGAGGAGTCCCCCGGCACGTTCTTCCGCAGGCTCAGGTCAGCGCCTTTCTTTGCCATTTGCGGCGAATTTGGTTAGATTTCTCATGAAACAATAGCTGGTCTCCGGATGGTGCCCACATCACAGCCTCGAATGCAACAAACAATGGTGGGTATGTTTTCATAGCTGCCGTTATTTCCAGGGGCTCGTGGACTTCGGATATTAGTTTGGTCGGGCACGAGAATACAGTCGAAGTCGCTGTAGGTCTTTCTCAATACCTTATGCTGGATATAACTCATCGACAACGTAGGCATATAATCCGCATATCTTCCTCAGAGACCCTTCCGCACCAGTTGTGGCATCCAACATATGCTCCGTAGTTGCGCTAGGCGCCGACGATCGCTCTGTCTCCGTCTGGCAAACCAAATCCGCTCGCCCTCTCGTTGTGGCTAAGGAAGTGTTCGAACGCCAAATTATGGACCTAAGCTGGTCTCTTGACGGTTACACGCTTTACGCTGTGTCGTCTGATGGGACAATGGCCGTTTTCAGCTTTGACCATGACGAGCTGGAGGGTTTGGCGCCTTTGTCTGTCCAAGAACAATACCTAAAGAAATTTGGTTTCACTCCTCCACCACTTCCTTCTGGGTTCTCTCATACCAATCAACCTGGTTCGCAAGAACAACACGATCAGCGAATGACCCCACCGCCCTCACCAAAGCCTGCACAAGCTCGTGCCCTCTCGCAAGACCCATCTGCGTTCAGCAACGGTCATACAGGCAGTGGCGAAGTCATCAATAAGTTGGTCGCGAAGAGGAAGACACAGAAGAAACGCGGACCGAGCACGTTCATTGGACCGTTCAGTGGAGAAATTCCCTCCGCGAGGACGACCGACGTCCCAAAAGCTGGTATATCGGGGTCCATAACAAATGGACGATCCTTCCATGAAGTGACTGGAATCGCCTCCTCTTCCAGACAGCAACAACAACTATCACCTTTACCTATGTCTCACATACCTTCCACGACTTCCTTCTCGAACGACTTCGGCAGCAATAACCCAGACTTCAGCGCCGACATAAGCTTCCCTCCGGACGAAGACGTCGACATGAACACGAACGTATCCATCGCATCTCTTGATGCCGGTGGCGGGAAAGGCAAGAGGAAAGCAAGCATGATGGACTTTGAGGATAGACCGGTGAAACCTAGGACGTTGGGAGGCGATCGTGTTAGGGAGACTGTCGCTGTCAGGGAACTGGCGGTGGGCAAGACTGCCAACATGCTGGTGGTACCTGAGAGTCTTGCTGCGAATTCGATCGAGTCGAGTGTTGCTGGGCGGTTGCCTATCCTACCCTTGCTGAACTACGTTAAGGTCAATGTTGAAGGTTCAGAAGACATTTTCGAGGGAAGGAATTACGACGACGGAGGTATGTCAATATCCCAAAATTGATATCTATGTACTGAACTTACTGATACACCATTTTAAGTTACTCCAACGGAAGTGATCTACGTCAATGGGAAACAAACTCAATGGTTGGACTATCTCCCTGTGCCTGTGATGGCATTGACCGCTACATCGACATTCTGTGCTGCTACCATGCAAGATGGTTCCCTCAATGTCTATTCACCTACGGGTAGAAAGTAAGTATAATCCCTCGTATGATGCTACAATATCTTGACGATAATCCTTCCTAGAATCATGCCGCCTATCAGCCTTGGTGTACCAGTCTCTGTCATCAGTGGTTCGAAGAATATGCTCATGGTAGTAACCTCTACTGGTCAAATGCACGTCTGGTATGTGTTCACTCCAGCCATTGGTCAGTACTGTGTTTAACCCAGGTTGCTGCCAATAGGGATGTGAAGAAACAACAAGCACTATTCTCACCGATATCTGTGTTCCCCATTCTCGGTACTTCGCCCAACACCTCTGTCCTTTCCGCCGTAATCCGCCCGAATGGTGCCCCTTTGATCCAACTTTCATCTGGCGTTGCGCACACATACGACCCAGCCCTCCTGGCATGGACCAAACTCTCCGAGGGTTGGTGGGCCGAAGGATCTGATGCCTGGCAAGGTCGGCAACGCAGTAGCAATCTTTCATCTCTCGCGAACCGCGGAATCATCAGCACCATTGAATCCTCTATCTCCGAACGTATACCAACAATCGACGCCGTGAAGGAACGACCTACTTGGTGGAGCGATGCAATGACGTTGGGTCATTTGGAGAGCAGGATGCATGCTGCGAAAGCGTTGGATAGTCCCCAGGAGTATAAGCAGGCATTGCTTTTGTATGCGAAGAAGATTGCGGACCAGGCTTATAGGGCCAAGGCTGAGGAGCTGATCAAGGAACTGTTCGGGCCTGTGTATTGGCGGCCGGGACGGGACGACTCTTGGTCGTCAACCGTTGTTGGGATGTCCAGACGAGATTTACTCAGAGATGTTTTGAGTATATTTGGTGAGCACTCTGTGTCCTGGCATGTGATGTATGACCTTGACATAAAGTATGTGTGCAGCTCGGAGCAAGACACTCATCAAGCTTGCAGCCGATTGGCAAGACATGTTGAAGAAAGCCGCCAACGACAGCTAAAGCAGCTGCCCCAGATACTCTATTCCTATTCATCTCTTTCGCTCCCACTGTCTCTTCTTTTGATTGTATGTTTGTACGTCGCTGTTTTACACTACAGTATATTACAATATGTAGTATATACCACTACGCTAATACTCTGGGTACTTCGATCCTTTTGAAGCACGCTAACCACTTTTCGCCCTGATTTCTCTCCACTTTCTTCCCCTCCTCCGTGCTGGTGTATACAGCATCCACGATCGGACCCTTGCCTTCCGCCCTCAAGTCCTCTTCAGAGACAGGCTCGAATAAGGGGAAAGATTCCAAATGCGTCTTCATCCACTCATGCAAGTCTTTCACATCCGTGATAGTGTACACAATCCCGCCTGGTTTCAGCACGTATGCGTATTCTGCGAGCAAGGTAGGAGAAATGATGCGTGCTTTGTGTTTGCGTGATTTGAAGTGGGGGTCGGGGAAGAGAAAGAACAGAGCTGACAGGGAGTGTTTCCGGAAGTAGTTGGGCATGAACTTCATGCTGTTTGCGCGGACGACAGAGACATTTTGGTAGGGCCCAGGTTGGGAATTATCCTGCGCCTCGGCGGTTGCACGAAGGGCGACAACACGGTCATGCACGTACTGAGAGACTTGCACTCGGATTTCCATGCCTACGATGATTATATAGACTCGGTATAAATCTCCATGCTGGTTGAACTTACCGAGCATCAATGTATCTGGAAAAAGAGGAGATAAAGCAATGAGAAGGCCACCAAAGCCGCATCCTACATCAGCAAACTCTGGTGCTTTTCCGGACCCTGCAAAGGCAGGATAATGCACATCCCAATCCATTTCTTCAGGGGATGCGGGATAGACCAATGCATGATCGGAGAAGGGATTAGCGTGTGCACGCTGTCTGTAATGTCTTTTCTATTCCACTCAGTATGAATTCGAGTTGTCCCTCCTCACGCAGACAACTCACTTGAGGAAGAACGGTGTGTTTCGGGGCGGCTTGCGGTTCGGTCTCTGCAGATTTTGCTGCACCACGTTTTCGTTTCGGCATCGTGAGAGTATACAACACTTTTTGTTGAGTGGGAAGTTCAAAGACTCAAAAGAAGTGTGCCAAAGTTGAAAGAATGTACTAAGAGCACAACAGAGTTGTCGATGTCGATGATGTTTCAGATCGCCAAAGTTCACAAAACGATCAAATATGTTCTTGTTCGCTATTGACTTCCGGCGTCTATTCAATCCTTTAAATCTCCTCCCTCCCACTCGGAGGGAGGGGCAATAAGCCCAGACAAGTCACCGTGCACCATTCTGATCCAACCAAGACCGACATAGAGACTTCAAGAATGGGGAATATGCCTTCTGGACATGCAGGAGGATGTCCCTGTTGCGCCGAGGAACTTGCCCAGGGTCGCGTTCCTCATACCACCTTCGGAAAGAAACAGCATCCTGGTTCACTCCCTGAAGAGCCATTCCGCAAAGAGTTTACACAGTGCCAGAATTGTATGAATTCAAGAGGTTCTGGCATAACCCTTCTTCGTTGCAGCGGTTGTCGTATAGATGTCTATTGTGTATGGCTCTCGCCCTTACCCTCTTGATTTATACTGTCATACTGACTGCTTTCTATAGAGCAAAAAGTGCCAGAAGGAAGCATGGCCCATGCATAAAGAGAAATGCAAGCTCAACCGGCGTTGCCTGGATGTCGGTGACGACCTCGCTGCTGAGAATGCCCTTCTTCGCGCCTTCACAGGCAAACACCGACCTGTCATCGCGGACAGTGCCATTCGTGCTCTTGATATTCAAAAAGAACCCTCCCGCGCCAAGACACATTTCCTCTTGATTCGCCTTCGCAAACGCTCTGGACGTCTCCGAACTGAGACGGCGTACTTTGTGATGGATGCCGAGGTAGTTCCATACGCTGCTGTCCCGGAACCTAAACGAACGGAAATGCAACGACAGCTGAAGCTGGCGTTCGAGAATCAGAAACGCGCAGTTCCTGATACGGTCGGCACCGTCTTTGCAATGCTGGTATGCGTCGACCCCATAACCAACGTTGGCGTGTCCAACGTTGCACCCATCAGTTTCCAACCAGACGTCGAGACATTGGAGCAAATCATTCCTGGCGAGTGGAAACAGACATTGGTCATGATGCTGAACGAAGGTGTAGTTCTGTGATGACTTCTATGAGACTACATGTCGAGTAGCACTATCAATTCCAGCGTCGTGACTCTGAATCCTGAGCTGAAGCCTCAGAATACTTTTCCAACATAGAAATTCCACGGTTATGACTGGAACTCTCTGTTTACTATGTAGCACTGTACTATATGTACACCCGACACACGAGAAATGCACCATGCGAGTCCTGGCTATCCCGGGAAATGGAAATCGCAGGCTAGTCCGAATCGTCCGATGATACTATGCCGATTCGATGGCTACATAAGTCAGCAGAAGGACATCATCAATCCACGACTGTCACTAGCCGCTTTGCTTATCGTCTCCTTCATCTCTTCTTTTAAACCACAACCATGTCTGCCCCTACCGTCAAAGTTGGTGACACTGTCCCTGAGTGTACGTTCTGGTACGTTCCCTACACTCCAGAGTCAGACGACTTGGCTGCGTGTGGTATCCGTAAGTAATATGACGACCCTAATCTTCATTGCTTATTATCACGGCTGATGATATGATATCTAACTTCGCATTTCATCTCAACTTCTCAACTCGTTTCAGCGACGAAGCTGTCTACCGATGCCTGGAAAGGGAAGAAGGTCGTCCTTTTCTCTGTCCCTGGTGCATTCACTGTATGTGTGATCCTCTGCTCTAAACCAAAGAAGATATTAAACAATTGATTGTATTCACGTATCTAGCCTACGTGCCATGTCAACCACCTCCCACCTTACCTCCAGAAGTACGATGAGTTCAAGGCCAAAGGTGTTGATACCATCGCAGTAATCGCTGCTAACGACCCTTTCGTGATGAGCGGGTGGGCGAAGGCCACCGGCCTCAAGGACAAGGTACGGATACACGAGTGTTTTCGTTTTACGGATATCTCACTCAATGCTACACCAGATTCTCGCTCTTTCCGACGCCGACGCCGAATGGTCTGCAAAGCTTGGATTGGACGTCGATCTCTCCGGTCGTGGAATGGGCTTCGGCAAACGTACAGCTCGTTTCGCCATCGTTCTCGATGATCTCAAGGTTAAATACATTGGCGTATGTGCTCTTCCTCTCCGTGTATCTGGCTTGCGTTGACCACAGACGTCGTGTCTTGCAGGTCGAGCCTGGTCCTGGCGTATCCGTCTCGGGTGCTGATGCCGTTTTGGCTGCTCTGTAGCTACGCTCGGGGTTATAAGTAGCGACAGATTATGGAAGTAAACTGGTAGAAGGTTGTATGTTGTATGCTGATCTAGAAGTGCCGGCCAAATGTACAGTTAGAATAGACAGGTCGTAACGGACGTGCATCCTCTCAAGTTTCTCAGGCTCGGTAAGAGGTTCGGCTTCGTCAGGTGACCGAACCTGATTGCGACGCGTCAGAAAAGGAAGGAGTGTTCAGTCGGGCAACATCGACCAGTTGCACGCCCGAAAAGAGATATTCTATATCTGTCTGTTCCCGAGTGCTGTTGCCGTTAACTAACGTAGCGAAAGAGGGACGACAATAAGATGCTGCTTCCGACACGGCTCTCAAACTGGCCTGCCAAAGGTTCATGCGATTTCCCCATTCGTGACTCTGCACGTGCGCCGCGAGATCGCGTCGATACACCAATACACGTTGAGAACGCGTGTTGCAGCTTGTATATAAACCACTTCTCAGAACTCCACCACCCACAAATCTTAGCCCTGTCTTCTTAACCCTTCCAAGTCGATTCACAAATAACCTCAGTGCCATTTCATTTGAGGTTCAGTAAAGAAGATGGAGGATGCAGTGCCAAAGATGCTCGACCACCAGGTCATATTTCGCCGCCGTCGACCAGAACCTGGCTCTAATCTCAACAACCAAATGACCTATCGCGTATTCTCCAACTGCCCCGAAAAACGTCGTAAAATGGACTATTTTGTTGATGGGGACGTTATTCGACACTGGTGTCTCATGGCGGAGATTTTAGAGGTCGACCTCGTGGAGGGCGTAGTCATCGTTAAGGCGGTAGATTCAACTGGAGACGAGGGAGAGATTACGTTTACAGATGCAATCGATGAGGAGAAGAAACTTTCCGAAACGGATCGTTTCAAGACATTTAAACCTGGGCACACCATCGTCGTTCTATACCCCTTCCTCAGCGAGCAGCAGACAGATACTGCTGACAAATCTAAAGAGGTTAATAGGGTACATGTCAAAAAAGAGTCATACTACACGGTAAGTGAAAGTGGTTTGGCTCTTATTCAGATGGCTAATTCTGACTGCGGGTGCCTAGATTTTCCCGGTGACATTAGCCAGTTTCTACCATGTCCAAGTATATTTCACTCAGCGAGCTCAATACCGAGTCGCATGCGCAGCTCCTGACTGCCTCGAGTATCAAAATCTAAAAGCATGCTCTGGTTGTCATAGTGTTGAGTATTGCGGCAGGGTGAGCTTCACATACCCAAGTTTTCTAGCGGCGTCCTGTTGGCCTGATTGTAATCTCTGCTAGGAACACCAAGTGAAGGACTGGGCGATACACAAGCAGTATTGCAAGACTATTTTGATTCTGGAAGCATTTCGTCGAAAGAACTGGGCCAAAGCTACCCCAGCATTCAACTTCGTGCCAGGACGCATCGAGGAACCGTTCCGCGACTGACAATACAACTGTCTGCTTTTCACCGAGTTGACCTTGTACTCTTCTGCTCTCTCTATGTTGTACAAACAGGAATTTCTACTATGGGCATCAATACCTTGCTGTAGCGTTAAGATGAAATGATTTCTAGGCTGTCTCAGGTGGGCGAACGACAATCTTCCTTGCGCTGACTTTGTTGTTTTTGAGACGCTCGAAGCCCTCAGGAATGCCCGCCAAACCGCCCGGAATGTATTCTGGTACGTTGGGCTGTGGGGGACGACGCCTCTTTAGAACACGCTATGCAGGAGTCAAATTATGCTAACCTTGATGTCGCCTGTCTCCAACAAAGGCGTGAGACGTTTGAATACCTCTGCACCGATCTGCTTGAATTGCGGCAGATAGAAACTGCCATGAGGGAAGGCAGTATGTTTCTTCTCAGAGCTGGCTTTCTGCTTCAGGTCTCCGGACACAGGAAGAACAGAGACCAAGTAGCCGCCCTCAGCCAACAGCTCGATGCCCTGTTGCTGCACATCGGGTACACCAACTCCGTCGTAGATGTACTTAAGAGGTCCGCCGGCGATCTTCTTGACTTGCTCGACTATCTCGGTGGCAGGAAGCGATCGGTCAACGACATGCGTCGCCCCAAGCGATTTGAGGAACTCTGCATTGTGCGCGGAGGCGGTGGAGATGATGGGGGAAAATCCCGACAATTTGGCAAGTTGGATAGCTACGGGTGTGATGTGAATAGGTGACAATGCAAACGTATTCAGTTTCGTAAAATGCGCTTACCATTCTGTCCAACCGACGTAGCTCCAGAGAGGACGAGGATTGGCTGACCTGCGTACTTTCCTCTGCCGCCTTCGTGCCAGAATGGCACCAGTCCCACGCCACTTCTCTCCAGCGAAGGAGTGAAGGGAGCGTAGAGGCCGTTAACGCCTGTGCCAAGTCCGACGGGGATTGTGGCCGCTTGGTCGAAAGTGAGGTTAGAAGGAATCTGGTGCTCCGAGTATCAGCTTCAAATCCGTAGTGGTAATGGCGATTGTACCTTCGCAGCAAACTCAGCAGGTACAATGGAGTATTGTTGGAACGTGGCAAAGCGGATGGGCGCAATGTTACCTGGAACAAGCTGATAATGCGTAAAATTAGAACAGGCCATCCGACTCAAGACGCGAAGCCTGCTTACATCTTGTCTCCAGGAGCAAAGGTCGATACGCCCTCCCCAACCTTAGCAACTACGCCTGCGCCGTCAAAACCCAGTATAGCGGGATATTTGTCAAGCCATCCGAACGCATGGACCTTCCAGTCGGCAGGATTCAACGCTGCCGCTTCAATCCGTACGAGGACTTCCCCTGCTTCAGGCTGCGGGACGTCGATGGCGTCCACGACGGGAAGTGCCTGTTTACTAGGGATTATCAGGGCTTTCTGTTTGGTAGGAACGGTCATGATTTGAGAAGAGTGGGATAGGGATACGGACGACTGATTGCAGCTTTTATGAGATTCCTCCATTGCGAGATTTCGATCCCCATTGTCACATGCATAGCCCTTCAATCTCGCATTTGCATACCTTCGAAATATTGAATGCGCAAAAGTATGACGTCAAATTGCGAATGTGAGAGTGTGCTTACTGATACCACTGACTAAGACTTGAGGGAAGCCAGAACCACGACGGGT
This sequence comes from Panus rudis PR-1116 ss-1, assembly GCA_022160315.1. Taxonomy (NCBI): domain Eukaryota; kingdom Fungi; phylum Basidiomycota; class Agaricomycetes; order Polyporales; family Panaceae; genus Panus; species Panus rudis. Next base: position 17,853 of record MU275213.1, read on the forward strand.
TGGAGCTTGGTTTAGTAGGATGAGATGACGACGAGGTCAATTGTTACCTACCTTCGAATGCTCAGGAATGATGGTAACTTGTAGAAGCTCTTGAAACATTGATCATCTGGCGTGATTCGTCATTAAAACAGCCGTCGTATTTCCACTTCCAATATCGTATCATGAATACCGGTATGAGGTGCGACGTTCAGGGGCGATGGCTGATTCAGCCAGCAGTGAGAAGAACGGTGGAGGTTGCTGCTCCTGAGAACTTGTTCTAGAGTCTAAACGGGTTGACTAACTGATGAAATACTTCCATTTCGCGCTCCGCTTGAGGTCAGGGTACGGCTTGCACACGAGGCCCACACTGCGAGTCAGACTGTCAATCACTACGAGTCCTACTTTCGGTATACAAGACGCGCGGAAATCCGTCCATGCACATTGAATGCTTTCGGTAATTGTACAAGAACTGCTGTTTACGCAGTGTCAGGAGGATTTACCTTGCGCTGAGTTCGTTATTCTTGAGACGCTCGAAGTCCTCAGGAATGCCCACGAGATCGTCTGGGATGTATTCGGGTACATTTGGCTATAGGAATGTTAGCCTGGGGAAATCACTGTAATCAAATTGCGCAAACCTTCGATTTGCCCTTTTACAGCAAGGCAGTGATCTGTCCGAATAATAGCGCTGCGCCAAGCGGCCTATATTGCGGTAGATGTTAGGTACAGTGAGGGTAGATCGTCTGTTTCACCTCCGCCGCAGCCTTCTGCTGGAGCTTAGATGAGACAGGCCACCCAGAAACCAGAGAGCCACAATCGACCAATAAAGCGGGACCTTTTTCTTGCCCATCTGGCGCAGCAAGTGCGTCTTGAGAACTCGGATGACCTTCTTGGCTTGTCCAATGATCTGTTCAGCGGGAAACGAAGGGTCGACCGACGACAACATGCGTTCAACACCGAAGCATTTTAAGGTCTCTGTGTTGTGAACAGAAGCACTTGAAATGATGGGGTTGTACCCTGAGAGTTTGGCAAGTTGTATTGCTGAACGAATAGTGTGAGTCGCTAGAAAGGCTGCGCTAGAAAAAGACAAACGAGCTAATCAATTCGTCTAACGTACGTGGCTCCTGAAAGGACTACCGTTGGTCGATCAACATAATCCGTTCAACTGTTTTCGTCACAGAACAGAACAAGGAAAATACCACGTCCTCCCCCTCCTCCAGGATGAGCAAGCTGGAGTAAGTGCATCGTGGTCTCGTGCGGCGAGTCGTGCCCAGCCGTTCTCTCGCACCCCAGTGCATCGTAGAGGCGGGAGAGCTCGGTTTTCGGAAGAAGTTGGAACTGCGGCCTAGGCGGCTGTCACGTGCACGTGCGAGTTTCACGCTCACCGTGCACGCGGCGGCACGCGTCGCGACTCGGAAGAGCGCGCCTGAGTGGCGCACTATGAACGTTGACCGTAGTTGTATCACTACCACCACCAATACCACCACCACCATCACTTCCTCGAGTTCTCACTGATCTATATCCTGTCGAATTATCGTATAATATCTCAGCGCATTCATCGCGGCGAAATCAAGCAACGAAGTCGCTAGAGATGGTCCGATATGATACAGAGTTCCGCCACTCCCGGCCAGGACCTGCGTCTCATCTGAATAATAGTATGACATACCGCACATTCCACGGTTGTCCAAGCCAATCCAATATATCCTCCGTGGAGGACGACGGATACTTCATTGATGGGAATCCTGTCCGACACTGGTGCCTTATGGCGGAGATTGCGCAGGTCAAGGTCGTCAATGGAGAAGTGGTCGTTCTCGCGGTTGCTGCGAATGATGAGGGTGGAGAGAGAGGATTCATCACCATTACCGACAAGGCTAAAGATGGCAGCAAGCTTTCTGAGTCGAAACGTATCACGGAGTTCAAGGAGGGACATACTATAGTCGTCTTATACCCTTTCCACGGACGAATGCACGACCCTGCCTACGAGGATCCTGACAAGACTGTATGGAAAGTACACGTCAAAAAGCACAAGTACTTCACGGTTAGTCCATGAGATTTTGTCAATCGATCAGACGTCTAACTTCCATTCTTTCATGGCGCAGATTTTCCCAGTTTCCTTGGATAGTCTTTACGAGGCACAAGCTCGAATTTCTGGACGAGCTCGCGGCCAATCGTTTCCGTGCAATGAGCCCTCCTGTTCTAAGTACACAAACCTTCAGGCATGCTCTGCTTGCCATACCATCCAGTATTGTTCCAAAGTAGGTTCACGTCACGCCTCTATCTTCCCATCGACGTGACTGAGCAGATGCATAGGAGCACCAGGTGGCGGACTGGCCCAAACACAAGGAGCAATGCAAGAGTATCCAGATCGTGGGATGGTTCCATAAAAAGAATTGGGCGAAGTCGTCCCCGCCTTTCGAGTTCGTCCAGGTATCTAGCGGAGTCGGAAATCCGTTCCGTTCTTGAACGACATAATTTGACCACCCAAGGGGTTGATGGTCGACCTTGATGATGATGCGTGTATTTGTTGCTATGTTGCGGTTCTCTTGGTGGTGTGAAGTACATCCTTTCATGCTCGTTATTTTACTAGAACTATTGATCGTCAGATTGTCTTGGAGAGCTAAGCATATGTCTTGCTGAACAATATCCCATAATTCGTAGGCGTGCAATGCGCACTCACCTTTATGTGCCACCAAACGTCCGCATCATCAAGATAAGTGTTAGTGTCAACAATCCTGGATCCTTGTTTTGTGAAATTGCAAGAAACAGAGAAAACACACAGGCCAAGGAATCGAGAAGTTGAGCGACTCTTGCAAGGTGCCCCAAACCTGAGACGGATCTGAAACACTGTGGCAGACTATGTATAAATAGTTCGGATCGGTGACATGCAACAATCCGTGAGGTTGTCTCGGTCTAATATACTTACCGCTCCATCGCTGTTTATAAAACGCCAGCACTAAACCAGCATAAGTTCAAGTTGTATCAAGTATGCCAGTCATGGACAACTTACCAATGCGCCAACGAGTGGAGGAGTATATCGTCGATCTACAGAACAAGATCGTTTCCTCCTTCGAGAAGCTAGACTGCAACGCCCCTCATTTTAAGCGGGACGAATGGGTCCGCGATCAGCAAGGAGGGCGAGGACTATCCTGCGTCTTCGCAGTCCCTCTTTCCGACGACCTAGATGCGAGCCCTCCTGATACGATCCTCGAGAAAGCTGGTGTAAACATTTCAGTTCTGCACGGCTCTCTTCCTCACGCCGCGCAAAAGCAAATGAAGTCAGATCACTCGAACGTCCCTTACGACCCCGACTCACCACGCGATCTACCGTTCTTCGCTACAGGACTCAGCCTCGTCATCCATCCACGAAACCCGCATGCGCCTACAGTCCACGCGAACTTGCGGTACTTCGAGATTACAGAGCCAGTAGAGAATACGAAGGAAGGCGAGGTAGGAGAGGTGGTAGCGTGGTGGTTTGGAGGAGGATGCGACTTGACACCTTCGTATCTCTACGAGGAAGATATCATTCACTTCCATCGAACCCTCAAAGACGCATGCGACCCTCATGGCACTTCGCTATACCCTACGTTCAAATGGTGGTGTGATGAATACTTCTACATACCTCATCGCCAGGAGGCCAGAGGGGTCGGAGGGATCTTGTTCAACGACCTCTCGGATGAACCTCACAAACGCATTCCCGACGACATCCCTAGACCCCGTTCTCCCGATGAAATCTTCGCGTTCATCAAATCAGTTGGAGACGCATTCCTTCCGTCGTACTTGCCCATCCTCGAGCAACTCTGCAAGATACCATATGATTCTGAACAAAGGAGATGGCAGTTGCTAAGGAGGGGGAGGTACGTCGAGTTCAACCTAGTATACGATCGGGGGACGAAGTTCGGGTTTGCGGCTCCTGGAGCGAGGGTCGAGAGCATCTTGATGAGTCTGCCTGAGATGGCAAGATGGGAGTACATGAGCGAGATGGGGGACGATGAAAGCTCAGAAGAGGGGAGAATGTTGAAAGTATTGAAATCGCCCAAAGCATGGGTGTGATGTTTCGCGCTGCACTGAAAGGGCATCGGGGGTTTTCGATTCATGTTGTTCCATGCAAAATTGCAGTGCAAATGCCATACACCTTAAGACTGAGAGCTACTGGAGAGCAAACGGTCACGATAGTGCAAGTGAGGCCTGAGGCCTGAAGCTTGAAGCGGACGGCGCGTAGACTGGGGGCCGATCATGTGATCGCGTAATCACAATTTGTCATGTAACAGAACAAGAAATTGCAGAGGAAATTAACGCTTGCCACTACCAGGAACTCTTCAGCGAACGATCCCTTCATTCAATAATTTTGTCAATGCCTCTCTCCAATTCCCCGGCCTCAGCCCTCTCACAGAATTATCGAAACCAACCGGAGCGATGTTGGAGACCCTCGTCTCAACCGACGTCAACATCACGAACAACGCCCCAATCATTCCATGCCCTGAACGGATGTTCTGCTCGCGAGCGACCTCAAGCTGACTCTCCATGTTTGCTCTCATGCCCGGTTCGAACTCGGACAGAGGCGTAACCTCGGCATTAACAAGGTAGAAGAGGGTTTCTGGACGACGCGATCCTGGGCGAGAGCGAAGGTCAATCCTGAGGATATGTGTTCGTGCACGATTTATATCCTTGTAGAGCTCGAGTGCACGGACTCCGGCTTGTGCGATGGTGGGTCGATGTTTACTCGTGAAGGCTCGTAGTTTGGCCCCCATGTCGGCTACGTTCTCGCCGGATTCCAGCTCTTGTCTGTTCAGTCTACATTTCTCCTTGTGGCTCGGCCATGACGCTTTCTGGCATTCCTTGCTCTGTGAAGCATCCGCGTCAGGAACTTTACTCTCCCGAGCTCGAATGCGAAGAGAAGATGATACGCACACAGTAGATATCGATCTTGCACGCATTGCACCGGAAGAAGGTCACGCCCTGAAGCTTAGCCTTCATACAATACTGACATTGCGTTAATTTCCTTCGGAAGCTCTCCTTTGGGTCCGATTGAGGATGTCTTTGTTTGCTCTTCGGAGCAGGAGGAACCTTGTAAGCTCCCTGCAAGAGTTGAGCTACTTGATTCTCCATGCTTGGCTAATCGGAGGCACGAAGTTTAGGCGATGCGAATGGAGCACGACCGCAACGTAGTGGCACCTGGCCGGAACGCGTGTACCTTCAAATCACAGTCCAGCTGGTTTACATAGTGTCGCCGTATGGGCGCTCATTCGAAGGCGACCGTGCAGTACCAGTGTACCGCGACTCAGAGTTCGAATTCCTTGCACTTTGGGTGCGCTTTACCACGTGACGGCTGCAGTTTCAACGATCACTGCGAGTTCTTCTGCGTTACTTACGAGCCTCCACAAGCCAACGATATGGGTTTCTCACCACTAGGATTGTGCTACGCGATATGCACCCCAGTGCCGTGACAATAATTACTGACAGAACACTACCGAACAATACCTTCGTTCATCATCAGCATCATCCTCTCTTTCCAATCCTCCGGTAACATCGTCTCGACAGACCTATCGAACCCGACAGGCGCAACGTTGGAGACACCACTGTCGAGTGAGAGCAATATGGCGAACAACGCCCCAATCATTCCCTGGCCAGAGCGTACATTCATATCATGGGCCTGCTTCAGTTGTCCCTCCATTTCCTTCCTCTGATCAGGCGGGAATGTAGAGATGGGAACAACATCTGCACCCGTCACGTAGAACGAAGTCTCTGCGCGACGAGACCCTGGACGGGAGCGCAGGAAGATCATGAGGACGTGGGTCTTGGCTCTATTGACGTCCCTGTACAATTCGAGTGCACGAATCGCACTTTCTGCGACGATGGGTCGGTGTTTACTCGTGAATGCGCGGAGCTTAGCAGCCATATCGGCGATGCTCTGGCCGCCGCGTTCAGCCCCGCGTTGGTTTATCCTGCACTTTTCCTTGTGTATAGGCCAGGCTGCCTTTTGGCAGGCCTTACTCTATAACATCAGTTAGTTTCGTGTCGTAACAAACTCAATGAATAGGACAGGTACATACACAATAGAGGTCTACTTTGCAGCCTCACAGCGGAAGAGTGAGACCTCCGAACTCTTGGACTTCCAGCAATTCTGGCACTGGGTCAATTCCTTCCGAAAGGGCTCCTTCGGAATCGAGTTTGGGTGCCTATGATTACTTTCTGGAGCAGGAGGAACACCACCTATTCCTAGTTCTTCCATGCAACAGGGACATCCTGGAGTGAACAGGTTATCCATGTTGGATGGCAGCGGTGACACTGACTGGCGGCCGGTCCAATCGTAGCCTGGCAACTTTCAACTCAACGACCCGAAGCTTTTATATCCAGTTGGAGACGCTCGCAAAGCCGATTAGGGGCATGTGCCTAACACGCGTATTAAACTTCGAGGTATGCCATTGCCACGATAACGATTGTACTACACGTCCATTTACATTGAAGCTACGTACTCATGAACTCGCTAGTCACCCTATGGCCCCTACCATCGACGTTCCAGCGGTATCAAACCATTTTCACTGCACCCAGGATACCGTGCATGCCAGATTTACTTGCAGTTCCAACTTCCCTCAGGCTCTACTACTGTCCCGGGCTGGACGACGATGGAAATCGCGTTGTCTGAGACGCATATCATCACGGAGACAATGCTTTCCCCGGCAAAAACTCGACGTATTGTCGCCGTGGACGCAATAGCTCGGGAGGGAGAACGTCGGGAGGTACAACGCGAAGTTCGTTCAAGTTTCCCTGGAGCTAGCTGAGTCTGCGGGAGCTTCATACCCATCTCAACCCGTACGCCACATACTTGTAGTGGCGACTATTTTGCCTTCTTCATAGGACGAGAGGGTGGTTCCTCTTGGGCTTCTGAATCATTGTCCTCTGCATTACCAGCACCTGCGGCACTTGCCCTCGAACGTTTCGATGATCGACGGGAAGACAAATGTGGGGTTGTAAGAGTCGATAGTCGTGGCAAATCAGGAGATGGGCTAGGAGCGCGCTCCCGGCTGGGAGTGGAACGCGCGGATGACAAACTCGAACTAGAAGATTCAGAGCCATTCGACCAAACCTCCTCATAGGTCAATAACGGGCCGAGGGGATCTGATGAATCACTTTCCGCTTTCACCTTCGGCGGAGGGGCATGGCCGGGAGAGAGACAGCCGCGGTCGTGAGGCAGCCAACCGTCTTCGAGGAGAGCTCGATCAAACAGACCCAATATATGCGCAGAGTCGCCTATTTTTTCATAGGCTTGCTTCATCCGTTCGACGTCTTTCTTGCCCGAATCATCACGTTTACGGTGGAATACATAATACTCCCTGAAGAGATCGGCCAGTTCATGGATTAGGGCGTCGAGAGGTTTGCAGGACCAAGTCACTTTCTTGAGTTCGCGAGAAGCAAGAAGTCGAAGCTTTTGAGAACCACCGATTTCGTCTCCATCGGCATTCCGCCTCTTCTCATGAAAGAAGGTGAGGTCAAAGTCTGGGCTGTCGTGGCGAATGTATCGCAGGCATGCGTAGAGAAGCGACCAGAAGGCCGACTCGACGTCATCTTGTAATTTGTGAGATTTGCTCGGGTTCCTAAGGAACTTAATAGAGAGGAATTGCCAAGTGCCCTGGAAAGAAGATGTTCAGTTACAAATTCACCAATGTGCTAAGAAAAAGAATAGGCATACCGTACGAGAATGGGCAGAATCCTTTTTTGCAGAGCAAATAAAGGAATGGTCCCAATCGTTCAAGAATCCTCCTTCATCGTCGATCAAAATGTTTCCGGAGCTCATATCGCGATGCAACGTTTGTGCTTTCTCGTAGGCCGTAAAAGCACCTGGAGTGTAGAGTTCAGCATTGAAGATCATGTTGAGATAGAACCGATAACTCACATTCGAGCGCATTGCGCATAGCTCTCACGATCTCTTTCGAGTTTGCAACATATTTCAGTGGAATCCCAAGTTCTTGAAGAAGTCGTGAATGAACCACTGAGCGCATCTTCGGCTGACATGGCCTCGTGAATTCTAGCAGTGAGTGTGGCGGCTTGAATGTAAATGTATGCGCCCGCTGATCCCGTGCATACTTCCCAGCACCCACTTTCACGTCACCAACATAGTAATTGGTTGCCAACCAAGGAACATCATGAGCCTGCAGATGTTCGTAAATGTGCTCTTCCGTCTGCACATCATCGCCATTGGTCCGCCAGGCATCCTTGAGACATAAGAGTTTTCGCTTCGTAAGGCTGTAGGCTGCGTACACGCGGGTTGCCCGACCGAAAGCAGCCTCGTACATGAAGAAGGGTCTTCGTATAATGACTTTGTCGGAGCCAACAGACACCACATATGGGATGTAATCTCCCTCGAGCGTCTGCTGTACGAAGGAAGGATCGCGGCCCTTGCACCTGCATTCAAGGGCAAAAAGTTGGATGGCAGTTTTGAGCCCTTCATACTGCTCGGTGGATGCACGTTTTACAGTGGGGTCGTGACCGCGCTTCTCGGAGCTGAGCGTGGAGAGTCGAAGGAAGAAAGCGCAAAGCAGCTGTGGGTTCTTGCGAAAGCTGAATGCTTCAGAGACGACGCAGCCTGCCCTGTCGAAGCGAAGGAATCGAACATATTCGCCACAAATCTCGATCATGAAGCAGAAGCAGCGTTGTTGGGTGGACATCGTCGAAGAGGCGTAATCCTCGATCTGTTCACGTGTATCCAAACTCTTCCCGTCTTCATTCAGGAATGGCTTGGTCTCTACGTCGCAGAATGCGCTGTTTTCTGGGTAGGGCCGGAACTCGATGCAAACCTCGCAATACTGCCACGCAGGTACAATGCAATTGTTACCCTTGGCGTCTGCGTTGGAGAAGAGCATGATCCCGGGCCCATCTAGTGTCTCGTTTGAAACGCCAGTAAAACCTGGACAAACCGAACGTTGATTGACGAATTCGCACTATAGGTGAATGAGTATCGCAGGTTACCTACGCCACTGAGAAGGCAGAATTGGACACTCACGAAAGGTTGGTACATGTCTCTTACAGTCGTAGGTGGCCCAGATTCCTTGCACCTCCCAGGAATCGGGACGTTCATCAGTTTCTTGAGGGCAGGTGCTGATGGTTTACGTTGTTCGGTATACATTGAGGCTGGCATAAAGGTATCGAGCCATGATTGGGGGGCAACGGGACCTAAAAATATCGCTTTCTCGGCCATCGTATGCAGTTGAACGTTGAACGTCGGCTAAGACTCGAGTTTATCAGGTATCTGATCAAAGTTGGGGAAAGGTAGAGAAGGGTGAAGTGGCGGATCACGGTATGGATCGTGCGTGTAGAAGTAAGAGTAAGAACAAAAGAAGAGAACGCTCTATTGACGAGGTTGTGACCTGGTTCACTCAGGCTTTGGCCAAATTGGGAGAACAAGGAGTTGGTTGGCCGCTGGACAATCGGCGGCGTCCCACAGGGCGTCTACGTGAAACAAGGAGACAAGCGCTCGTCGGACGCGTTCATCGTTGGACATCATGTGACCGCGTGCTTGTCAACTTCTCGCCGTTCACCACAAATTCCTTTATCTCTCATCTTCCCAGCTCAGCTGCTAATTACAAAATCAGCTAGTTCTGAAGATAGGGAGGGTAGGGAGACACGTTATTTTACTCACTTGATGTCGGTTCGTCGGCTTTTGTCCTGCAATGCACACTGGCGAAAGAGAATTGAACTATGAATCCCTCAAGGCGAGGGGGTGTTCAACACCTATAATATTACGATCTAGATACCATATGAGAGAGACACCGTGAGTGTAGCGATGCGTGCGGATGCGGACATATATACAAAAATGCAACTTGCAGATGAAGATGATGAGACGAACACGTAACTAAACAGCATGCGATAACATATGTACGATAAATCGTCCATTGCAGATGCGACAAATGCGAAGAAGACTGCAAGCGTAGTGCCATGCATCTCCCGTCAACCGAATAATTCACCAACAACCAACCAGATAAGCCAAAGAAAAGCTAGACCAACAGCCCTGCACTATAAAAAGTAGCAAAACACAACACACACCGTCCGAGGAAGTTCCAGCCACGCTCGAACAAATCGATCCTTTTTTGTTCTTTAATCGTGTCCACGGGACAAGAGCGTCGAGAGAGTGAGATGCGGTACATCTATGGCCTAGTTACGTCGAGTAATCTTGTCGACTTCAGACCATGTTCGCAACAATGTGCTGCGAATGTGATGGAGGGATTCTTCGGGATGGTGATAAGGATGTTGTGCTTCTTCCACCATCGCTTTCGCGCTTCGCCTATCAGCTGGTGCGAAAGGTTGGTTCCAGTCGGTGAAGACAAACTCGTTGGGGTCGGGAGTGGTGTGCTGTTTAATTGAGTTAGTATTGACTTCGGTGGTAGAGTGGTATCGATAAACACGAACAGCAGTAATCTCGTGAAGTTCTCGTTGTACGACGAGGCAGAAGTGGTCCAAATCTGTTGCAAAAATGTTAGATGGATCCCATCTCGCACAGATGCGCGAATGAACCTACCTAAGTCGTTCAAATCGTAATTGAAGGGATTCTCACTGTAGGGAGAAAGTGAGTACAATCAGCATGAGCGTTATCTCAGCACGTACATCTCTTGGCCGATCTCCAGGAAGCCGAGCAACAAGAAAGATGCGAATGCGGTTGCGCTATAGAAGAGAAGATCAGCAAAGGTGTCAAGGCGTCTCTTGAGTTGAAACGCACGGAATCGTCAACCACTTGAAGGGAGTGAAGATTTGGAACTATCAAACAACGATCAAATTGTAATCGTATGACATGAAAACTGAAAAACGCATACCGGCAAGAAGAACAAGTACAACCACAACGACAGCCTCAAGTGAGCCTGGTAGGCGAAAGGCAGTGGCGTGTTCTTGATACGCTCCAGATGGTTGACAGTATCCTGCAGCGAAGCAATTGCATTGACCATAGCGGTGGCAGAAGCAGGCTGAAGAAGACCCTGGCGCATCAACCAGGAGAAATAGGTCGTCAAGAACAATGTGATCTCCAAGGGGACATTTGAATCAGCCATTTCAGGACGAATCTTCTTGCCGGTCAAGGAACGTTTCTGAGCTGCCCGCTCTGGGCTGGGGGCTCGCTTGAAGGGACGAATGATGGGTTTGAGAAGCCGGAGGAAAGGCAGGTAGTCGTAAAGAGAAGTAGTAGGCGGGTTCCGGGCAGGTCTCAGAGGGTGCTCACTGGGAACCTCGGGCAATACACTCTCGGGGTCGAACTTCTTCTTCGAACGTCCTCGGAAAGAGTTGTACCACTTGCCCGAATCCACGCCATTCAGTTCGCCCAGTTCGCTATGGATCTTTTCATCTGCGCCGGACGGGACAGGCTCAGAGGCTGAACGACCCAAATGACCGCCAAGTGTGTTACCACCTAGCGATGCCTCGCGCAGTTTCGTTGATCGAATTTCATGATGAAGCCTCGTGTCCATATCAGACGCCTTCCAAAGGGGAAGGAGCTGATCTTCGGTGTGGTTGTGAGGGTGGTTGAAGCGAGGCAGACACGAGATGAGCGGGTACAGATCGCGGTAGTAGACTCCTCCTTCACCACGAAGAAGATGCTTGACCGACACAGAGAATGCTTGGATCTACAATTGTCCTGTCGTGTCAATCCCTCATTGCAGAAAATGTCATAGATGTCACATACCAGATTAACCATCGTCTTCTTCTCGATCATAACTTCGAGCATCGGCTTCTTTTCCCCAGTGGTCTTGTCGGTGCGTTCGAATGGCACGTGAATCCATATCTGTTTCCATCACGATGCCAATAAGAATTCTGCCTACCAATAGTTCGCTGGAAGAACTGGACTTACCACCTGTGCCAAGTTTCGAGAAGCAATGGCAATGTTCGTCCATAGCCTGCGTCCTTCGGAGAACCTATACATTGCTCAATCTTCATGCATGTAGAATTGTGTCACACAGGACATACCGTTCATAGGCAGTTGACGTCCTGAACGAGATGACCAGACCGAGCACCGTACCGAGCACGGTGAGCATTTGATTTGAAATGGCCAGTGAGACAGAAGTCATTGTGGACACAAGCGTCACCACTGGAAACCTGGCGTTCAGCAATGCGTTGTTCATTGAGGAGGCGGATTACTTACTGGTGGCGATCAAGGTGAAAAATAGGACCTCTGGCCAGATATCGTTGATGATCGTCGCCCGAAACTTTTTCGTACTCCATATCGAGCCAGTAAAGAGGGGGTTTTCAGCAACCATAGTGGACCAGCTGCGGAGGGTCTGCTAGCGATTTTTTGCGAACAGCAAAGCGTCCTAAATCGGACTGGCTACAGAGGAGGCTGCAGTCCTGTATTAAACCTATTCAGTCCCGCTAGCGGAGGGGAGATCAAGGAGTGGGATCGGAAAGGAGAGTCAGTGATGAGAAGGGGTTTTATATAGAGAAGACCTGCAAACAGCGCGAGAAGCTGTTGGATCACGTCTGCCCCGCTATCACGCTGTCCGACTTACTTATACTGCCAGCGGCCATCTCAAATCTCCAGGTCCATGATGCACTTGTTGCATCGTGGTGGGTCCAGCCCGCAGCGAAAATCTCTTGCCGTATCATGGTTGCCGGCAGTCGTTTCCCAGGACAACGTTCGGACAACACCCACCGCTTTTTTTTACCTCCGCTTCAAGCTTGGCATCCATGTTATTGGTAATCGTTTGTAGTGGCCTCGAATCGTTAGAATGCAATTCTATCTCGCGACGATGGGCGGAAGAGTAATGCGGGGTCGCACTATTCAATGTCAATTTCAAGGTCTCACCTCAATAAGGTCAATGCAGGTTTCTCAAACATCCGCTACAACCGCAACGGCCTCCTGGATTCATGAATTCCGACCGCGCTCAATTCCCGCAGCCTTCCACTTCACGAAGGAAAGACGTTTCGATGGGGAACAAGGCTTAACAAAGCACATCTGAGTGCCAGGAGAAACATTCTCCCGCAAGCGAATCGTTCTTGGCTCGCGGTTTATTGAACGCCGGGCCAGCTAGCCAGACGTTCTCTTCGGAGACTCACTATCCTTGGTCCGACAATAACCTGCAATTATTGCCAATATGTGAGTAAAATGTACATGTAACAACAACAGGTCATCGCGAGATGATCTTCAAAGTTTCAGCCGACACAGAAGGTCAGCCGTACTTTCCAATATATAGGACTAGTACTCACGAAAATTCCTCAGGATAGAGAACTGTACTCGTGCACGAAGGCAACCGAGTTGGTATCACCTTGGTCTCCTATCTCAGCCTAATTCTCACCGGGTTCAACACCCTGAGGCCTGTAGATCATCTGTTCATTTCCAGTGCTATACTTCTTCCTTCAATATTACAGACACCGCAACAATCGTAAACATTACATGTCGGCTACGAATAATCCACGAGCAAAGGGAAGGTTACAGCTGAATGGCCATGCGCACGTCCTACTGCCATTATCGAAGGTCCCACTTCGCACAAGTCACGGTAAGGCCTTCCCGGAATTAATCGCGTTTGCTACCTGACTAGTGTTTGGGCGATTATAGGCATACCTATCCACCAAAGTTCAGCTCAGCTCTCTGGGATTGCAGAGATATAAGGGTTGACAACTCACCGCTCGTAGCTATCCAGGTAAAGCTGCTCCGTGCTACTCGTCCTCTTAAATTCCGGATAGTTCACGAGCTTCTGCACGTACGCTTTGACCTTCTCTCCGGGAGGTAAACTAAAGCCACGATAATGGACAAGTACGATGGTCGCGCGGAACAGCCCTAAAGGTCATCAATTAATCAACACCCGCGCCTCAATTGGATGGTTATTACGAGGGCCGCCCATTGGGAATACTCACAATGTAACGACTGGGGAAAATGGAACGCGCGGGAATTGCACCACGCTACCGGTTGGACTACCCGTCCCATTTCTCCAAGCCTCGTTACACGCCCAAGTACCGTTACTCCGGCCCCCTCAACCGGGTCCAGCCATACTCAGGTTCTGTTCTGTGACTCCCGATCACGGGACCGTCACATTGCCCCCCTCTCGTTCGAGGCATGGGGCTGACAAATGCTCCATTTCTTTTGGCAGCGTCAGGGTTCGAACGCAAGACTCTAGCGTTCCACCAAATGTAACGACTGGGGAAAATGGAACGCGCGGGAATTGCACCACGCTACCGGTTGGACTACCCGTCCCATTTCTCCAAGCCTCGTTACACGCCCAAGTACCGTTACTCCGGCCCCCTCAACCGGGTCCAGCCATACTCAGGTTCTGTTCTGTGACTCCCGATCACGGGACCGTCACACACAAGGTCCCGCCATAATATCAGCCAAGCTCAATGCGCCGTCGGGATGCCACAATCCCACCTTCCCATCAGTCTCCTTCTCTGCTCTCTCGAAGAGCTTCACGAGACCTTCGATCGCTTCCGCGAACTCTTTCGCTCCTTGAACCTGTTTCTCTGATCATGCCACCGAACGTTAATAAAAATGAATGCAGTGCGCTTTGAAACCTGACAAGACATCTAATTACCTTCATCTTGCGCCTGGAGATATCGATAGAACGACGGGACTAGTGTGCGATTGACATGATCTGCTTGTAGGCGAATCAACGCCCTCGCATCTATGTAGGGGGGGATTAGTTCTACTGAAACGTGTCACAATGCGCGGCAAGGGTCCTTGACCCCTGTTATAACATTTGTGAGTCTGCGTTGTTGGATCGCGTCACTCACAAGGATCGGATACAGGTGGCAATAAACTACGTTTGGTTGTCGAGCTCGCCAAGCTATAGTTCAAAACCGCACACGGGGATGAGTATGAAACTAGGCTCGCGCCCAGGCTAGCGGTATGATACGTACTCCTCGAGGAATTCAATGATCACTGTACTTTCGTTGATGGCTCTAGGAGGGTTGTAATTGTTCAACCTCAGAGCTGGGACGAGCCCTTTTGGGGAGACTTCCAGCAATTCGGGAGGCTTCTTGTACGGGTCCACCTCATCTGTAGCAGTGTAGGGCCTTACTCAGTACCCAGTTTCGTCTCATCATCTGAAGACACTGACAGTACTACATGTGGTGATACGTTGAACGAGGTGCGCAGATAACTCGCGAATATTGGAACATACGTAGTAGTCGATCCCAAGGTATTCCAATGTTGCCCATACCCTCTGCACGAAGGGACAGAAGCAGCTACCAAAGAGTGTGACGTCCTTCGGGTGGCTGTGAGCACTCGCTGTCTCATGTGCTTCTCCCGTACACTGTAGGTGGTATGACTTGCCACTATCGCCCGTCTTCGACATCGTGAGCTGCTAGTGGTGGAACGAAAGATCTGGTTGCAAACGTTGGGTGCAGCAAGTTATAAGTATATGCACTCGAAGCTCTACATAGAGCATTCGATGGCGTCATCGGTCAAATGCCCCACAATGTTATCCTCGCCCTCGGGCACGAACCTCACATGATATCCGACCATTCAATTCAATTGGATTGCTATAGAGTAGTACACGGTAATTCCTTCCTTTTCTTCTTTCTCTAGTCCAACAAACAAACGCGAAGAGTCACAACTCGGAAAGCTACGTAGCCACAGAAACGTTCTTGGTTTAAACCCAACCAAAGCCTGATGTCAATAGACATAACTTAGAAGCCAGAATCACTGGTGTTCGAGAGCCATCAAGCTTCCAACGAAGGTCATAATCTGCACGAAGTGTCAGTTGGATCTTCAAAAGAAATGGGGTGGAGGGAAGCGACGTACCAGACGCGGCCGGACGTCGACGATATCCTCGGGAACAAGGAAGATCAATGCGTTCATCTTACGAGCGATAGAGATAGCCAATTTCGCTGTAAGTCAGAAAGGTCAGGAGCTGCTCGACAGAAAGGTGATCAACCAAAACAAGACATACCGTTTTGCCTCTTCTCCTCATAATCGCCGTTGTCGCTGACTTGATGGACCATGCTCTGATCAACGATACCAGGGCGCAAACCCTCGAGAAGGTCGAGAAGGAAGAGACCAGTCGTGAGGGCCGGGTCCTTGAAAGACCTGATGGGTCGCACTCCGGATCTGGCCTTTTGTGCGGTGGCGTTGGCCCATTTGAGAATTTCAGTATCACTGATAGGGCGACCTTTCGAGATCGCGCTGAGGGTCTTCGTGATATTCAACCTGAAAGAAGAAGGGCGATGAGTTGGTATCCCCGCCAGCAGGGAGAGGAAGTGACGAACCTCATCAACTGCCATACAAGCCCGAGCACAAGAGTCTTCGTTCCATCGACGATATCGGCACCTTGAATACCAACCAGGTGCATCCCATTCTGCTTCGCGAGCTCCACAGCGTAATTACAGTTCTCGACTTGCTTGAACCTCGAAAGCTTCGACTGATTAGGGGTTACGCCAATGTCAATCTCCTCACCATTCTCGTCGTACGTCGGTTCAATATCCTGGGCACCAGCTTTAGGCTTGCTGACTCGACGCCAGATGACACTTCCGGGTACGATCTTATCGAAGACCTGAAGAATGATAAGACCATCCTTGAGGTTCTCGAACAAGTTGAATACTGCTGGTTCGACGCCAAGGGAGTTAAGCCAGAGAGTGAACACTCGTGCTTCTCGCTCTCCTTCAGCATCGAAGTCCTCGACGACACCATAGTCCTTGGCCTCCTGTTCGTCGAGAGGAGCAAGACCGGGGTAGTTGTTGAAGAGGTTGGCGACGAACGCAAGGTTCAGTCGAGGGTTTCCTGCGACGAGCGAGGCGGGGGTCAAATATTTCCGGCATCCGATCGCCGCGGCGTTTTGGAGAACCTGGTTAGAAAAGGAAGAGGAAGTCAGACGCTGATCAAAGGAGGGAAATGGAACGAGAGACGGACTTGTTCTGCACGTTGACGAATGTCGCGAGTTTGTAGAGGAGCCAACGAGCATTGATCCGGCTTGAGTTGGTTCAAGAGTACTGTGTAGTTCTCTCCATCAGAGACGTCCTTGCTGAAGTTGTTGACTCTAAAGAGACTCCGTAAGAGTATATTCATGATGACAGCCTTCGAGTACAGTACCTTCGCTTCCAACCGGCCTGTTTGAGATGGTAGTTGAACCACCGAAGCAGGATTTGGTCAGGGGTCAACCGGAGCAAATCGTCGATAGTTTCGCCCTCCTCGCACAACCGATACAACTCGGGGTGAATCTTGATGTCGACTTGACTCAACAGACCTCTCCGGATGATTTGCCAGATGAGGCCAAGAATCAAATGCTCTCGACCCTCGATGATATCAGTGGGTCCGATATTGACTACTGAGCAACCGATAGCCTTGGCGGAGGTGATGACGATGTTGTTGTTCTCTGTCATTTGGAAGGCGTTCAAGGGCTTCTTGCCAGTAGGCTTGTTGAGCACTCGAGGATCAATCGTCTCTGGTACGGAGTCATTGATGAGTTTACACAGGATTAAACCATCCCGAACTTCATCGAAAAGTTGCATGGTATTGGTGGGGATTGGTATTCTGTCCGCGACATCCGGGTCTCCCTCAAGTACCTAGAAGTAGTTCAGCAGGATATTGTGGGCACTATTGGACAATCGAACATACCGAGTTGATGTGGTTTGTAAATTCAGCAAATTCATCCTGATTGATAGTATGGCTGATATTCGCGTTAGATCCAGAAACAGTTACTTTGCCGGCCTTATGAACGGGAGCCGCTGCTTGTTGCCGTAATTTGACATTCAACTATAATGCCAGTCAACAAGGGGGAGAATGTTGACGTGCGGGATCGGTGCACACCTCTACCCAATCCTCCAACTCGACTTTGCCACTTGCGTCGACGCTGACGTGCTTCAACGTCTCTCGAGCCTTATCGTATGACTCGCCATTGGACTGCAGAACCTGGAGGACCTTGTTCTTGTCAACCCTGCCTGGGGTGTCAGTCGAGATCGCACTGTGATGTTAAACGGTTAACTTTGACATCCCAGACAAGCGCGTTTTACGGCAAAGGCGTACTTGAAGCGATTTATGAGATCGAACATCTCATCTTGAGACACTTCTGGGTATTTTTTACGTAGTCGAAGAGCCTCCATCGTGCACGTAGATGAGCGTAGAGTATAAGGTCGTAAAGTGTGCAAGTAGAGTAGAAGTGTTGTAAAGGGTTTACGGTACTGAGAGTGTATCAGATTTACCGATGGTGACGTCGGTTTCCGTATTTATACTTGGGCGCGCAGTACAGCCAAGCTCGCTGCGAGAGGCGGTGACCGCAGCTCATCTACATTTGCGCACAAGCAAAGTTGCAGCAGGTCTCATAACGATAGGCGGGTCCGCAAAAACCACTACAACAACGTTTCGACATCCGCCATGATCGCCTCACATGCCCAACGACTCCGACAGCTTCTGCCGAGAAGCCTCCTGCAACTGAGTCTTGCGCAGCTTGGATCTTAGAGCTTCCTTCTGGTCCGGCTTCGTGCTTCGAGTCCCGGCACCTGCGAGCGTTGCTGTACCAGTTTTCTTGGACCCGCCTATCGTTTTGAGATCTGCTGTGACAAACAGCTTCGGGCAGTGTAGACAAGGCAAGATTCTCGTAAAAACTCAATCGTCAGTCTCCAATAAGTTGTAAGCCTTCCCGGTCTCCTTCAGCAACCCCTCGATGATCTTCATGGCTTCAAGCACGTGCTCCTCCTGCAGTCTCCTTCCAACCACCTGAACACCGACAGGCAACCCATGCATCGCTTTAGCATCGTACATCCGATACGCCTCCGCCTCGATCTGGTTTCTTGGGGTGAAAGAAGGAAGCTGATCCAAGTAACTATCCACATGAGTCACTGGCAATACGCCTGCGGAATAGTCGAGCTGTCCAGAGAGCCATTGAATATTGAATAGCCGTCAAGCATCGAATTTGAAGCACAGATGACGTACCACGTTGAATAAGAATGTATAGCCACACGTCTTGAATCCTTTGTTCATGCCTCCATGAGGCACTGCAGGTAATGCGTTGGGCACAGTCAAGACGAAATCCAACTTCTCCTCGTTCCACATATCGAACCATTTCGAACGATACGCCTCTCTCTGGGCAACCAACCCATAGTATTCTTCGACGGACTTCTCGTGCCAGCCTTCCACAAGTCCCGCGTAGACCTCATCCCTACGAATATATCGGAGATACCAAGCGTAGAGCTTCTTCAGGAACTTGGGATATCGCAAACCACGGAGTGCTGTCTCAACTCCCGGTTCGTTGAATTCTCCAGGTCGGATTGGCTTTGTTGCGATTTTGCCTATCGAGGAGCGTTATATTGACAATTTCTGCCGAGTCCCGGCCAAACGTACCTGCATCCGCGAGAAGAAGTTGGGAGCCGAATCTGAGAGCTTCGTAGGGACTAGGAGGATCTCTAGAAAAGGGGTTTTGAATAAGTTCCCGATGCGGGATGAAAACACCGACATTTCAACGACTCTGTGACCCTTGGATTGAAGGACGGAAACCACTTCCTTCAAGGCCCTTCGGCAAGCAGGGGAAGGTGCGACGACTCCTACAGGTAATGTGAGTAGGAGAAGGCATCCACATTTTTCTGGGACAAACCGTCGTCCCAAATGACGCCAAATTTCAGTTGTTTGTCTTTCAGATTAACTTCTCGCCATGGAAGAGGGATACACTGGAAGGTTAGAGAAGATATGTTATTACCATGCGAAGCCTGTCAGCGGACCGACATACCGAGTAGTCATACTCCCAAGGCTTCATTTCCACCACCGCCTTCCAGAACGTTTCGAGGTCCTCCAAAGTCCTGGTCATTGGAGAATACACAGCAGGGATACCAATCTGGCCAGGAATGCTCGTAGGATTGCCTGCTTTAAGGAACCTATGCATGGATGCCTTGATTGTGTATATCCCTGAATAGTGCCTATGCGAATTGTGAGTAAACACCTGGTATCTTCTCGATGCGGGACGACTCACGCTGGTGCTCGTACAGAACCTGCGACGTCCGTGCCAATACCAATTCGCGAGCCTCCGTATGCCAATAAGGCAGCTTCACCACCTGTCGATCCACCAGGAGCGAACCCCTTCCCATGAGGGTTAGTGCTTCTCCCGAAGACGTCATTGGTGGATTCGAATGATAGGAGGGTAATAGGGATGTTGGTCTTGACGAATGGAACCGCGCCAGCATCCTTGAGTAGTCGAACAAGCGCGGAATCCTTCTGCATAGGTTTGAATGTCCACGCAGAGTACCCAATGCAAGCATCAAACCCGGCGACGGCAGCCGTGTCTTTCAAGCTAACGGGCATCCCGGCCAGAGCACCATCCTTATTGCAATTCTTTGCCCAGTCGACTGCTTTGGAGATGAGAATCTCCGTGAGGCAATTCGTAGCCTCGTGTGCCTTCAAAGCTTTCTTGCTGAAAGCAGTCAAGACATCTACGGGGTCAAGGGTTCCATTCTTTACGCTGGACACGGTGCTTGCGACGGATTGTTGCAGGATGAACTTTTCCGATGAAGATAAGGGTGCATGGAATTGAGGTCCCAAGCTCTGGATACGAGCTCGCCGTTCCTCTTGTTTTGCAGCACTGCAGTCCGTGGATAAGGAGTTCTATCAGATCGACTGAATGGGTCAAGATGAAAGATAGATATCACCATGCACGGCGATGTGCAAAATATTCCGTTAGAAACATTATCAGTCGTCAATGGGTCGTGATTTGGATGTTGTCGTTGAGAACAGCCTACACCAAGGGAACAGTCAATGTGGCGACCACAATCTCTTGTTCACACAAGGAGGACCCTGTGCGTACTTGATCGTGTTCCCCGCTCTTTATGCGGAGCCGTGAGACGTACGACGAAAGTTCTATTCAGAGTTGTTACTCATAAAGAATGTGCTGTGGGTATTATCAGGTCCCTGAGGCGAAGTCGAAAGATATCATATGCGCTCTGCTCCTGTCATGTTATGTCTTCCACGCCGAAAAGTGTCGGATGAGTGCAATTTTGCAAGTCAGGAGGAGGTCGCATGACCTACAATTATGATACAATCCGAGTCGGCCGGCTAGTACTAGGAAGCAAAGTACATGTAGCTGGGAACTCAAGAGTTGATTTCGCGGTCCCTGAGGATATCGTCATTAATATTGACTCACAAGCTTTCACGAAGCTTATGAGGACTTGTGTTGTTCATAGGACGGTGGAGAATACGGGATAAGGAGAAGGAGAATTCAAGTGACCTTGACGTTCCCGAGGGCCGGGTGGGGACGAGTATTTCGGCGGCTCGGCGGGGGATTGACTCGACTTGAATCGAGCTGAATACTCGACGTCTATTAACTATCGAAAAGAACCGGAAATTGAGGTGGTGCTAGTGGTTGGTGAAGGACCATATGCATGAAGTCTACGAAAAGCAAACGAAGAGGTATGACAACTTACGAGAGAGCTTGGTTCAGCGTGAATAATGTGAGACACTGGACATCAAGTTATGCATGGTCACGGTCGCAAAGATGTATTCGAAATGAATTAGTACTGTTACAATATCCTAGATGCGAAGTCCGAGCGAAGAAAGAATATGCGGCGAAAGTCCTGTGCGAGTAGAATGGTCGGGGTAGCAACAACGAACTGCGAAAGCAAGAATAGAGGAAGAGAAGCGTGGCAAAGGAAGAGACTCGGGAAAGGACTCGGAAAGGAAAGGGAAACAAATGCAACTTATTCTATCCGATTTACTTCTTCGTGTGGCGTGTGTGGGCAAATGAGTAGGGAAGAATAAGCGTAATCAAACAGCACACACGAGATTGAAATGAAAGTGGATTTTGAGGAATGTCCCTGAATAGCCTGGGCAAATCACACAAACCGTCATGGGATGCGAATTAGGGTTATAAATCAACCGAGATTGTCACTTGAAGTTGAACGGAGTCAATCGCCCCGAAGCCTTCATGGTCCTCAAGGAGTGAATGACCTCCTCAATCTCCTTTTCCTCCCAAACACCGCCTACTTCGGCATGAGTGATGATCTGACGGCCGTCGTCGTCTCGCAATTGCATAACGGGAGATGGTGAGACGTTACGATTGGGGATCGTTTGGATGGATGATTCTGTTGAGTGTGAGATGGATGAAGAGCGGGAAATTGTGCCACGCAGGGTGGGAGCCGGCGAGTTGACGGGAGAATCTTTGCTAGTGGAAGGGAAAGTGACAGAACCGGTGTCTGATACACTATGCCGCCGACGGAAACGCTTGAGCGTCGAGAGGACCGCGCATTGTTTCGCTAAGCTTGAGGGTGGCTGAGGAAGAGGTTTTGGCTTCGACTTCGGCTTAGAATTTATCGTAGGTGCGAAGAGGACGGATGTGGAGATAGGAGTGAATCGCGTCCAGGGATGCGCCACCAACTCTACAGGTGGAATAGACTTCGTTCTGTGATGCAATAGCTGTTGAGAGTTGGAAGTAGAGAGCTGAGATGGCGAAGGCGACGATGGCTGTTTCTGGGCGCCGATCTCAATTTGCGTCCGTGCTTCGACCTTTGAATCCGCCGCGAAGTAAGTGGACATCCGGTTCGAGAAGATGATGGGAGACGGTGGGTCATCATCTACATCGACTTCGTCTATGTCGACGGAGTGTGCTTGTCTGCTACTATGGGTTGATACCTGAGAAAGGGAGGATGGAGGACGAGGGGGCACTTCAATTATGAGCTCCTGCCCGACATCATCCTTCGGTGGTGGGATTGGTGGCAGCGGTGGAAGCGCTGGCGACTCGACAAAGTTGTTACTACACAAGGCTACCATCGAGTCCGAGTCTGAGGGGCAGCTGTCAGGGGTGGGACTGCGCCTCGATAGACCGAGGGATGCGATACTCTCTTTTGTACACCTGGGATTGAGGTAAGGGGGCCGTTGACTCAGACAAGGTGGACATAGCCCTTCAGATGGAGCCTGTGAATGGCTTCTATAATGTTTATTACGAGTCCCTGTCACATCAATCGTGAGCATGGCAGGTCGATGGGAACGATTCGTCATGTGGGAAGATGCTTCCGGAAGCTGGTGAAGTTGTTCGGAAGACAGTGCATGCAGGGAATCGTATCTTCGTCTAGGCATGAAGGTAGGGGAAGGTTGAATGGGATAGTCCTTGGCGAAGAGATTCTTAATTCCTCCGCGCTTTCTCGTTGGAGCTGGCGTTATGATAATCTGTAAATCAACATCGAGAGATGGTCTGTCATGAAATGAAGCGTTGTCCGGGAAAGAAGAGACCGAAAGGGGCTCAGTCATCCTGCCAGCAGAAGGAGAGCGGGCAGATAAAGGAACGTCAGGGTTGAAGGAGAGACGCAGGCGGCAGAACGGGGTATATGAATGGTTGAGCGACGTTAACAGGATGCTAACCTGCGCAGCCTCGCGATATAAGTACTGCAGTACCGAGAAGAGATACAGCAGTGGATTGCTCGGCGACCTGTCCATCAAATGATGAAAGAGGCAGACGTCGACGCATCGCTTGGCTCGACGAGGAGTTTGGTGGCCATGGGGAGCTGATGAAGTGAATTGACTTCACACACCCTTTGCTGTGCGAAGGACAAACGGGTCAGACTGATTGGAACCAGTATCATATCCCGCTGCAGGGCTAGGCAGGAACCCGCCTGATGGATCGTGCGCGAAATCATTATAATTCCAACTATTGAGGGGTCATCGAGAGGCAGAGAAAACTCCATCACCGACAACGATTCCGGAGCGGATAGAATTGCACGACCCCTTTGGTGTCCGACTCACTCGAAATATATTCGTATCACGTTTTGATGATGGTCGCTCGAGACTCCCTGACCTGTCATTTCAATATAAACCGAGTGTCAGCCTGTATCAGCTCTCTGGGCAGGGCCAATTGACCCAAGGCTGAGTGCATGCTTTCAGTGACAGGTAGCTCTGCACGAGGCCGGCCATATCTGCCAATGGTCAAGGGGTTATAAATGCCGTTATGCCACTGCTAAGGGACGTCAGCATCCAAAAACTTTGACTTGATCCACCCACGTAGCCGAAATACCGATGCCAGAACCGCTAGGTCGATGCGAACTTGAGGAAGGACTTCAGTGACCGAGATCACCACCTGCCACCGAGGAGAGGAAGTTCAGTCCACCTTCTGCTATCAGTAATGCTGTTGCGAGCAGGCTGAGCTTGCTCGAGATGCAATCCTAGCCGTGATAGACTTCGGAAATACGTCAATGTCGCAACGCTGCACTTTGGACTGTCAGTTGAATGTTCTAACGTTTGTCCTCGATCCCCGAGAGGACAGTCGGAAATGACTATTGTTGCATTCGCGTGTGACCTGATAGCAACAGTCAGCGTATAATCGCGGAACCCAAACACTTTTTGTTTGATTCTGTAGGTTGACCTTCAGCGCAGCAAGAGCAGAGCCAGAACTTGGAACTTGGTAAGTAAGTACATATGTACCGGGTATGTACTATGCGGTCGGAACAACTAGCGTGACGAGTGACATCGCTTTGGAAGGATTGTTACATGTGACTGGGAGGGAACTGTGTCACACGGGTCGTGTTTCGCGGGCATTCTGAGCCTCGTCTCGACCGTCGCCAGCAACGTTGACCTCGTCCACGACGCTCCTCTGTTGTGTCCTCTCGTTTTCACCCTGTTCTTGACTGTCGTTGCTGTCATCTCCAATGTCTCAGACTCAGAGCCAAAGCCAGAGTCAATCTCAAGGACAAGCGTCGGGCTCAGCTAGCGGGTCGGGCTCAGCATCTCTGACGATCCCGCAGACAGCACCCGCAGGCGGCCTTACGATTACCCAACCACCCCAGACTGCGACTTCGTACTACAAGATTGCTCAAGGAAATACCGTCACCTTCGCCTGGAACTTCACCTCTCTCCTCGCCACCCCGACCTCCCTCACCGTATCTGCCGTGGCCGACAATGGCAATACATACCCTGTCGGCCCTACAGACGGCATTATTCCCGGCACTGCAACGTCTGTAGAATGGGATCTGTTCTCTTATAACCAAGCCAACCCCAGCAGGCCACTTGCCCAAGCCACTTACACGCTGCACATCTGGGATGATCGAGGTCCTGGTGCACCGTTGTCTCCCGGCCGTTTCCACGAGAACAATGCCCTGAGATTCGCGCTATACAATCCTCAGTCTTATACACCATTGGCAAGTAAGTACCTTTCAAATTTCTCATACGATCGAGAGAACCAATTCCGCTTTCAGGCTGGGATTGTTCGGGTTGTAACAACGCTGCGTGGTCATCCGTATCACCGACACACCCGGTATTCGTCAGTCTTCTGGCCACGATTGTCATCATGTTCCTATCTGGCTACGCCCTGTTACGACACAACGCGCATTAGGTTCGTCTCCAGTTCTTATTTCAATTTCCTTCGACGCTCTGATCTGAACGTTGAACATCAGAGAGATGGTAGAGGGCAGCTTTCTTCACGCTTTTTGGACGGTTTTCATGGACATATCAGTCATTTCGATAGCTTTAGTACTCTTATCCCATTCCTATCACGTTCGGACCTTTGGTTATGTTTTCCTCGTATCGTACACTCATAATCTGACTCTGGTGCAGGTGTATTCTTTCTCAATCGAACGTTGTCAGTCTCTGGCAGTATGGACCATGGTTGATACTCGGGGAATTGCTCGCTTCAGTTAGTCAAAGCAGATTTGGCCTTTGGCATGATTGGCAATTGTCCATTGGCCCGAGCTTTGGCCTGCAGTGGCTCATTGTGTGGGATACTCATGGTGCCTCTGAACTTGACCTGTCGTTATGTATAAAAGTCATGGCCAACCATTCCCTTTTCCAACCACCTGTCTCTCATATTAACAAGCAGCTACCGACGCTCTACCCTAAGCTTATTGACGATGCCTTGTACTTGCCCCATTTGCATGGAAGACCTGCAAGCGCCCATCGCGACTGCTTGTGGTAGGACTCGGAGAAAATAGTATATGCGCCACCACCTCACTTACAGTTCCTCTCCAGGGCATATCTTCTGTGGACCTTGCATCGAAGGATGGATAAAACAGTCCCCCCTTGTCGACGCATTTCACTGCCCCCAGTGCCGGAGTACACAAGACCTCGTGAGCCCTGATACTCTTCGAAGGGTGTACCTCCCCGATTCAGCCTTCTCGGGTACCACGAGCAATCACGAAACAATCCAAGAACTAGAACAGATACATATTCAGCGCGCGATCACTTCTCTGCTACAGAAGTTAGCTGAGGAAGAAGCGAAACTAGCAAACATAAGCCAACGCTACATGGCCCAATGTGTGGCCCAAAACAGGGAACGGGGAGAATACATCGCACTCGTGCGCAAAGAGCAAACGTATCGTGACCGGATCGCTTCCCTCGAACGGAACATCTTCACACTTCAATCTCAACTAGTACACCAACAACATTGCAGCGCACAGGTCAAAGCCGAACTGGAACAACGGCGCGCAGTGCTTGAACAAGTGTACACGCATAGAACGCGTGTAAGGGAAGAACAGCTCCAGTTCCTTTTGCAAGAGTTGGAGGCTGTGAGTAAGGGTTCCGGGTCGTATGCCCCTCTTGATGTCGCCGTTATGCGACGGGCTATGGCGTTGCCCTCGGTCGGACCTGATGGTGTTGGCGCTGGTAGGGCTGGGTTATGGAGTCCCCCAACGGAGGATGAGAGGTCGCGGCATCGGTATCATGTTCTCCTTGAGAACCCGACGCTTGTGCGGGAGTTGCGACCGGTGCAAGGGTCCTCTTACTCGGCGACGAGATGACGGACCATGATTACCGGACATATCGACAACAGACATGAGGCTCCGGGCGAGCTTCAGAAAACATAGATCTCACCTTCTTCTGCTTTTAATATCCACCTCTTCAAGTTGTTCCTGATATTCACGCAACTCATGTATTATACATAACGTCAGGTTGGCTGAATCCAAAGTCAAGACTGTAATTTTGCCTCATGCGCTATGCTTCCTACGGGTTCCTGAGCTTGCGATAACCAGTGAAGGAATATCAATCAAAAATGTATCCTATACCAAACTGCGAATCATCCTGTCTTCGCCGCGTGACTGGCCGCATACCTTAGGCTTCGAAAGTCCTCCGTGTCTTTCATGTATAACAGCACGCAGCGATCTGGATATTGTTCGATTTCATAATATACATCTGCGGCTGAAAGAAAGTGTTTACTGGTTTCCAGCCCAATTGCCAGAGCCACTGGCAGTTGATATCAGGCTTCGGACGCGATCACATGGTCTGTACGACGCGAAGAGCCTGGAGATCACATGGCAATGTGCATGTGATCCTGGGGTTTCTACTGAACGGCCAACCTTATTTGGCGCCCAAACCAACTTCAACCACTCACCAAGTAAGAGTCAGATTCAACCACGTGTGAACGGTAAGCCGGTCGGAGAAACAATATACATCAATCCAACTTTGCCGAAGGTCCATTGTCCTCCTAAAGGGGACATACCGCCGACTCTCGTATATTAGTTGAACTTGCATCGTCGCGCAATGTGTAAGCCCTTGCTTTTGCTCCTCTACCATGGCAGCTCCTCAACCGACTCCCCAGAACGTGCAATCCTCTTCTCCCCTGAAAACTACCTTGACTGGTCACGCCACTTTTAGCCAGACCAAACCTGAGCGCGACGAAATCCGTGTGAATCATCATGTAGAAATGTCTGGCCTATTTGTCGGTTCGATGCCAGCGCGATCGTGGCTTGACGACTATCTCCAACGATCACCATACACTGAAACCAAAAAACCACCGAAACTTAACTTTTCCAATATCGCAATTTCCCAACGAGGCGAGAAAGGCTCCGACAATCAGAAAGAGAAGGCTATGTATGAACCGTTCGTAAGTATACCCACATCTTACACGACCTCCAGATCCTTACACAACTGTAGTGCCGTGCGGTGAATGAGTCGAAAGCTTGTCCAGGATTCACCCTTGTTGATGTCTCGCAACATGTGGGGGGAATGGATGTTGATGGGAGAAAGCTCGGTCCCGACCTGATGTTGTTTGCCAATGAATACCTCGGGAACAGCAAAATGTCTAAACACTTTGCTTGGGCGCATTGCGAAATATTCTTCGAGATCAAGCCATACCCCGAAAACAGTGGCTTCTGTGACGACGCGAACAAGCCGCTCGAGAAACAGAAAGGAAAAAGTCTTGACACTCGTGCTCAGCTCAGCGATTACGCCGCCAGGATATTGTCCGTCACGGTGCAGCAGCGTTGCTTCATATTCGTTGTTGAGGTCTGTGGCAAGTATGTTCGACTCCTACGTTGGAATCGCGCCGGATGCATTGTTGCTGCTGCGTTCAGTTTTCTCAAACAACCCGAACTACTAGCTTCCTTCTTTCACTGACTGTCCATGCCACTCAGACATCGGGAGCGTGGCCACGATCCCACGGCTGTGCGTGCATCCTCGGAGGAATATCAGAAACTCAAGGATGCCGTCGCCGATTTCGTTGACTACTGTCAGTCAAAGGGGTGGGATGCTGAGTATGTGAAGAAGACTCTCATAGATGACCACAGTCCCTACGTCATAACATTGTCAGGGAACCGGAGGGTCGTTATCAACAAACCATTCTTTCAGGCCAGGTCTGCTTGTGGACGGGCGACCCGTGTACTATACGCCGCGTATGATCTCGAATCGAAAGAACTCCGCGCCCTAAAGGACGCTTGGCGCACCAACAGCGTAGGAGTCCAATCGGAGGAGGAAAAATACAAGTATCTGGAGGAGAAGGGTGTCCACTTTTTGGCGACAACTTACTTCGTTGGCGATATTTGGGAGGGCGATGGTATTACTGCTGGAAAGCAGATCACTCATACGGATACATTGTCATCGCCAACCTTCAGACCACATTGGAAGAAAGTCTGCAAGCTAATGTGCTCCCTGGTTCATACTCGCGTCTTGCAGGAGCTCAGACTTCCGTTATATTCTATGGCCAACTCCAAGGAAGTTGTATCGGCTGTGCGCAATGCGGTCGAATGTGAGTTCATGATTCGAGTCATTCATCTGACCAATCTGACTTTTGACACTTAGGTGCATATGAGGCGAGGGAAAAGGCCGATACTTGCCATCGCGATATCAGTGTCAGCAACGTCCTTGTGAACAAGAGGGGCGAAGGGTTCCTGAATGACTGGGACCATGGTCAGATCCTGACCCGAGTGAAAGAGCCACATCAGTATAATACGGTATGTCTACGGGTTGATCTGTCAAGATTCATATCTCTCAATCGCTACGCAGGGGACCTGGCAATTCGTGTCCATTGATTTCCTCCGAAACCGACGTAAACCTCAAAACATCCAAGACGACGTTGAATCCTCCTTTTGGGTACTTCTATACGTGTGCTTGCATTACCTCTGTCATGACCGGCCAAGATTCAACCTAGAGTTCTTCGACGAAAAAGACGCAGGACAAGATGAGAACGAGGACACAGTCGTTGGGGGCCTCAAGAAGAAATCTCTGCTCACCAACGATCGCGTCAAAGTGGTCAAATGGGAGTGTGAGCCGCTCAAAGACCTCATCCTCAACTTCAGCGGTGTGCTAGGGGACTATCATACTTATTCTGATAGTACGAGAGCTCGATCCATCGAACTGGCGAAGCCTATCATCTACGCTCAGATACATTCTCGGGCTCTTCCAGGATGCTTTGAGCAAGACAGGCTGGCATCCAAACGATCGAGTCAAGGATCAAATCGAGCCCCGAACCGCGACAAAGCAGGAAAAGGTTGACAACATCGCGACTGCCTCTCAACGGGCGGAGGGGGCCGAATCACTGCGTCATGCATCCCATCAGTCTGAGCTCATCAGCAACGCGAATTTGTACCCCCAGCTAACCCTCTGCCCTCAAGTCTTACAGGATGGTCGACACCGCCCGAGGTTGACGGACGTCGTACTAGGCGACTTCAAACAACCTCCAGGGCAATCATCCAAACTTCTCGCGGCTCGTCCAAACGTTCGATGCCCATTGAGCAACTTGAACCCGAGGTTGACGATGATGTTGATGCGGAGGAGGAGGAGGAACCACAAGCTGGACCTTCCAGTCGTCCTGCAAAGAGGGCAAAGCAGTCGAAGAAGACGAAAAGGGCGAAGGGACAGTCGTCGACTGGCAATGCGGCTGCCTCGGGCAGTGCACCTCGCCGCTTGGGTCGAACCTCATCCGATGTCAGTGCGGGCAGCGCTGGTCAGGGTAGGACTGGCGGTCGTGTGTCTCGCCAGCCTTTGAGACGAAGTAATAGACTTCGGTCCCAGGGTTCGAAGTAGGGTTTGACAGTCGGATTGTAGACGTGGTATTTTGAAATTGCTATGCATCGATACTCCTTGGACATTGATTGAATTTCGCATTGGATGGAAGGATCATTCTAAACCTCACATGTACAATATTTATATCGCATCACTGACAGTTGTTTCCGTTTACTGGGTAAGTTGACGGGTGTCTTCAATGATGAAATTGGTAGAGAACTCGTGAAGAAATTGAATGAAAATTGCTGAAATTGAAACAAGACACCATTTCTTCAACAATTTCAATAGATCACGTGACCAAAGAAATTGGTCGACTTATGCAGTGGTTGACTCGAGTCTCGAGCTCATTGTTACACTATTCATTCAAATTGAATATCATGATACAGGCCCCCTGGCATGTATGGATCACAATTGGTGGGACGAAATTCGAACCGTTCGGAATCAATGCCAGTGCTTTCCTCCTTTCTTCGTCCATCGGCCCAGCAGCTGTCGAATTTCTTGCAACAATCGACTCATCCGCTGAACCTACTACTATGAACGCGTGCGATGAGGATATAGCCTTACCGGATCGCTCACCCGTCTCGCGTACGAGTGGCCAATTCCCCTCTCCTGCGAATTTCAAGGAAGAGAACGTCGTACCCGAGCATATTGCTTCAATGGACGAGGCTCAGGAAATCGCAGTACATGAACAAAACGAAACCCAGGAAGCTCATTTGCACGAACAAGGCAACGTGGAAGAGGACAATTATCTGCCGCCGTCATCTCCCATGCCGTCATCCCCTATCATATCATCTAGTCCTCCTCGGTTGTTCTCTTCACCTCCGTAACAATCGCGTCGCCGAAGTTCGAAGGGACATTCGGAAGAGCTCCCCACTCAGCGGGGGAGTTGGGTAGAGCATCGCGAGGTGCAAGAATCCAGTGGAGAAGCCTTAGCATGTGTGATGCGTAGCCTTCCCCCCCTTTATCGACATGGGTGAACACTGCGGATACGGCATAAGATTGAGCTTCTTCAACAATGGGATCGTTTGGTGTACGTCTGACAACTATGCTGGGCCGTTTGAATCTGTGGGGTATTAAAAGGATTATCTCATGAATAGTACCAACGACGAGATGTCTGGAAACTTAAAGACTTACGTGTGGCACGAGCACGACAACTCCAGTGTCTGAGAATCATCCCGAGGAGCGAGCACTCTGTACAAGTTGAAGTTTCAGTAAGTCCACCCCTTCTGAAACTTCATCTTGTAGTGAACATGTCGCTTACGCGCCTCCAGTATTTGTTCCTTGGTTGCTGAGTACAAGGAGAGCGAGGAAAAATCTAAGCAAGTCATGATGAACAGTTCGTTGACCTTGAGGGAGGATGTTCGCGAATGTCGATGGATTGGGGATCGTATACACTCTGCTTATCCTTTACTGCTACTTGCGATTTGACTGACACTTACTTATCAGCCATCGAAACATTCAAGACAGAAACATGTAGCACGAGGCATGTATGCACATGTCCGCCAACGACCGTGTTGAGAGACAGTCCGAGATGGCCATTAAGCCAGCGGAATCTGATCAGTTTACGTTACGACAATGTCGATGGCTGTCAGTGTCAAAGTCATCTCCTTGAGGGACGAATTGAAGGAAGCTAATCATCCTGCGAGAATCGAGTCAGAAATTGTCATTGGGAAAAGCAGAAACATTGGAGTTACTCACATAATCGATACTCACCAACCTCCCGAGTCCGACTCGTCGACTGTCCTGCATGGACGATCTCAAAGCTTGCAGCGTTGGTTTGGTCAAGAAAGCAAGGATGAAAACAGAAGCGAAATTATACAGGATGCTATACGACACTCTAAACTTCCATCTTATCCTCTTTCTCATACCCAGGATTCTTCTGCAGAATAACAAGACCCTCTAGTACATGCGCGAAAGGAATGAATTCCTCCGTAGCCAACTCTGCACGGTCTGTCGTGCCGAGACGGACAGGAGTCGAGTGGGTCTGGAAGCCAGAGATGGTTCGTGGCTTGCCTGCTTGACCGACAACATCTACGGCTTGACCGACCCGGACAGTGACAGGGAAACTGTTGAGTTGTTCGTTGAGTGTGATGAGGAAGCGCGGATACATTGCTGTGACGAGGAAGTAGAGGAACCAGTGGTATTTGTCAAGGACGACTAAGCGAAAGGGGTAAGTGGAGGAAGTCAAGATACGACGATGATCATTTACGTACAAGCTTTCGCGTCGATGAACGCAGTCAGTGTTGCCAAGATACCTGCGACGGCTGTTCGACTCATGATTTGTCTATCCATAAAGAAGGGGTTGATGGAGAGCGTTCCCTTGCCCATATTGACCAGACCTTGCGCTATTCTAACGACGAACAGGCAATCCGGCTCCTTGTGGTAGTAGCCCGCGAGTTGTCGGAGCATCTGGGCTAACCGGGCGTTGTTGGTACCAGCACCAACGAGACCCATTGCGAAGATAGCGTTCAGGGCGACTTGAAGGTCGCTGTCGTGCGAGTATTTCGAGAGTGTGTCGAGAATGGGGAGTTGCGGGTTGGAAGCACTGACAAGACCGAGGGCGAGAGGGACTGCTTTGCGGATATTGGCCTCGCCGTAATGCATCTAATACCAACCTATTAGTGAGTCACCATATCCAGAGCTGTTCATACATACTAGATGGTTGAACTGTCTGAGTGACATCTCAGACCCGATATCCTCACCCATCGCAACGAGCGCGATACCAATGACGGCGAAACTTTGGAATGTGTCGTCCTTTGGTTTTTCTTTTTCCTTCTCCTCGTCCTCCTTCTTCTCCTCGTCCTTCTTTTCGCCTTCCTTCTCTTTTTCTTTCTCGTCCTTCTCTTTAGATGCCTTCTCGATGTGTTCGTCGCAGTGGTGAAGGAGAGTCTGAACCTTGAGAACATTTCCGGTTCCAGCGAAAGAGCACATGTCGACTAGAATCTCTGCTGTTTTCGAGATGGGGTGTTCAATCGCTTGGAGTGTCGCGATTGTGGCGTCGGAGGCGTCTTGCAGACCTACACACAAGCAGATGTAAGTTTACAATATTGTAACAATCAAGCTGCATGGCTTACCGAGATAGTTCAGGGCCAATCCAAGCGCCATATACTTCGCCCACTTCTCCTCGAGCTGGTTGTCCTCTCGCTCCATGAACGTTTGCAAAATGGTACTCGCAACCTCGCCGTTTCCACTTCCGACAAAGATGAAACCGAGAGCAAGAGCAGAGAGCGAAGCAACCTCCATTGAAACAGAGTCATCGCCGACGTGAGGGAGGAGAAGCGCGAGGATATCTTCTCGGTGCGATCCAGCATATGCGAGACCAAGACCAACGATAGCGCTAGTCTTGAGAGGCACTGACTTGTTATCAACGTACTCTCCAAGGAGAGCAAGTGCAGCGTCGGCCTCAGTCCGTACGCCCGTGTTCAAGATCCCAGTAGCCAATAGCGCGCCGGCCTTGATATGCTCCTCAGACGAATACGTATACTTGTCGACGTGCGACAATCCGACGTCGGTGTCCCATAGGAGAGAAAGACCGAGCGAGGCGGCGGCAGACATCATACCATGGTCTTTATTCTTGTATATCCACGAATTGCCTTCTTCAGCTTCGACCATGAGTTTGTCATTACCGAAGCCGGCGTTGACGAACGCGTTGACGAATGTACCAGCAAGGTTGGCACGTGCCGAATCGACGTTCGCGGTCCCTGGATATAATTTGAGCCAACTGAAGGGAGGGAAAGAGCTCGCGTATACGTACGGTTCTCAAGATGCGACTTGTATACATCTTCGAGGCTTTTCGGCTCAAGAACACCAAGCTCCTTACCGAACTCCTTGAAGAACTGACTAAGCCGGGTGTTGCTGAGACAGTCCAAGAGATCCTCGGGAACCTCCTCTTCTTCATCCAACTCAAGCCATTCCTTGGGGACTTGTGCACGAGCCAAATACAGAGCAAGTTGACGTTTCATCAGGGGGTTTCCAGGTGCGTTGAAGTCATCCCGAATGAGCTGAGGATCACCAAGTTTTATTGACAACGATAGTGCCTCAGGGAACCGCTTGTGTTGCACGTAAATGCGGTGCGCGGTTCTAAGGAACGCGACATCGTCTGGTGGCGGCAAGAGAGGAACGCATCTAAAATCATACGGTGAATACAAGAATCGATACAAGCAAGAATGAACTACTCACGCGACCATATACTGACAAACACGCCCGAACGTGTTGTCGTCCACAATTTCAGAGATTCGGTCAACAATTTCAAGTTCCTCTAGAAGATCCACCGCATCGGGTTCCGCATTATGGCGTAACAGGAAGGTCGCGCATTCCATTGCCAGAGCCCTCAAATCGTCAATTGTTCCGATTGGCTCGGTTGAGTCTTCAGCAGTGGTCGCAGGCGCGTCGGCATCCTCGCCCAATTCTCGCGCGTTGTACTCTTCGCCTAGCTCAGCGGCAAGATGACGAACGTACTCGTGTCCCCAAGAGCCTGGTTCCGAGATAGGCGATCCCTGGGGACGAAGCGAGTTTGAGAGAAGGCGATAGCGGAGGGTTCCTCGCGGTTGGGTGTCTGAATATGTCATAGCAAGAACGGACAGAATGTCCGCAAATAGGCTCTGTGCTACCATTAGCAGAGGCATCCTAGAACGCGAAGAATTGACAACTCACTTTGTCTTCTGAAGGCGGCCATTTCGTGTACAGAGACTGCAGTTCGGGGTAATGAGGGTGCAAGAATTTGAGAGGTTTGGGTACCGAGGTCATGGAGGAGGTTGATGTACGAATGAGCACACGAAGTGTCTCAAGTGCAGGACGGTAGAGCTCTGTATTGGGTTCCTATGGACGTATTAGTTTATTGAATAATATTTAAGGCATGACCGTCATTGCTCACCTTCAACCGTTCGACAAGCATCTCGAGCTCATTCTTAAGCTGAGCGTCCTCCTCAGACTAAACATATCATTCAGTAAGACTAAAATAAACGATGTCAAAAGGCACATACCAAGTCTTCCCCTTCCTTCGAATCTGGATCGAGTTTCGACCGACCCTCTTCAGTCTCTGGCTTCTTCTCCTTTCTCTTTGGGTCTTCTGAAGGCACAGAAATAGCCACAGCGTTCGGGTTGGCTTCGTCAGGGTTAGCCATCGCGAGATCTCAGGAGTAAAAAAGATAGTAGAAAGAGGGAGATGAATGGGAGGGAAATATGAGGTCAAGCCAGATGCCCGTACTCTAACTTACGCGTCGCGTCGTAAGCTCGCGCATGTGCACTTCCGCTTTTGGAAGGCAATGTGGTTGGGTTAGGGTTGGCATCATCATTGCAGTCCAGACTTATTCTTTTCGCTTTTTTTGACAACCTTGTTGACGACCATGAAGACCACAAAGTCGAACGCATAGGAACTGGCGCAATGACCCCCGTTTTTACACCTTCTCGGCGACAAGATAAAGCTTGTGGCCAAGTATCAAGACAGTCTCAACGCCTCCTGATGGATGAACGGAGATATCGCCAAGTCAATGACCTCACTCTCGCACTCTGCCATTCAAAAGACACCCATCCGCCATGGAGTCCCTGAATTCGACCCCACAACTTGAACCGGTTTATATCTTGTCATTCTCCAATCTTACGGCGAGAGGGGGCTATCACTATGACTGACTTCGTACGACGACTGGTATCCGGCGGCAAAGCGAGGTACAAAGATGAAGAATTGGACGTTGAACTTGGTATGTAGAAGATATGCTCAAATTGGAACTAGCCTAACGATGTCAATTGCTTGAAGACCTTGCCTACATAACAGACCGAGTCATAGTAATGGGATACCCCGCCACTGGCATAGAAGGACTGTACCGCAACAGGCGTGAGGACGCCAGGAAATTCCTAAATCACAGACACGGTAAAAACTACTGGGTATTCAACTTTTGCCCAGTGAAAGAGAATACATATCCCCCGACCGTGTTCGACGGTCGCGTCAGTAGATACCCCTTCCCTGATCACCAGTATGTAACTCATATAATGGCAAATGCTCTGCTATAACTGATCGAAACATTTCGTTAGTTCACCTCCTCTAGCTCTTTTGCCATTGGTATCCCGAGAAATACGCACGTGGCTGGATGGCTCAAAGGATAGAATTGCGGTTCTGCATTGCAAAGGTAAGTCATAGTATTTCACCCGACGAAAAGTACTCACGAGCCATCCACATTTCCAGCTGGGAAGGGGAGATCGGGCACATTAGCTTGTGTTTACCTGTTATCGCTCGAGGTTCCCCGTCAGGCTAGCCTTGAGCGAAGCAAGTCAACCTCGGAGCGTGTAACCGAGCGAGCGGAAGAACTCATGAACGCGATGCCTGCAGACGAGTCTCTCCCAGAGGCTCAAGGGAATAATGAGAAATCGGAAGTAGATCTAGTCAAGCAGGAGCTATCAATAGGTCAAACGGCGCCCAGGGCTGATGTAGCCAAGTCATCTACCTCGCTGCAAAGCTCTGCGACCACTGATGCTCTGAACCAAGTGCTAGATCTGCATACTTCCCGCAGGATGAGGCGTTCACCCTCACCCTCATCAGGTAAGAAGCATAAGGCCGGTGTGAGCATACCGAGTCAGCGTCGGTGGTTATATTACTGGACCTTGCTCCTGGCACATCATGAACCACCGGATTTCTGGTCCCTAGACCCGGAGGTTCAACATAAGCCCGCCCCCAAGGTCCGCTTGATAGAATTCAACCTGCGTTTCAAGGAATTGTCTGGGATAAAGTCTAGCTTAGTCAAGGCCGCTAACGCGGTGATTGACCGTACTGGCTTGGGGAAGGTAACTAGCATGAAAGCAGAAGCAATGTCGAGGAGCAAGGGCCAAATATGGGTTTCTCTCGCTCGATACGACGATGATCTTGTGGAGACGTTGGAGAAATGGGAGAAACACACCCGGAGTGAGGATGGTGACTTGGGAAAACGGAAGCCAGGATCAGAACACATGGAAGACGAGGAGATCACGGAGATATTCAAGAGTGGGAAGTGGGACAAAGGCAAGATGGTCAGAAGCTTTGCTCGACTCGGAACAATAGACAAGGATTCAATACAGCATGAAGACACTTCGGTGCGTATGGACCGATGTTTCATGCGACGATATACGGAACGAAAGCTCACATTTGCTCTCACACAGGACGGGAAAATATTTACTCACGTACTGCGACCGCTCACAAGCGAAAGATGGGATTCCATCCGACACGATATCGAAGAGGACACAAATCAGAGCGCGTCGACGAGTATTGACGGACCTGTGTCGGAGGAGAACTCGATCTACGACGTCACACATGCACTCACGCCTCACAACGGCGTGGTTCTGAACGCACATCGAGAGGTCCGAGCCAAACTGTATATGGGACAGGTTTGTTCAGTTCAATCATAGCTTTCATTTGTGGCTTTCCTGACAATCTCCGCACGCCGCAGGTCTTCATGGGATGGTTCTGGTTCATTCCAACGTTCCACATGCCACATCCCCGCTCGGCGGGAGAATCCACGACGCTCCGTTTGTCGAAGAAAGAAATCGACTTTCCGGTAGGGATCGGTGCCAATATCATTGATGTAGAAGTCAAGATGGAGTGGGCACCCGAAGTCGCTGATGTTGTTTCTCCTCCGGCGAGACAAGGCAGTCAGGAATCGAGGGAAGGGAAGGGAGAGCCGTCCGGTTTAGCAGCTACGGTGAAAGCTGTCGCTGCAGGGGATATCAGGGAGATGGCTGAAGTAAAGCAAGCTGCAGAGGACTAAAGTGACTCGCAGAGAACGCTTGCTTCTCACACAGGCTACGGAAGTTACACATCGTCGTCAGTATGTCCGCGCGCATCATCATCAGATACCATTGAAAAGTCGACTATTTCTGTATCAGAGTATCATCTACGGGCGACCCCATGCGAGACGGTTTGACCTTTGCCTCGGGCTCCCAAGAATCCCAAAAGTTCCCGCTCTTTACCAAACGGAGTCTCTGGCACTTCGACTCACATCTCTCTTTATAGACTGCTTGCGCTCGTCCCGCAAACGCCGGCGTCGAGTATCTCCATCACGTTAGCACATCACCTTTCTTACTTCCATCGAAAATCCACAAAAGTCCTACCCACGCACACCAGGCTCAGCCAATGGGTGAAATGTTCCTTATCACACATGCCAGCAGTATGCCAGCACACGCCCTGCACGAGGCCAGTCTCTCTCACTTCATCACACTGAGAAATGGCGCATTTGGTATGGTTGATCTCTATCATCAAAGCAAATGAACGTGTGCCGGCGGTAAGTCAACCTCCACGATCAGGTCACAGGTAGAGTTATCGGGTCCGTCTTACTTTAAGGGACGCATAATGTCACTGGGGATGATCAGTTATTTCTGTCGAGGCTTGCGCTTTGGGTCGTATTTTTGATGCTGGTAGCTAGGCCCGGTCGGACGCACAGCCGGATGAAAGTGCATGCCCCCTCCTTTGTTGCCAACTAACACCTACATACCTACCTCTGCTGTTTTGACCTACGCCCCCGTGAAGGAGGCCAGGCAGAGTACATATGTATTGCTGGTAATGCTGCCGTTGGGTCTGAAGGTATCTTGGTTTGTACTCTCATTGTTAGGTACGTCAACGGGTTTGGTCGCTATGCCTACCGAGGAATGTATTCAAGTATCGTGTTTTACAGGATTAGTGAGCAACTGGGTAGCATTCATTGCTTTTGCACGGGCTCTACGACCGCCATGGCTGCCCATCGTGTATTGTACCGCCAGCACTGTGCTGCAGATCTCCTTCTGTCTAGGTGGGTATCATTATTCGTTAGAGGTAACACCCATTCATAGGCGTAGGCTTCATATGGCGGATGAGACCTTCCATCATGCCCCGTGGCTTTTGCGCAGGTGAGTAGATACATGCTTCCGAGCTTCTTGGCTGTCATTGCTAAATGGTGGGGCAGCACAAACGGTTCTCATGCAAGCGTCTTGGGCCTGTATTGCCGGAGTAGTGGTCTCATCAGCGATCTCGTCAGCTAAGTCTATGTACCATGGCAATTCCTGGTTCACAGAGAATAGGTTCGGCTTTCACATTCTGAATCGTTGAGCAGCCTCTTGACATGCGTTGTTTAGGAGGCTAGAGAAGGCGGTGCATATCTCAATTGTGGCAATTGTCACCGTGCTAGTGGCCGTCGTCGAAATAGTCACGCTGACTGTGCTAGACATTGAGGAACGTGCAGACACTCTTTATTGTGAACCGGCACATCCCATCTGGTAAGTCTACCTCATGTCGTTGTCAAGATGACATCGAATGATTGCTCACTGTTCGTAACAAAGGCCACGTCTTCTAGCCAGTGCCGCATTTGTCCCATTGCTTGCTGCGATCAGTCTGAACCTCTCCATCATGGCAGCAGTGCGGATGTTCCGACTGTCTCGTAGGGAATGTCTCGCCAGTGCTTTCCACCCGAACGACAACTTTACCCCACTCCCGATTGGTCGCCGTCCAATGCGACATCATCCACGCTCGCCGACCTCCCTCTCTGGTGGAAATGCCAATTCTATAGCAGCAGCGCCTGCCTCCTGCCAGCCTAGTGACACCGCCAACTCCAATCTCAACAGTACTTCCAATGAAGGTTTTCCCTCGAGAACAACGACGCCACTCCGTTCGCTGACTCCGACTGTTCATGCCATTCCTTCACGCCCTCATACGCCCTCTGCCCCACGTACCTATACTCCTCCCGGGCGCGCAAGAATAACGGTCAATCAATATACCTATCACCTTCCTTCGTATTTCATGTCTGTTCATTATCAAAGCTCTCCGGAACAAGATAAAGAGTCGTCAATTGGAAGAGCGTCACCTGGGTATCCGCCTACTGTATCTGTGTCTCGACAGTCAATGCGATCGCATATCACCTCACCTTCTCCTATGATCTTCGCGGCTCCTTCTGACGTTGGTAGCGTCCGTGTCCCATCGGAGAATGCTAGTAGAGCGGAGACGCCTGTCGTGTGGATGGACGAGAAGACCGTTGAAGACGAGGCGGATACGCCGACAACTGCTGTGTTCACTCGTGATGGAAGGTTTCTGCCTGCGGACGATACTGTCAGCGGGTCAATTGTATGGGCGAGGACGAGGAAGTCGGAGGATTCGTATGGGATGGAGTTTGCGAAGCCGAGTCGGGAGGTCGATGAATCGTTCTCTATGCCAAGGTTCAGCCCTGTTCGACATCGTATGTTCCTTTCTTTTTCTACGCGTAACATGTGGTACTGACATCCAATAGCTACACCGTCAACGACTTACTCGAGCTACAACCGCCCCGGGATGCGTCAAACGATTGCATTCCAAATTGTTGTCTCAGTCCTTCAGATCTTCGCTGCCATTACTTCACTAATCGATATAAGTCGCGGACGGACAGCACCCACTTCCTTTGGCACGCAGCACGTAGCATTGCTTCTTGTCGCGTGGGCCCCCTTCATGGTGTTTGGCATTGCTCTTCCCCGGCGATATTTCAATCAACCCCTCTTTCCATAATTACACCGACCCGTTATTTCCGCGTGTCGCAAAATCAGACACAGTTGCACCTTCCTTCATTCCCCCCCTCTCACCCATTGCTGACCCGCTCACTCTCACTTGTCTCGAGCACCTCGAGTTTATCCCGTATGCCTCATCTCTCAAATAAAACCCATTATCTGACTTACTCGGTCCTCACACACGTCTTCTCATTGCTTGGTTTACTTCGGTTCCCCGGCTCTCCCGGTGTTTATTCGGCTGATACCCTCCTTGTCGTGTACATTAGCTACTGTAATTCTGTACCACACCCACCCACACTGGGCCGCCCTTTGTACAAACAGTTAGATTTGCCTATTTGATATTCTCCATAATGAACGATGGGAGGCGATGTGATATCCTGATGCTATGGCAAGTCATGAAAGGTCGTAGGTGCGTTGTCTGTTACAGACATTGATGCTCTGCGTGTCTCTACCCTCGACGAGACACGAAGTTCTAGTAAAGGGGTCACGGGTAAGATGAAATGAACGAGGAAGAATACAGGGGCTGAGTGGATACTGACTTCGAGATCTTGTGAAGTGGCAACACCCAGAACGAACTTGCGACCTCCGTCGGTAACTACGTCAAATACTTGTCAGGGCACATAGCCTATATCGTGTAGTCTCCACTAACCGAGAGCAAAGGTATTCTTCTCAAGGAACTTCTCCAACTCCTCCAAAGGCGTGTCTGGCGTTATGAGGGTGTATGGTTCTGAAGCTGCTCGGTTGAACTTTGTCATATATTTTGATACCTTGTCATCCTACATTGGAGGGAGGCATGAGGCGTTATTTGGGTACAGTGGTCTCTTGAAAGTTTGCTTACAGGGTTTGCTTGTCTTGCCTCCCATTTGGCCTTCAATTCGCCAACGTCGACATAACCTAGCGGCCTTCTATTTTTGCCTAGGACACTAACATGGGACCGGATTTGGGTTAATACTTGGCGTACCATCCCAATATGGCGGCACTCACGGGATGTATGAGAAGTCCCGCTCATAAGCAAGTTCGATCGCCCTGGAGATCGCCTCAGTTGTGGGGAGAGCAAATGCAGGGGGAAGTTGTAAGTCCTATTCCCGTCAGATGTAAACAATTTAGCACTCGTTATTCTCTACGGATTCTTGACTGATCATGGACTGACCTCAACTACAGCCCCGCGGTATTTGTCTCCACAAAATGAGGTGAATGAGGGTGGCTGTTGCGGTGTACTGGAAGAGGCCATATTGTCTTGTTGCGCGGGATTAATTCAGCAGTTGTATCAAAACTTATAACTGGATGCACGACCGCAGAGGGGCTGGTGGTCGGTGGTGAAGCGTAAATATTGAAATCGGACCATTGTGCTACGACACAAGGAATATTATCTGCAAGCCGCTGCGACGAAGTCTAAGCGCCCATGAGATTAAACAAACAGTACAGCTACCGTACTTGCTTTCTCCGTTTCTGGCTGCACGGTGGTGGTTCGCTTCTTCCCTTCGAGACTGCGCAGTCTTGCTTTCCATGAGCCACAGGCAGTGACCTAAAACAGGTCTCATAGCGTAAAGGAGAGCCATGGATTCCGACGGTATACAGATCACGATCCCAGGTAGGACATTAGCAGTACTGTAGTTGCGCACAAAGCTAATAAATTCCGACCAGATTTTGACGAAGATGATTTCAGCAACACACCACTGTTTGGTCGTTCCCAAGGTCCTGGTCTCTTTGGGTCTGCGACTTCGGGCTCTGACTCGCCTACAATCCTTACACCTGTCGCGACAGAGCGACCGGAGAGGTCCTACTTTCATTCACGCAATGACTCTGCGGCCTCGGAAGACTCCTCTCATTCCATACCACACACCAGCCGGAAGCTGAAGACACCATTCGCTCATTCTGCCCAATCTTCAGTGGCCACCACAAGCAGTTCGCCTTTCTCCAAGAAACCATCATTTGCCTCTCTCCGAAACGCGTTCAAGAAGTCTAATGACGCTGCTCCTCCGGTGCCTATTCTGGATCAGCAGGCCTATCCAGTCTTGAAGAACCCTTTCAATCGTTCAACTTCCTCTCTTGCACAACATGCCTCGCGTCCTTCCATGCATGCCAGCCCGCCACATGTCAGGCCACCCACACCCGCGTCTGGAGATGCCAAAATGCGCAGAACACCGTCGCGGTCTAAAGGTCATGGCTATGGTCGCTCTCAGCATTCATACTCTGGGTCTATATTCCATTTCTCAGATGGTGGAAGTGACCATGGGCATGGATTTTCGTTAATGACGCCTCCTCCAGTTCCACCAGTCCCTCAAGGTTTTGGCCACCATTTCCCTATGGGAGAGTCTGATTCTATTCCTGAGATTGGGGAACAGGTCACAATTGAACCACGTACACCAGCAGACTTCGCACTCCATGCTATCTTCATCCGTTTTGCTGCCTGTGCTGAATCTCTCATAGCCGATTTTGTCAGCCAGCCCTATGTAAGTGAACAACGCCCGCTGCGATGATTCGCAATGAGTCACAAGTTGACTTACTATTTTCCATACCCATAACAGGACCGAGAACCACAGCTAGATAGTTTTATGGGTCATGGAGTAGATTCCAAACTGGATGATCTCCTTCAATCACTAGGCAAGATTGCTCAGAAGCACGCCAAATCCGTCGTAGAGTCCGTCATTCGTTGGCGCAAGAGTCAAATGGACTCGAGCGGGTCTGACTATCCTAGATCACATTTCGCATCACCTAAAGGAACACGCACAATAGACCCTTCGACTATTTTGGCCGAACGCAAAGCGTTAGCCTCCATGTATATCATGTGTCGCGCCCTGACTACAGCAACGAAGGGCATATCCAACGATTCCCTCGGAGAAGCCGTTGGAAACAAGTTAGAGGAGATGACGTTTGAACAGTTTCGGTCGCCGAATATCAAAGCTTTGACTCAGACTGGCAACCCTCGTGCAATGGCGGATT
This sequence comes from Panus rudis PR-1116 ss-1, assembly GCA_022160315.1. Taxonomy (NCBI): domain Eukaryota; kingdom Fungi; phylum Basidiomycota; class Agaricomycetes; order Polyporales; family Panaceae; genus Panus; species Panus rudis. Next base: position 61,309 of record MU275213.1, read on the forward strand.
TGTGGGCGCTCTTACTAGGCAACCTGGCTGATATACGGTAGGAGTGATTTATATTGATGTTTCGTCATTCTGCTTAATACTATAATAGCTTTGAATCGGTCACTGACCGCTTCCTCGCCGAACTTGGCCCTGTGGCCGCTGGACAGGTTCCAAAGGACTCCGACTACAAATACGAGTTTCTCGTCAAAGGGTTGAGACACATACCTATAAAGGCGAGTTGAAGTGCTAGTCTAGTTAGGGTGCGTGCTAACAGTGGCCTTTAGGTATGGCCTCCAGAGAGGTTCGAGGAAGGCGCTGAGTTCCTAGAATCGCTGTCGAAATCTTTCGGTAACGCCCATGGGAACCGTTTGAAATCCGTCTTTGCGGAGACTCTAGTGCATATGTTGCATCCCATAGCCAAGGCAATCACTATTTCTTATTCTTCTTTTGGCGAGTATGTATTGATTCCGAGAATGGCTGGCTACAGACTGCTCAAGCTGAAGTCAACCATCCCGAGTGGGCGAAAGCAATTGAGCTCATCTATCCAAAGGCGAAGGATATGATGAGCAAACCGCGTTATTGGCATGTGGCGTATCCTCTTGCCGTAACCAGTCTCTGCGTAGCACCTCACGAGTTTTTCCTGAAACACTGGATGTCATGCTTTGAGGCTGGTCTGGGAAAGATGAAGGTAGGAATCATCTCACTGCTCATCGTGGGATGGGCCCTGACGATATGATATTGTAGGAGAGACCGTATAGGATGACAGTCCTGAACGGTATGATGCGCCTCATTTGGACGTACCTATATCGATGCCACGAATCTCCTTCCACTGCGTGTCTCAAGTTGGAGAGCCTCATGAAGCATTTCTTCCCTTCGAATCGACTGACTATCATACCTCAAGAAGACCGTTTAGAGCCTTTCATTTACATGGTACACTACATACTGTCCCGACACGTAGATTTTGGGAGTGAGCTGTGTCTTGAACTCTTACAAGCTCGGAACATCTCCTCAGGGTCTGGTGGTAGTGTCAGTCTTGGCCCCGAGAGGATCGCCATAGCATCTCAGGCGATACTGCTCTCTCTGCATCTCGTTGAGAGGGAAGAACCTGTACCATCTTGGCCGTCTAACCTCGAGTTTGGCTCAATTCCACCTTCCTCTGATTATCCCATGTCCGCCGACGCTCTTTCCTCCCCTATCCCCAAACAAGGTCTCCAAGATCTACTCGAGCAATGCAGTTCTTGCATATCTACGATTGCCAAGACGTGTTATCAAGCCATAGGCAAAATGTCAATATTCGACGAACAGTGGTCATCGTCTCGCCTCGGGCCTACCTACGAAGAAGCCCACAGTCATATTATCCGCCATCATCCGGAGGGAACATTCGCTTATCCTCAAGGCTTGCACTCACAAATCCACCTCCTCCAAACATGCTATCGGTCCTGGCCTAGATGTCTCGATCCAAGCTTGCCAGTAGAGACTGCGTTCGATATGCTCCTTCGTGGTGTTGTACACGTTGAGCCTTCCTTGGGAGAAGCTGCCACACAGGCCATTTATAGATTCATCACCGACCATTCCCGACTTCACATTATCCTTACCCGGTTCTGCGACACACTGTTCGATCCTCAACATATGGCTAAAGAGGGGACAAATGTTCGCATGATGACCGATTGCGTTCGGGTGTTGGAGATATGGATACGGGTGGTCGACAAATGGGCTGAAGACATTATACAACAATCCCCAGAAAGTCGGGATTTGGAGTCGATTGTGGCAATGATCAACGAGATTGAGGCTGGGTCGCTTTTCTTGCTGTCAAATTACAAGCCGGTCATCGTAGGTGTCGGGGTGAAAGCGTTCCGTATCTTGGGTACTCTGCTGGGCCATTTGGGTATGGCAGGGTCAGCGGAGAATCCTTTGGATCGTGAGTCTTTCAGGATGACCAATGCTCTCCTGGGCCGAATCTCGCCTTCTACCTACCTCCATCCAGCTGAAGATCTGATGACTTCGGACGAGATTGCCAAGTTGATGCAGTGGAAGAATCACTTGAAGTTGGATGTCGCTCTTCGTATCGCCGAAAGCGAACATCGTCTGGACCGTGGGCTATGGCTTCACGTGTTCCCTGCCTTCATCCAGGCGTGTTTGGAATATCAACCTGGCGTGTTCTCCATCTTCCGGGAACAGCTGAAAACTGCCGCTTTGCGATATCATCCACTTATCATGCAATTGTCTGGAGTTCAAGCCCGGGTTCCTTCTACTCAACTCCAACGCTCAGGCTCGTTCGGAGAGAAGGAGATGAAGCTACTGGCCGATAGCACGTCATTTGTCATCCAATGGCATATGTGGATGAAACTTTTATGTACTATCACTCAAGTACCCGATGCCCGTCCCATTGGCAATCCTCGAGATCATTCTCGAGCTCGTTCGGAAGCGAACGTCGAACGCGACACTCTCAACAATTCACGTGATCTGTTCAAATATCTAGGACAATTCTTGGATTCCGACCATAGTATCTTCCGTGATGCAGCCGTCTCGAGTATTAGCTCTCTCCCTGCTCACGGCTACTCCTTCCTCTTGGAAGACCTCACCAACCTCGCGGCTCGGCAGTTCTTTGATGACCCTCGGTCGAAGTCTATGTCTGTTCCGTCGAACCGGATTCGCCGCCAAGAACGATTCCATACCGCCGTGGCTAGGATATATTTCTTGACAGCGCGTCATCTGCAGGAACAGCGATCTTCAGGAAAGCAAGCAGCTCTGACTCACGTCTTGAAATACATTCGCAGTATGCAAGCGTCGTTGTCTGCACCCGAGAACAGAGATATATTCTCACTTCAGCCTCTCCGGCGGTATTTCTGTGGGACTCTCGAAAGGCTCTTTGACGGTCTTGCCACTTTGAATGACTCGGATCGATTCATCCCTTCTGGGATGCATCTCGCCTTATATCGGATGTGTGAGGAGTGGTGTCAATTAGGGAAACAATCTGAGACCGTGAAGAAACGTCTCGTGGTCATGCAAAGTGCTGCTGCCAACTACAATCAGGACCCCGTAGGCCAAGCAGAAGTGATTCGGACATTCCAAACAGAGACGAGGGCATTGTCCAATGCTGCTATCGGTGCTATGGCTGCCCTTGTGGTGAGTCTCGTTATCAACCGAACTAAATGTGAAATGCTCATGTGTGAAATAGCGCAAGGCGTACTTTCCTCCAGAGGTCACTGCTTCACCTGTCGATAGAGCAGCCCTTGAGAATGTCAAGCCACTTGAACCTGGACCTACGTTGGACCGTATCATCGCGATACTGCAGGCCTTCAACGAGAATCTCCAAGCATATGGCAAGTACGTATGGCCGGTGAATCTCTTATGTGCCATCTATTCTGACAATTTCGCCGTAGGAAAGCGCTTCGGTCGCTGCTGTCACATAGCCCTCACGATTCTGCCTTCGCTGACGAAGTCCTCCGACGTGCTTTCGTGACAACTCGGGACATGGATACCAGCAACGCACGCTTCTTCGACGTTGTAGCAGACGTAATATGCAACGGTGATCACGGCTTCAAGTTCAGTCAAGTCGTCTGTCTCGGACTGTCCAACCTGTGCCACCCGCTGGCGGAGATTCGATATCGCGCCTTCAACATGCTAGAAACCATCCATGAACAGACAGCTGGGATCATCTCGATGGTCCAATATGAGGCTGCGGTCGGAAGCTCTTCACCTAGTACGTATCTGAATGCCCATCGCCTCATCTCGGATGTCCTGTCCGGTGAACATCCCGATCACGCTCTCGATGTTCTCGCGCAATTTGCTGGATGGATACCTCAGGTATTCGATGGAGGCCATGATAGAGGCACTCTTGTCCTACTACAGAGCTTGGAGTTCTGGGTCCCAAGTATCGATCTCATGTCAGAAGACAAGACAAGCCTCTCTCGGGAAGGACGTTCCGCCATCTACCACCTCGTTGCGCTGACCTTGAAATATGCCGAGACGCACGCCGAACAGATATTCGTGCTGTGGACGCGATTAGTCGACGCACCGTATCAATCGAATGGACACGCCATTATCCGGTTCCTCCTTGAACAATCACAGAAGGTAGGCAGCGCGATCTTCGTTGCATGTGCTGCGAAAATCGTAGCCTGCCTATCCCAGAGCGTCGTCGGTAGGCAATTGTTCGAGGAACTTTGCAGTGTCATCGAACCTGCTAGGATGTTACCTAGCATCGAGCATAAGCTTGTCCATCCTGATGCGGAAGACATAGAGATGTGGTCGGACCTTGACATATTGTTCTCCGAACAACCTCGGTTGTCCCTAGGCACGGCTCAGTACTCTATGCTGTTCCTCGCAGAGACGACGATGGAGCGATACTGGGACTTCAAAGAGCAATTGCCGATCTTACTGCATGCGCTGTTCATGCATCTCGATCATCGACAAGCCTTTGTCAGGGAACGCTCTCGCCATATGCTCTTCCAGATACTTCGTTCATGCATTTCGGGCTACGACGAACTTCTGGAACGTGGTCGGTATCCCTCTCGCCCAGAGCTCAAGAATATCATATCTACCCTGCAGGAAGAATGTGATGCCAAGCTGTGGAAAGAGGATGATCCTAAGGAGCGTGCAGAGCCTTTGATGAGATGGCTTTGCGGGGATATTCTCGTCTTGCTGGAACCTTTAGTTCCCAAGTTGTGCGAAACATGGGGATCTTTAGCTCTGGCTTGGGGTACTGCCTGTTCGATCCGACCTATAGCATTCCGATCCCTACAGTTCTTCCGTGCACTGCAGCCGACTTTCAGGAGGAACGACCTGGGTATCCTACTTGGTCGTCTTTCCATCACCATAGCCGACGAAGACCCCGCGATCAATAATTTCAATGTGGAACTGATATTGACGCTCAAGACGATGGCAACTTCGGGTGATGTCGATACCACCCTACCTCAAATATTCTGGACAGCGGTTGCGATCCTATCGACTACAGTCGAGCAAGAGTTCCAGTCAGCCCTTGAACTTCTTGACACGATTCTCGTGAAGCTTGATTTGGACGATCATCAGGTGGCTGACTTTCTTCTCTCGCATCAACCACCGGATTGGCGAGGGATGGCGACACTTCAATCTTCATTATTGACGGGCTTGCGGTCCTCGTCGACATTAGGCCCTACCTTCAAACTCCTTCAACGCCTCACCAAAGTCCAAAATGCCCAGCTGATTGATCCAACTGAAGGGCGCGTGCGTGATCTGTATACGCTCTCCCTTCCTTGGTGTCTCCGCGCCATGTATACGGAGCAATACGATGAGACTCTGCAAGGATTCGCTTTGGATATTGCTCGACTTGCCGAAGAGGAAGAACGTCCAAGTCTAACTAGAATCATGACATCCTTCGCAAAGCGTCGCTTCCGCACAAAGGAAGATTTCCTTCGACAATCGGTGGCCGGATTGCGCGAGCACTACGGTGCAGAACATTGGACAGAGGTCATGACCTTGCTCATGGGCTTGGTTCTGAATAAGGAGCGCTGGTTGCGGGTTCATACCATGCAGATCCTCAAAGTCCTCTTTCAGCAAAGAGAGACTAGAACTCCGGTAGACTTGTTGGGATCAGAGCTGCTCATGCCACTATTACGACTACTGGAAACCGATCTAGCCACAGAGGCTTTGGACGTACTCGAAGAACCTATGCAGATTTCCGGAGGTCCCTCAGCACGACATGTTCTCCGCATGAGTATGCATCATCACCTTGCTGCTGATGCGAAGGAGGTTGAGTCAGTTGCCGAAGTCTTTGGTATCGCGCAGGAATCGGGATGGTGTGTTCCGCATACTACTGTTCTTAGGGAGATCAGCCGAGCGAATGTCTGGGCCGTCTTCGACACCTGCAAAGTACCTTCGCGCCCCTCGAGGATCGACTTCCAGCCTGAAGACGTATTCCCACTCTCACAGGATTCGCCCGATAATCTTGGTGAATTGGTACAAAACCTCCACGAGCTCAGCAGCTTCTTTCAAGAGAAGCGTAGCTCTGACGCATTGCCGAGCAAGCAGTTGGAAGCTCGGGTCGCCGCAATTCTCGCCAAATCCACCGACGCTGTGGACACACCACAAACCCCCTTGGCTGATATCTTCGACCTTGGATCCATCAGCACGTATGATGAATCAGATGGGAGCGATCCCAGTGACACTGAATCGGAACTATTCGAGTTCGACTCTCCTCAAGTCGCCCAATACTCCGCATCTGCAACAACAAACGGATTTTACGCACACTAATTGTCTTGTTTTTGCTTTGCTTAGCGCTCTTCTTTGTCTGCCCTCATTCTTCTTAATTTTCAAGCCTCCATTCGTTATTACTTTCGTCTTTTACACGCATATTTCAGGTTATTCGGTCACCTTACAATATCGAATACTTAGATGTAAGATATGTATATTACTGTATCGTTATATTAGTCCTTCGAGCCGATACCTGCGACGACTGTGATGCAGGAGATATACTCAAGATTCTGCGGCGATGAAGAACCCTCCAAAACGGGTACCGTGCGCCGGTTTAGGAGGTAAATATGAGCAGCGCGTAAGCCTGGCGCGGTCACATGACTTTTCCTGCATACCCTCTCTCCAGCGTCCCCGAGATCCCCGAACTTCCTTCAGCTGGCAATAACACATTTTAATCAATCACGAGAATATACTGAGGCTCTGCTTCAGTAGCGCTAATTCAACCTAAACTTCAGGGATGTCTTTAACCGCGCATAGAAGAACTTCCTATTTGGGCGGGATTTCGCCCAATTTGGACGTGTTGTACTGTAAGTGTGCGGTCAAGGGTTGATCGAGGGAGATGAAATTCAGTACGTGTTCCACTCGTTATATATTTGAGGAATCTGGAAACAATGAATTCGACGTTTATTATGCAGGGCCAAGCCTCGAGGTGAATACAAATTCGAACGCGTCGGTACTAGCCACTGTCTCGGAATACTTCCGTCTCGCGGTCAGCCTCGATGCCCGCGAGTCTGGACGATCGACAACATTTATCACATGGTGATTCTTCCGCTTCGGAAGAGGCTTCCTTCTGCTTCGATACTTAGTGCTAATTCAACGTTAACTCGAGAGGTGACTTCGACCGAACATAGAAGACTTTCCTATTTGGGACAGTATTTCGCCCATGTTGAATGCCCATTCTTCACAATGTCGAGGCTTGTGACGACCATAGTGTGTATCAAAGGTCTGAGGCGATATGTTGTGCTAGGACTCACGTATGTGCTGCCGGGATCGAACAACGATGACCACTTGAACCGAAAGCTCACCTGCAGTGTCCCTCGGTCAGCCCCGACGCCCCCGAGTCGCGACGAGCTAGCGAGAATTATGAATCTGAGAATAAACCCGGAGGATAGAGGCCCCGCCACTACTTAGCTCAAGAGGTGACTGCGACCACCCATAGAAGACCTTCCTATTTTAGAAGGTCCTTCGCCCATTTTGGCAATACGCACAGAGGCTTCCAAACCATCGTAAACGCCCGTCAGCCACAGACCTCCCGCCTATAAAAAGCCCCCAAACCACAGCCCTATCTCCTCACTTCTACCCCCAGGCAGCGTCTTCATCACCTCTCTCTCTCTCTCTTCAGACGATATTGGGCGACCGTACGGTGCACCACTTCCTACTTCTGCCAGAGCGGGACTCGTCGGTCTTTGGACGAACAACCCCCCTCTGCACCGTACTCGAGGACCCCCGAAGCACGCCCGCTGCAGCGCGGAAACGGCCCCTACACGATGAAATAAGTAGTCGTGGCAGGGAAGGGCCTCGATTTTGCTAGCCGTTGCAGGCGAGTGTGACGCCGACGGTGAGTCCCTTTGCGGTCATGTCTTTGACGCGAGCTGACACGTTAAACATAGGTCCTAGTTGATCTCTGTACCGGCGCAGGGGTCCCCCACTTCTGGGCGGGGATAGGAGAACCGTGCCGCGCCCGGGCAATCGCATGGTGACTGGTGAGTTGACTTTGTTTGTCGCTGCCAGGCTGTCTACAATGTGCTGACATGATCTCGCAACTTGTAGGGATTCCCATGTCGCAGCTCCGAGCAGTTATCTGTGCAGTGCGATGGGCTCGGTATCTCATACCTGCCCCCCGTGCGGTTGTCCATTGGCCTGAGGACTCAGCAAGACATCCCAAGACCCGCAGGACGGCCTCAAGGCACCCCAAGACCCACAGGACGACTCGGACTTCAAGACCCCTGGACCTGGCGGACCCTCGACGTAGTTTAGAGATTGAATCTTGAGTACTGACGACAGTATTTGCACACTTTGTAGGATTTGGTCGTTACACGCGGATCCCCTTCAAGTTGTGGCCAGCTCGCTTAGCTAAGTACTTCGTCTGTCGATCTTGACTCGTCTGATCACATATTCGCAGGATCCAGGTGGCTGGTCCGGGCCAGACAGCGGTTGCGACTCAGACATCTGCGAGTTACGGTGCCTGCGACCGAGGTCGCGGCGCAGGAGGACCGGCTGCGACCCCTGATAAAATGAAAAGAGCCATAGGCCACAGGTTTTAACAGATGTCTTGCCTTCAATGGCCGGAGTTGCGTTCGGCCGTATGCTGTCTGGTTCCGAGGGTCTCGGTTTCTTTCTTCTTTCTTCCTGCTGTTCTTCACTGTATTTTCCGCTGTACTGGCTCCTCGCTGTTCTTCATTGTATTTCCGCTGCTTGCCATCATCGTCCCAATTCCAGTCTCTCTTCTGTGCTCGCATTCAGACATATAAAGTGCGGTCGGTTTTCGTGGAATGATCCAAATGTAGTATAGTATGATAATAGAAGCGCAGCAAACCTAAATAGCAAGTGCAATACTTCTGAGGTTCTTAGTATGATGTGTATCAGACAACCACAACGCACAAATGTTGTAAGGATCATGGTGAGAGCCATGAATCCGCCCCACCGAGCAGCCTCTAGCTCGTAGTTACAATGCAAGCGCAACAAGGCAACAATGTCTTGCGTCAAATACTGGGGAAATTGGTACTGTCAGTTGACAGTATATGACGTGGAAGAGTTCAACATCGTTCGAAAACGCGATACAGATCAGGCAAGCTAGCAACTTGCACAACGTCTCTGTCAAGAAGTGATTTCGGAGGGACCAGGTACTTTGCGATGGCGGGGAAGATGGCGTGTTGGATTTGCCATCGAGCGGCTTCTTCGTCCGCGTTGGCTATTGCGGCGTCCGTAGTCTCGTCATCAGACTCGTCTGGTAATAAGGGTTCTGGAACGTAAAAGAATGCGAGCTCTCGTAGGAAGGTCTCAAAACATTCCATTTCTGAGGTCCAGTCGACCTGGATTGTGGGACTGCGTTGAATGAGAGTTCAATAGCTTTTGAATAGGCTCACCTGTGGGCCGAGTCTCATGAGGAACATAGGTAGCTTATCTAGATTGGGAGTATAATCCTTCAACAGCAATGGTATACTCTGCAGTAGGCCGTCCGCAGAGATTGTCATGGCAAAGTACTCCTTGAGCATTTCACGACGGCTGATCAGGATATCCACTATTTTCTGGAGGGGAGAACAGGAGTCGTTGAGTGAATAGGGCATGGGTATGAAAACGAACGTACATCGACGATCTGGGGTTTAGTCAACTTGCCGCGCCCTGCACCTTCCTCTGCATCGACGGCCAAGGTGACAAGTGTGCGTATCGGAGGTGGAGGTTCCAGCCTGATTCGATTGAAATTACCAAATTGTCGTAGACCCAGTTGATAGAATAGCTCTTCGCTGTCATCTCGATGGTGAGCACGCAGGAAATTCTATAGGAATCGGGACTTTGGTACTTACGATAAGGCACCGTGGTTGACTAGGTATAGATCTTTCGCATGTTGTATGAGCGAGAGGCACCTAGGACGGTCGACAATTCCGACGAATATATGATTTTGTAGGATGTCAGTAAGTTCTATGACGAAAAGTCAACCTTTGTGTGAGTGCCAAGGGCCGTAGAGCTTACGATGATGTTTGACTTTATGTACTGCTTCCCTCAACGTGCGCACTGACGTCAAGAAACACTCTGACTCCTTGATCTCAGTAGATCTCGAAGGTCTTCGTACAGTCTCCGGTCTCTCCCCTTCGTCTTCTGTTGCATCCGCACCCTTGACGATTTGTGAAGAGTTGACCTTGGGAAACATAGAATCCAGAGTACGATCCTTGGTCGAAGTTCGAACTTTATGCTGAGGTAGGGCTTTCTTCGGGATAGAGGTTGATGGTGTGGATGGTCCACTTTCTTCGGGTTGTTCCTCGGAATCAACTTCCCTCTCCTTTTGTTTGCCTTTTGCTTGCGAGCTGGCGATACCGCCTGTCAATAGTGTCTAAGCACGACAGAAAAGTTAGACGGAGATTTCGTCAGAGCCAGGAGATTGGACAGTGTCATTCTTACTTGGTACTCGAAAACCCTCGACTGGCTCCGACTGACCAAGACATTTTGCAACTTATCCGATATTTTCTGTATGATAGCTTCCTCATCCAAGAAGCGGACCTCGCGTTTCGTCGGATGTACATTCACATCAACTCTTTCCGGATCAAGCTCCAGGCTGAGGTACATGAATGGCGACATTCCCTTGGGAAGTACACCAACGTAGATAGCCTCGAGAGCCTTCTTGATTCTGAGGGACTCTACGAGACGGTCTAGACAGGCATGTCAATCTCAAACTTTTCTTCAGGTGTAAAAGAGCTGACACGTACGATTGATGAATAACAAGAATACCATCTTCTTCGACTGGTAATTTGCGCTAGTAAAGTAGGCTTCTGCGGACCACGAGCCATCCTCTTCGTCATCCATGACCGTATCTTCTCCAGATTCATCTTCAGATGATACTTTAGCATGCAAGAGATCCTTTCCTATAGTTTGACCGTAAATCAGACGGATAGCCTGTTTGGTATCCGAACCAGCTGGCGTCGATACATCTGGAGTGGCATAGCCGGCCTAAAAGCTCCTTAAGTTGGTATTAAACGAAAACTGTGCAGCAGAACATGTCTTACCTTCTTGCAAACAAAAGAGACGTTGGGATTATGTATTGCGTACTTCTGGACGACGTCGAGAATACGCGCGTATTCTTCCGACGAGCCTCGCAGAGCAGACAACCGTGTAGGGGTGTTGTAAAAGAGGTTCTCTACCTGCATATAGCTATGATGAATATTATGTAGTCAGGTATAGCTAGAAAAACTGCCAGCGTACAGTGATAGTAGTACCGTCATTCCCAGCGCACGCCTTTGGGTCTGCGGTGCTGCCATCTCTAGCAGGAACTAGTCTTCCGTCGGAGTAGCATGCTCTGTCAGACACCATTAGAATGCACCCATACACCTCGTACTGGCGGACATTCACCCACTTACTTCCATGCGCAATTATCGCTCTTTGTCTTCGTAACGACGGTCAAGTTGGATACATACGATATGGAAGCAAGAGCTTCTCCCCGAAAGCCATATGTGGTAAGCTTGGACAAGTCTGAGAATGTTGAAATCTTTGACGTTGTGAAGCGTTCAGCCAATATTGGTAAGTCGCTTTTCTATTGGTATTGTTAAGCATTATCATGAAAACGGGAATCATGTGCAGAGAAAATGACGAGACTGTAGACGTACTCTTATTCCACAGCCGTTATCCTGAATTTGTAGGAGCTTCATACCACCATCCTTGACAGTGATCTTGATGCTTGTACTTCCGGCATCCAAGCTGTTCTCGATGAGTTCTTTCAAAGCAAAGGACGGCCTATGTATAATCTATCAAGGTTGAGCTCTTAAGTTCCACTCGGTATATTGCAACGTCAAAACCATACTTCACCCGCCGCTATGCGATTGATGACGGATTCTTGGAGACGGCGAATTGGCTGGGGTCCCGGAGGAGGAGGAGAGCTATCTCTGTCGGCCATTACAGTACTGTTTCGATATCCAACGAGAGATGCTCCGAGTAAAGGTACTGTTTACATGTAGGTGACCGACTGTAGGTCCTAGCTGACCTTGCAAGATGGCTGAGACTTTTGTGGGGTAGAGTTAAGCGACGACTGACCGCCCGTGTCGCGTCGGTGAGCGCCGGTAACCGTGACGCGTTCATCACGTGATCCTAAACTCAGGGACACCATCCTCTCCATGGTTCTCCGAGACAATTTGGAAGCGAGAGTGAATCTTGAAAGTCGAGGAGACCTGCATACCTACACAGAAACCGTTGCTATGCGCAGAGCTTTGCACAAATTGCAGAATGATTGTCTTGATTATGTTACAACTAAAGCTAATGTCTCGGCTACGTCTACAAATAAACGGCGATGGACCAACTAAAATCAAATGAATGCAAGTGGGATATTTGACACAGCTTGAAGGAGAGGGAAGTTTGGATGCTCCAATTATTAGCGATAGGAGTGGTCTGCGATACGAGGAAACAGCAAGATAGGAGGGGAAGGCGACTAGACATAGGATTAGGGAATAAAAGAGTGATCCGTAGGAATATCAGAAATTCAATGCAGGATGTCTTATAACCAACCATCCAGATTAGTGCATGAGCGTAGCCGTGAACTTGTAGTACGAATGTGTATGGTGTATGATTGCATTGTACGATGTCGTCTGGGGATTGGACTATGACCTGCTGGCTGCGAGATGAGACCAAACACCCGGGATACCTCTTCTCTTCTTGGTACCGGGCTGTTCGTACCATCCTGGGCTTTCCTCGAGAGACGCACGGCGACTGTGACCGCGTACGGAGCTAGCCTTTGATGCAAACCCGACGCCATCATCGTCATCAAAGGCAAAGGGGTCAAGTGCGGGAAGGTGCCTCTCCCGACGTGAACGCATGCTGTCGCAGTGGTGCAGATGTCGTCGAAGGCTCCGGATTGAGTTTTGCCGTTTAGGAGGCATCAGAATTCGAGCAAGGTCAAGTTCACCCTCGTCATCGTCGTCGTCTGTATCGTCATCGTCATTGTTGTCGTGTTCGTTGTGAAACGTTGTAGAGATTCTCTGCCCGTTTACCCATCGTGGGGCCCAAGCGTCGTTCTCGGGGCTGGTCGCAATGAGCGAAGGCACGGTATCAGGCTTGGCCCCATTAGATTTCCTGTGAGGATGCTTCCGTTTATTGCTCCCGGTAGCATGCACTAAGCGATCGCCCACTCGAGAAGACGATCGGGAGGCGGGAGCAGATCTACAAACGACCTGAGCTACGGTCACCTCACCAGGCACCGCTAACGCACGCTGAGGGTGGAAAGTGAGGGTATGCGGGAGTACTGAACTGGAAGCGTTGCGTGCCAAGTTGCGGGAGCTCAATTGGTTCGTGTGGTCAGACAGTGCAGTGCCTGGTCGAGACCTATACGGCACCCTGTTCGACTGTCGACTTGACGGTCTTTGCATCGGACCTCCAACGTAGGCATCAGTGTTAGATGAACCTAACACGGCCTTTGTTACATGGCCTAGCCAATTCGCGGGCATAGCAGGTGCATCTGATGCATCATGAACCATGATAGTGCGGCGTTTGACCACGATATCCCGATTGGATGGAACCCGCTTTGGAATGGTGGGAGCAGACGCCATATGCCGCAGGTAGCCCCGAGCTGCAGAGACTTGGGCATAGGCACGTAGACTACTGGAGGCCGACGGCTGGTGACGGAGGACTTGGAATGGCCGATCAGGCATGGGGGAGTATTGAGGATATTGAGGAACAGGTAGTTGGTGCACACGAACTCTGGGAGACGCAGAGTTGTATCTTGGCGACTTTGATGCAACTAATTCGGGGTGTTTATGGGCCAGAGGGGAAGCAGGCAATGACCTCTCCTGCATACGCGGATCCTCGTCAACGCCAGGCCGGGCAACAGAAGAAGATTCTTCGTCTTCAGTGCGAGCGACTCCTGGCATCCAGCCGGCAAGGAAACCGACTACAGCTCCCACACCTCCCCTAATGCTGCCTGCTCTCTGCCCCGCATTGTCTCTCTCCCGTCGTTCTTCAGCCGCTCTCTTATCAGCCCTTTCTGACTCTGGAGTAAAGATTCGCGTGTCTTTGTAACCTGCTTCTCGGAGCAGATCCTCTAGAGCCTCGTACGTCTTGGACTTTCCACGGCGGTGGAGGGGCACCCGGCCAGGTTCGCCAAGACCGAGCGTGGCTGGATATCGTGCACTAGAGCGACCTCGTGGAGGTGTAGAGAGATTATAGTCGATCTCAGGATTCGAGGCTGCGGCTTTCAAGGGTGACTTGAAAGAACAGTTAGGGATATCAGAAATCAGGGCGGGCGGACTGGACGTACGTGCGGGCTCGCTGCTCCCCCGGCTAAGGATGATGGTTGTCTAGACATGCTGATTCATGCTACCGTAAGGCGATGTCGTCGAGCTCACCGACGCCAACGTCGGTGGGTATGTCGTGGAGGCTGTTAGACAAGATGTTGATGCTGGGAAGGTTGAGAGTCGGGCACGAACAAGTTGAGGCCGAATTGATGGGGCGTGACGCGCGCGTGTGACGGGCTGGGCCGAGGTCTGGTTTGGCCATTTGAGGGCACGATCATGTGATCGTGACGCGAGCCACATGGTTCACACGCCCGAAATCGAACTTGACCTCAAACCAGTTCGTTCGCTTCGCTGTCGACGACGACGCTGACGACCTCAAGACCTCCCGCCCCGACACCGAGCACCTCTTTTCTCCCCTCAACATCCTCCACGACGATGCCAAAACACTCTTCAGCATACCCCTCCGTCCCCGCCTCGGCCCCGACGTCGCCCGCCGTCACTCGCAAAGCACCAGCGACCCCGCAACGCTCCCTCCCCCGCCCGACCGTTCGCCACTTTCAGTCACCGCTTACGCCCGGAACTGGCCTTTCGACACCATTCACACCTATCAGCATGAGATCTGTTTCGTCCTCAAATGGCTCTAGCCTAGCCACCCCCGCCTCCGCCGCTGGGCACAACCGGCGTCTTAGCCTCACTTTGTCACCAGAGGCAAGCTTCCAGGCAGCCAAGTCCAGCAAACGAAGCCTCGCCGACATCGCCGACAACTGGAGGACTCGCGCCAGCGAAAACGGGATCAAGGTAACGACCTCCAGTGAAAATTCGCAATATGTCGATGATGATGGTGAGCACGACTTCTGAACAATTCTTTTTTGGTATCGATACGTGGGATGCTTGGATGTATGCTCTTTTCTGTACTGGCGGGCATCTTTGCGTCGTCGCATTGATCTCCGGGTGGCGGGCGGTTACCACCGCCTCATTTGGCTGTCGTTGTCTCGCCGACCGCTGGGCGGTGTGGCATCCGGCGAGCACGTCGAAACGTGCTGAGTTAATGAGATCTTTTGTGTTGTATACCTCGCTATCACCTCGACCAAGATGACTGACTATATGCGCCCGTACTAGCCGATTTTGATACCTCTAGTTTCTTTGGAAATGACAAAGGTATGTTTCGACGTTGCATTGCTCATCACACCGACATGTACACGTTACTCAATTCCTGTCCATCACAGCCCTTCTTCCCGCCCCCTTTCTTTCTACTCAGCGTCGAGCTCGGGCCTTCTCTCAAGTCCAACCACAACTACATCATTCCCCTCTGGCCCAGATCACGAACCCTGCGCAGCTTTCGACTCCTGCACGCATGCCTCTTTCCCAGATACACCCTCTCTCGCCCGCATTTCTCAATACCCCACCCCCTAAGGCTGCTGTGGTGAACAAGCTCAAGCTCCGGGGTGCCGTAACTGACCCGGCTCAAACCCGCCGCAGGCCTGCCTTCGGCCAAGTACGTTCTTTGCTTCAATGCAATGTACATATGCTCATCCTTTACCAGCTCCAGAACACTACGGAGTTATGCGACATAGATGAAGATGAATACGACCCCTACCCTCAGGTGTTCCCTACTGTGGGTTCGCAGACCTTGCCGCTGGCTTTCCAGGATTCCTTCGACCTGTCCAACATTTCCGAATCCGTCCCATACTATGACAACTTGTCGGCCGAGTTCGAAGAGATCAAACCATTGGCATCACCTGAGGTGCCCCTCGCATGTTCTGTGTGCGGATTGGCCAATGGAGCTCTCGCATTGTTGGAGCCATGCCACCATCCTCTGTGCTCCGCGTGTCTCACCAGTGCTTTGAATATTGTCGGCGAAAAGGATATGCAATGCGCAGTTTGCAACGCCAAGGTCGATGATTTCAAACTGCAAAACTTCAAGGGTATCCCGACCGTTGATCCGGAGGTGAAATACAACAGATCGACCCCAGTTTCTATCGACGCATATAACCAACCGTTCGACTTTTATGATGAAGGATTCGATGATTTCATCGATCGTGCCCAGGGTGCGTCGACGCCTGTTGCTGGAGTCCGGTCAGCTGGACGCAAGCCCTCCAAAGGAAATGAGCGTGTCGTTCTCCGCATTGACAACGTTCCATGGGTAAGTCGCTCGAAATGTCACGGAGTGAGAAAGAGACTGATTATGCTTGTTTGTATAGGATATCACTCCCCCTGCCATCGCGAACTGGTTGAAGCACCCTGTCGAACGCGTCCATGTCTTGTTGGATCGCAAAGGGAAGACCCTGAGTCATGCATTTGTGGAGATGGCTACCCCCGAAGCTGCCCAGGCTGCGTTGCGAAGCTCTCAGAACTCGGTCCTCGGTCGAGGGAAACGCGCAAGAGGTGTCACTGTTACTAGAAGCAACCAAGAAGAACTTATGAGAGCGGTAAGTCCGCTGTTTCATACATCTCATTGGCTATACTAACTGCGCAATAGTTGTTCCCTTCCTGGCAAGGCAACTTCGACGGTGCAAGGCCGTCCTTGGCTGGTCTCAGCAACGAGCATGTCATCGCTACCCTCCAGCAAGGTTTGATCTCCGATGGAGAGCTTAAGTCTCTTCTGCATCTTATTCGCTCTCCCGACGTAAGTATCGTGGTTTTCGCCGAGTATATGCGCATATATTGACCCTTCGCCACATAATCAGAGTCATTTCTTGAAGGTCCCTTCGCTCCCCTTCCATTCGTTGATGAGCATCCTGTCCAAATTCCCTTGCGATGATGATAGCAGAGTGTTTTGGTCCGGCACCTCAAGGGATTCCTTGTACGATGTCACTTATGGTAAGTTTATGTCTCGCATGTTGCTTTGGTGTGCGCTAATGGCCTTGTCTAGCTGCCGTGCAAGTCCTGTTGACCCGCATCGAGGATAACCCTTTCTCCGAGTGGGCTACTATCCTGGCTCAGCTCGTGCGCTGTGCGATGGAGTGTCAAGGTTCGTTTCTTTATGCTGCATCAATGTGCATCAATGAAGAGGTTGTTCTTACCCTATCCCTGTCGTGCAGCCTTCACCTCTGAGCAAATGAGTAAGCTTTCCGATATGTTGGAGGCTGCGATGCCGCAGCAGAGTTCCCGTTCTCCCAGCACACGCACAACCACGCATACACCCGATTCCGTCCAGCTCATGCCCATGGAGACCCACTCGCCGAACAAAAATGGCAGCCCTCCCAAGAAAAATGGCAACTCGCGGGTAACACGTCGTGCAAAGTCTCCCTTTGGCGACATTGCAGAAGAGTTCGGTGTCGAAGCCCATGTTGTCGAGGCGCTAGTGCAGCGGCTCTCAGAGCTATCATAAAGGATCCCCACAAGTCCTATTGCATCGTGTTTCCACTATCAAAACGCCGCCGTCCGTCTATAATGCATGTTGTCGCCTTTTGTTTTCTTGGTGTTTCTTCGGAAAGTGTTTTCATACAAGGAAGAGTCGGACCTGTTTTATTTTTCATCCATTGGCGTGCTGAGCATCCCCGCTTTCTTATTCGAAACCTCTACTATGCCTATGATACGGAAGCCTCCCCTTTTTGCAGCTGTTGCGTTTTATACCTCTACCTCCGACCTTCGCGATAGAAATACACCCCCACCTACCGTCCGCCGTTCACCTCGTCGCATCACCTTCAAATTTCAATCGCTTTGCCGTTTGCTGTGGAATAACCTCCCTTTTTGTTGTCGTCGCCTAACACCTCCCCTCGCGTCGTTTGTCTTCCCCCCTTCCCTTGTGCATATCCCTTTGTCGTCTTCTCCTGAAATCCCTTTCAGCAGGTGTCCCCCTTTTGCTCCTGTCCCACATCGCAACCCCCCATCTTCGCAATGATCAAGCAAGACTTAGTACCTAACGTTTGTATGTTATGCCCTCCCACTCTCGTGTCGTCGCTGTATGTCCTTGTCCTCCCTGTGTAGGAACGAATTCGAAACGAATGTTGATGTTTTCGATGAACTTGCTGATGTCGTCATTTCATAACATCGGGATTAGACATATGAAGATTTCTTTATCGGGACGAGCCGTTTATACACAACTTCTTCCGAGCTTCTCTCGTCTCTACACGCACGACACTTATCCTCCAAACGTTTGAACCCTTGGCTGCTCAGAATCGGGCTGAAATAACAGATGCTGTCCAACCGCTATGTGTTCACTGCTGTGAAACCTCTTCAAACCCAGAGCAAGTATCACAACCGTTAGGAGGATAACTGTTCGTGGTCAGTTCACATCGAAATTTGCTGACCCGCTACGGCCAACTTGGGTGGCTTACCTTCTCTTTCATTGTGCGGCTGTCTTCTCTATTTACCGCTGCAGATTAGCTATAAATTCGAGACGAATCTAAGGCACCCTTGCTTATTCTCCTCAACGTGGAACAACCACCACCATGGCCATACTCAGATCAGCCTCCATAATGCTGCGTCGGAGGGCGCATGCCAGCCCAACCAAGAGTAGCTCCCCTCATGTTCGCCGTGTTCGCTCTCCCGCCCAGCGCAAGGGCAAATTCTTCAGAGGCCTTAACCAGTCGCTACCACATCTCCCGACCTCTGCACCGTCTCTGCGGCACATCCTTGCCAAGAAGCGGCGCGATACTACTACTCCTGCTATGGCTGACAATCCTCGGGTCATTGTCCGCTCTCCAAAGCCCTGCGACGAACGCCCTGTGATCCTCGGCGGCGGCGAACCTACACCTTCCTCGATCCGCCCAACTCACCGCAGACCAAGTCGCTTGCTACCTCGGATACTGTCCTTCACGTCTTCGTCTAAGAAACGGTCCGCTTCTTATCCGCTGGTATCCTCGGGTCGCTCTTCCGTACTATCCCAACCGTTCGCTATGCGCTCTCAGCCGATACTCTCTCTCACTACCGCGTTCGCTCGGGAAGACATTCGCTACAGGCAGGAAGGTTTCGAAGTCAGAAGGAGCCTACATTGCTCCCCACAGTTTACTGGTGTCGAATTTTGTACTTCACCAATACCCAGCGATCTATATTCAAGACAATTACTCGAGCCCATAGCATCAAGTCTTTCGGAACCCTCCTTCTACTCCACGGATGGCCTATGCTCTCCTGCCCTATCCGCACATAACGATCGCTCGGTGTACGCTGGCCTTCAACATTCGAAGACGGTCTCGAGTCCTGAATTGAGTGGACTGCCATGCGACTCGGGAACGTCCCTGCGTTCTGCAAGACGATGGTCCCTTGGTTCAATCTCTCTAAACGGTGTTCGCAGCGGAGATGATAGTACTATGGACGAGGAGAGCTTCATTCGAATGGCAATTGAGGACCTGGGCTGGTGAACCTTTCCAGAACTGGGTATTTATGCCTGCTCAAGGCTCGTGGGCGTTACTATGTTCTGCTTCGTTGTGTTCGTTGTGCTGGCTCATCTACGAGCACCTCCTGAATATATTTGACTTTTGTTCATGTGAGATTTGAAGGACTCAGAAGGAGCATGCACTAAGCCTCATGACGCAGCTTGGTATAAAGCGCCAAATTCTCGCCAGTCTATCCGGCAACTAGTGTACGAGCACTGTTGCGTCCTACGTAACATGTCTCGACGGTCTCAATCGGATGTTGAACGTTGAACTCTGACAGTATCCATATCCTTCTCGCACGTCTCTCACTTTCGTATACCCTCTAACGATCCCAAATTTTGAATTTACGACTATGACGATGTCAGGCTCTTCTCTTTACACCGAGACATGGCTCGCGGGTCCTGACGGACACCAGTTCTACACCCGCACTTATGCAGCTCCTGCTCCAGGCCCGCGCGCAGTCATCTTGTTCGTACACGGCTTTGCAGAACATATCGGACGATACGAACATGTTCATATCGACTATCCCAAGCGGGGCATCACTCTGTTCTCTTTCGACCAGAGGGGTTTCGGCAGAACCGCGTTGGACAAGGAACATAGGAGTAAAGACGCGTCGTACGGAAAGACAAGCTGGAAGTACCAGTCGGGAGATATCGAATGGTGGGCTAAGTACCTTACAAAGGAGTACCCTGGCGTGCCATTATTCCTGATGGGTCACTCGATGGTACGTCTGAACTCAAACCCTGCAAGAATAGCTCGTGACCATAGACTATCATCAGGGAGGAGGCTTGAGCATTGCATTCCCTACTCGAACGGCTCCCCCTCCGTCTCCTGAAACTGTCAAACTCCTCCGCGGTGTCATTGCGTCGAGTCCCCTCATCCAGTTGCCCACCCCAAAGCCTAAGTGGTTACGATGGACAGGAGCGAAACTGGCCACGCTCGCGCCTTATACCCAATTCCCCGCAGACGTCCCAGCAGAGGTACTACTATGCAATCATGTTATCTGCACTGTTCTGACGACCTGACTGCAGCACTTATCCCGGAACCCTGCTGCGAATGAAGCAAACTTGAAGGATCCCTTAATCAAGCGTGTAGGAACACTTCGAGGTCTCGATGACATGTTGTCCGGGGTAAGTAACATTCGACACCAGCATGCATATCCGTGAACCTTATGCTTGTGGTTCAAGGGCGAGCGTCTTCTGGAGTCTGACTGGCAGCATTGGCCAAAGGAACTCCCAATTCTCTTCATTCAGGGGACAGCTGACAAGGTAAACCATACGGCACTATGCCCACGTTCATCTATTGAAACGCCGTTCTTCGTTGGCCAGGTTACGTCGTTCCCCGCCACTGAAGAGTTCTTCAAGAAGGTACCAGCACAAGACAAGAAGCTTGTTCCCTTCCCCGTACGTGCCTTCTCGTTTCTACTCTCTTGCATTAGCACCTCTCATATTAGCACGACGTCGTTCATAGGACGCATATCACGAACTCGTGCACGAGATTGATGGAATCCCAGCTAAGCTGTTTGAGGAATGTGTCTCTTGGATTGAGGCGCATCTGACCGACAACGGCGCGCCACAGACCGGAGGAGAACAGGTTGCGTCTACGTCTGAGTCGAACGTGCCAGAGTCAAAGCTGTGATGCGGTGGATATTATGTCGACTCAGGGTTGTCTCTTGGCGATAAGGATTTTATATGCAGTATGCACGATTCATACTGTATATATACGACTAAAGCTTGATGCATTTGAAGTTTCAACCTTCTGTTCCTGCAGGGCGAGCAACGAGAGGCTATTTGTGAGTACCCTCCGCTACTTATTCTCCGACTCTTGTCAGGACCCCCGAAAATCCCCCAAAATGTTGTTCGGTTTCCCGAGATTTTTGGGCGATTTTGGGCTGAAGGATGGTCTAGATTCCCGAGATTTCCACTCAAAAAATCGCAAATGATGTTCGAAAATCCCGAGATTTTTGATCATTTAGCCCGGGTGTTGGAATTTTGGCCGGCGTCTGACCATTTTGGGGCGCCGCAGGCGCCCAAAATTACCATATTAAGGTTTCATGTTGTTCGGATTCCCGAGATTTGGCTGAAATTGGCTCTGAGGCCGTCCCGAGAAAAAATCCCAAATTCCCGAACAACATTTTTGCGTATTTTCGGGGGTCCTCTCTTGTCCCGTCTCCCGTCTCTATCTTCCCTCCGAGCTTCCATCAACACGCCGACAGTAAGACTGAGCGACCGAACATAAAATGACAAATCTTATCCTCGAAAACCAAATACCATATGGTCAGGGACACGGTCAGGGATATAAGGCGCATAATTGGCCTACTGCTGTGTCCGCTTGCATCATGGTAGACCGTGGTGCATAGCGTTCGTGGCGTATCGAAGTCCCCACCATTCACCCACTCGCCACTTACCCGCCTGAGTGTCATCGTCGAGGTTGACAGTGGCAGTACCTGCAATGTAGTCTCTCATGAACGTGTGTCCGAGATGCGTAGAGCCATGCGCGCAGCGTACAATCCGATCATCTCGCCGACCTTGCGTGCCCGTTCATATTACTGGCATTCACGAAGACAATGCTAGGCAACGTCAGGTCTAACTCACTGAGAGAAGTCAACGGAATGCCTCTCCGTGGTTAATATTGGCAAGTCCCTCCACTTTGGTGCTAAAACAAGCCGCCCTATCATTGGTCAAGTGCTCACACAGGCTCACATGCAGGCCTGCCGCTTGAAGTTATGAAACCTTATCGTATGTGAACAAGACGCACATGCGGGACGTCGTCCAGATATGCTTTCCCCATCAAATCGGCCTTTATGGCATTTCGGTTAAAGGTGGTGTCAGGACCCCCGAAAATACACCAAAATGTCGTTCGGGAATTTCTCATTTTTTCTCGGGACGCCCTCCGGGCGGAATCTCGGGAATCCGAATGACATGCCGGGATTGGGCAGATTTTCTCGGGACTAGTATATCAACATCTGAATAAAATTCGCATTTTTATGGATTTTTACAAAAAAGGTTTTCATGCTTCCTGAGAGCATCACGACGCCTCTCTGAGCCAGCGAAACATCTGTAAAGACTGCGAACGTAATGATTCTAAACCTAAAGCAGTACTACGATATTATAGCCTTTCACTCTTTCTCGGGTCCTGCACAATTCAAGTTCCCGCGCTTCCGCACCGCCTTCCAACCATTGTGTGGCGCGTTCCAGCCCAGTCGTCGTGCGATCTCCCTTGGTTTCTCGCAAGACCTGATGAATCTCCGGATCGACTGAGAGCTGAGTTTGTACTGACATAATACGTGGTTCACTTGTACCTACAAAAACTCGTCTTAAAAACACTAATGTATGTGCCCAGCTGAGCCTCCACCTCCGCTATCTCGGGACTGCCGACCATCCTCCCACCGGAGGGGCTGAATTCTCCGGAAAATGGAACGGGATGTGCCTCTTTTTGGGCCTAAAATCTCCGGAAAGCGGAACGGCCTTCGGCCGTTTTTGGCTCAAAAATCTCGGGAATCCGAACGACATTTTGGTGTATTTTCGGGGGTCCTGTGGTGTCTCGGGCGTTGGTTAGCATTAGACTGTCAGCCCGTGCATATATAAACCGGTTGCGACCTACAGACGTTCCCAGCTGAACCTCGGCAGCCCCGCAGACTTCCCATCGCGCGCGGTTCGTGAGCCTACATCGGCCCTCCGGTCAACCATGAAGCGTATTGGGCTTTTCTCCGCGCTATTCACGCTCTGCTATAGCAGCATCGTCTTCGCATGCGGGGGTGGTGATCACGACCACGATCATGCTCATGCCAAACGTGCATTCCCACAGACTGCACTGACACCTCCTACGAGACCTCTCGAATGGGGAGACGTCAACATCATTCATACCACGGATAGTCATGGATGGCTTCTCGGTCATCAGAAGGCGTCCTTCCCGGAACCTAACTATAGGTGAGTGAGCTTCTCCCGCTTGAAATCCAGGGACGCGTTTGGGTCTGAGAGAGACGCGTCAATGCGTAGTGGTGACTTCGGAGACTTTGCGTCTTTCGTCGCGCACATGAAAGAGATCGCCTTGGTAGGTTGATTCCTTATGCCAGGCTTGTCATGGGTTGACAGTGGGCGATGAATCGTATAGAAAAAGGACGTCGACTTGTTGCTGGTTGATTCTGGCGATCTGCATGATGGTGGGTTCTTCCCTGTCGTGGCTCCTTTTTTGATTGACGTCTTGTGTTCTCGTGTAGGTACGGGTTTGTCTGACGGATTCCCTCCTGGTGGTGTCGACGCGCATGAGGTACGCAATTTCGGACTCAATGGACGTGAGAACAAAGTGTTTACTAGAAATGTAGTCAAATAAGTTCGTTGCCCAGTTGCCCTACGATGTCATGGCAATAGGAAAGTGAGTGTTAGAGCAATGTGCTTACCTGAGGCGATACTGAATCCCAAGAGGTAGTCATGAATTGTACATCTACGCCAACACTCTTGACATGTACGTTCCGTCGTCAGCAGGATATTTGAATTTCTTGCTGATACGGCACATTTAGGTACAAGAATTTTGCACCCAAGCTGAAGGGACGCTACCTCTCGTCCAACGTCAACATCACTGTCTTGAACGAACACAACCAAACGGTCAGCGTTCCAGTCGGCAGTGAGTGTTCCTCCGTTTTACAGGAAGGTCAGAGCTAAGTCCGTACTCAGGTCGCTTCGCCAAGTTCAAGACTAGGAAGTAAGTCAACTATCCAGAAAGAATATGTCAACGTACTGATATACGCCTAACAGAGGCAAGAAAGTCACTGCCCTTGGCGTCTTATTCAACTTCACAGGCAACGACAAGAATACGACTGTACAAAAGGTCGCTGACATGGTCAAAGAAAAATGGGTGAGTCGCTTTGAGGAAGATACGCACATATTCGTAGTATTGATGCTTGGCAGTTCAAAGAAGCCATTCGGGAAGAACCCGATTTTTTCTTGCTAGCTGGCCATATGCCCGTGCAAAGGGACAATTGGCCAGTAGTATTCAACGCTGTTCGTGCTGTCCACCCGACCACGCCCATTATCATTCTTGGCGGTCATACGCACATTCGTGATTGCGGTACGTCACTGAGTTTAGTCCAATCTGTGAGAGCACTCTGACCGAGAAGTATATAGTCCAATTGGATGGACGGTCAATGTCCCTCGAGAGTGGTCGGTACATGGAGACTGTTGGCTGGCTAAGTGCAAAGTTGGGCAAGAAGGGTAGCAAGGGGAACATCACCTTCTCCAGGCGCTACCTCGATCCTAACCGTGTCACATACCAGGTATGGACGAATCTCCCTCATGTCGATTCTGTTGATGGCTGACAGACTTGGTCATTGAATAGTTCCACACAGGCCAAGGAAACCGTACCTTCGATACACCCCTTGGAAAGGCTATCACGAAAGGTCTGAACCAACTTGCTAAGCAGTTTGATTTGAACTTCAAGTTCGGGACCGCCCCTCAGGATTACACCATTAACCGGTACGAGGTCTTGCAGCGCTGAAGCAGCAGAATCATTGCAGCCCTGACCATAATGTCGTCACAGTGTTCCGTTCCCTTCAAACAATTCTCTTTTGTCTCTGTATGCTGTAGAGGTAAGCTGCCCTTACCTGTCTCGTACTCTCCCTGACTTAGACAATTGAACAGGCAATGCCAGTCGCGCTCACAGTCAACAACAGCCGCGCCTCCATTCCGAATGTAATGATAACCAACTCCGGCTCTCAGCGCTTTGACGTCTTCAAGGGACCCTTCACGAAGAATGATCAACTCACCGCCTCCCCTTTTGCGGACGCTTTCCTCTACATCCCAAATATTCCCGCTAGCGTCGCAAATAAAGTCCTCCCCACATTGAACAATGAAGGCTCCAATAATAAGAGAAGTTTCAGGATCGTAGAGGAAAGGGAGAAGGAGTTGTATGCGAGAGGCGAGGTTGAGTTGATCTATAGGAGATGGTTGCAAGAGATGGACAAACGGAACGGTGTTGAACGGAGGGCTGCTGGTAATGCCACATTGGGTTATGTCACGAAGGACGCATGCCCCGGAGTCGGAGACGATATTCCTCACGCGCCTCTCCCGTTCTTCGACACTCCAGACTTCATCGCGTCCAACCCGCCTGCCGTCGCGGACGATGCGCCCGTCGATCTGGTCTTCGTCGATTTCATTGAGGCTCAGCTTCTGCAGGTTCTCAATTCGCTTCAGACTGAGAAAACCTTCACGACTGCGGACGTTCAGCCGTACACGGATGTCCTCGCTAGCGCCGTCTTGGGCATATTTGCGCAGGAGAAGTGGAACTGAGATGGGGGACCGGCGCTGGATGCTTGGAGAAGTGATCTGTACTTACGAAATGGAGTGAGTGACGGGCGGATGATATGCAGTGATGAACGACCATCTAGTGCAGCGAGAGAGGGGGAACTATAAATACAACCGGGAAGCTTGAGGGGTATCCTACAACTGTCCTATCCTCTGCTTCACCTGCTCCCGTACTGTTTGGTACGCGCTGAGGAGAGTCTGTTCGTTGATAACGATTTCGGTGGTGTCTGCCCTTGGCCGACTGACACGTGACGCGATTGTTGTCGCGTCGGTCTCTACGATGACACTTCATAGGCGATTAAATTAGTGAAATTATTGCAATATTCAATGAAGCTGGAAGCGGGGATTACGAGAAAAGGTGGGCGGACGCCGGAAGCTCTGCGCGTTGTGGCATTGCCCTCGGAAGTGGCAGTCCGGGAAATCCAAGCACAAAAGAGAATGGACAAAAGGCACACAAAGCGAACGCAACTCACCCATCATCAATCGTCTCGTCTAAGCACAGTAGGACCATATCCAGGTTCTCTAGCACTGATCGCTTCTCGAGCTGGTTCCGTAAAAGCAAGTTCACGGCGTCCGCGAATGAGTTGAGAGCAGAGAGAAGCATGAGCTCATTCTCCGCAGGATCGGCAATAATGTAGCAGACGATATCCAGAGAGTGCTTGTACACAGCAAGATATCCATCGTACAAGGTGATTTCGCCTGTGACATAGCCAGTAGGTCTTTTAATTCCCTCGGACTCAGGAGCGCGTCACGCACCTCCGGACTTCTTTGTCTTTTGGAACAGTCCCTTCTCGAATGCTCGCTGCTCCTTCAACGTCGTGAGCCTTTTGGACGAGTTCGTATTCCCTGGTGGCTGGTAGTATTTGGCCAGCACTCGGTGGCCGTCCGTGTCGGTGATGATGAAAGCGGAGATGGTGTATAGTGACAAGTTCATGTTGTATCTGTCAGACCGCCACGGACGAATGTCTCGAGTCAAAAGCACAGAATGGATGTGAAGTGCAACTGTAAGTGCTTTACAGCTTTACTGACCGTCGCGCGCTACGTGTATGCATTTCCCGTTATAGACGGGTGCTCGGGGTCCAGGGTATGACGCTCACGTGGACTCGCGTCTCGCGAAGCGGGAGAGAATTCGGGGAGAGAGATTATTGACTTTCTCTCTGTCCACACACCGCATTCAATTGCGAATAAACTGTCACCAATGCCACGCTTCAAGCTTGTGTTTTTTTCTCCTGTCTCCTCTACGAAGACGGTCTTGTCTCATCTTTTCGCCAAATATCCTCATAATGTTGGGAAGATCGGGCAATACGAAGAATGCGCATTCATTACACAGGGCACCGGTCAGTTCAGACCAGGTCCCGAAGCCAATCCTGCCATCGGCACAAGGGGGCAGCTGGAATATACAGACGAACATAGGGTTGAGGTGCTCGTGACGGATAAGGGCGAAAATAACGAGATCAAGGGTGCCATCGAAGAATTGAAGAAGGTAAGTATACATACTCGTGCTCATGGCACACTCCCTGGCATCTCCATCTTGCTTAAGAAGAGCTTAGGTTCATCCGTACGAAGAAGTTGCATACGATGTCTATCGTTTAGAAGATTTCTAAGCTATCTGTGTTGCCCTGCCATGAATCTCTTAGGATGAAGCTTCACCATGCCTTCAAGCAGCACGATTCCCGCTCTTACACCATCTACTATGATAACCCTTGCGCCTTCCGCGGCAGCGCCTTCGGTAACCGCTTCGTTCATCCCGCTCATTCCTGCGCAACCCAGTATAATAGCTCGCGCCCCACGAGCCACCAGTTCTGCAGTGGCTCGACTAATGAGTCTATCCACCGTTCTCTTGGGCGTGGAATGTAGCTCCACGGCAGTTAGACCTGTGCTCTTCACCCCAACGAAGTCCTCCAGGATGGCGCCCGTCGCTATCGTGTACCTGCTGCCAGTTAAGAACATCTTGGCTCCCTCCGTCAATACTTGTTCCCAATAGCCCCCTGTTGTTACAATCGCATACGGAAGCTTGAGTGCCTTCGCCTGGAGCAGGGACGCTTCAAAGATGTTCAAGACAGGTACATCTGTCCACTCTCGCAAGAGATCTGTCAACGGATGGGGAGAATAACACGCTACAAGGAGCGCGTTATACGGTGGTTGCAGGGCAGGGCTATAAGGAGACTCGCTTGCGCTAAGTAATGAGCGAAGGCTTTCGAAGGCGACTCTAGCTGAGAGTTCCGACGTCTCCCTGTCGTTTATCGAGGGCGGGGACTCAGGAGGAGCAGTGAAGTAATCGATGGATAGTCCATGGTGAAGGAGATCTGCGAGCAGAGGTTTCAGGGCCAGTGTCATATCCTCTGATGAGTTGGGATTGATAACGAGAATTGAGATGGGTAAGGGGCGCTCCATGGTTATTCTGCCAGGCTGATGTGCTGATTACTGGGTAAGTCACAAGCTACGGTACTGTACCGATCCTCGACAGAGTACTCACTGATGGCAAGTCTTCCAGCGTAAACGATCGTGCACGCACTTGCACTTGCACGGGCCTGCCCAAAGGACCACCAAGTTCATCGTCAATCGATGGTACTTGCTGTGTCGGACCCCGAAGACCGCTCCGACTATGGACACGTTCAAGCAATCGCGAACCAAGTCCCAAACGAGTGGTGCTTACATTGCTACTATCCCTGCACCATGTCTTATTCTTTACGGCGGACGCGCGTGTTTAGAGCCTTGGATCATGCAGAATAACAAACACGAGTTGCCTATGATACAGCATGGAAGTATTGTCTTCAATCCCGCTTTACTTCGATCCCTTGATGCCAGGTACGCTTCTGTTCAATCCTGTTGTCGGCTAGTAAGTTAGACGCGGCTGCTGGTTATATTTCTCCAGGCTACAGATAACATTCCACACGTGAGTCGGCGTTATTCTTTATGTTAGCATGGTGTATGTAACGCGTTCATCAAGATTGGGCCAGATTCATCGTGCTAGGGTTCGCCTGGTTGCCATGGAGGGGTGTTGCGCAAAACAATAGAAGAACACCCTAATCCTGTGTCTTTCTCACTACCAAATTGGTGTTGCCTCTGGCCCGCTAGTTTCCGTATCATAGTAATGCTGTATTCAATAGGGCCCAGGCGCCTTCGCGCTATTGTTCTGAGTATGTCGAGGACACTGACGTGAAAATATGTCGCAGTCGCATCGGTGACAAGGACCGCCATGGACCCACTGGCTATTATATACTGACCTTCTCCTATAAGAGTAGGTTGCTTGAGGTGCTTCAGTACAATGGATGCCCGCTTCCAAATCTCTTAGTTTTCGAGAAACTAGCCACACGCTCCGGTTCTATCCTCCAAACCTAGAGGTGGATCTACCTATAAGGCCCCCGCCTCCCACAGTCCAAAAGTAGGTTTTTTTACTGACTCAGATAGTAGTTGATACGTTCCGCTAACTCTAATTCTCGCCACCGTAGCGTACAATACCTACACCATCGAGTCGCTGCTGCCTGCCCTTCACAACCTGCCCATCATGACTTCTCATAACGCCCTGGATTTGCACCTGAACCCTGAAACTTTGCCATGTGATGCGCTCCCTGATTACGACTACATATATGACATCGACATAGGAAAGCTGGCAGCGTACGCCGACTGTCCGCTTCCTCCCCTCCACATTCCGCCCTACTCATCGAAGAAATCCTGCGAGCCTGTTGACACCGAAGAACCGACTTCTCTGCTGAGCTTACCGCTCGAATACCAAAGCTGCCCCGAGTCTATTGTTGCTTTTGCCTTGTTCGATTCTCTGCGTCGTGCAAGTACATCTGCGGGTCGTCACCTACGTGTACTCCCTTCTAAGCGGAGGGATTCTCACAAGCCACTCGCATCTTCACCTAGTCCTCCGCCCTATACACCAAGCGCAACGGATGTTCAATCTACTGCCAGCGAATCATTCCAGGTAGACCTTTTTCCTATCGACCTCACGCGAAGTCCAACGGTGACAAAATGTCGTCCTCCTCCAAGTCCACCCACAAAGACTCCTCCGGTAGGCGAGGGAGATGTCCTTGCGTCACGGGGCTCTGCGTCTGAGTCTGGTCTACCTGACTCGCAATCACCGCCCATCGTGATTGTGATCACTCCTCCTGCTCCGTTCGAGCCCCTGAGTTCTGACGAGCTACCTAGAACTCAAGATACACCCCCTTCCGGGTCCTTGGGACGGAGACTCTTTGTACAAGAATCACATTATCTCTCTCCTCATTTTAGTCCCTACGCCAGGGCCGCATCCTCCTCGGCAAATGTACCGGCAGTCAGACTGGGACCGCGTCCACTGCCAGTGCCACCTACACCTACGCTCACACCTACACCTCGTGAAAGAAGCGGCCGAGTCACACAATCTAGCTTCGCCGGTGCAGCGGAGCCCGAAGGTGTTGTGGTGGAGCGTACACTGCATAACCTGGGAGCGATGTTGACTGGGTGCAAGGAAGTTCTGGTCAGGGTAGAAGATGTATGTCTTTTGCTTGCTCTAAGTCTGCTGGAACGTCATGAAAGCTGACTTACATTTCGTACTAGATATTTTCCTCCCTTTCTGAGGATGAGGTCCAGACGACTGGCCTATGTACGGAACTGGAGAGGAAAATCACCAACCTCCAAATCACTGTGTATCAAGCACCGAGAGACTTGGATCGAGTCCCAGAGGAACATGTTGGGCGATGGTGGCTGCTCAGGTATTACAATGCCATCACATCGCTGCAAAGGCAAGTTCATTTGGAAGATCTCGGTACAGATACTAGATAACACGGCATCCATCTAGGAACGTCGACGTGTTCTTACGTGTCGCGACGTATATCTGCAGTCAATCTCGCGGCACATATAGTCCCAGTAGGCTGGAGTCGTATGTTGACAAGCTGCGAAAGTTCGTGCGTAAGTTCGGCGAATTCGACCAGCACCTCACGGTGAGCTTTCAGTCTCTACCGCATTCTGCAATCGGGGAGATTTCTGACAAGCCTAATAGCGCCAGCATCAAAGGTACAATATCCTAGACAAGGAGGCCCGCTTGGATCAGCTCAGAAATTCTGCGCATGCCGCAGCTAGACAAGAAAAGAAACGTAGAAGGGGATGGAAAGCTGCTCAAGAGCAGAATAAAGCACAACGGCGAGAGCTTCGCGAAGAGATTCGCCGCAGTAAAGCATCATCTGTGAACGCTGCCTCGCCATTCATTGCTCTTGACACGAGCTCAGATGGCTCTCCCGCTCAGTCTGGTTCTGCTGCTTCTCGGAAGGTAGTGGGTCGCCGCCGTTAGCTTCCTCTCCATGTCCTTTGCTGGAGCCTCGTCATGGAGCCTGCTTGACAACCACTGTACCACTAGGATATCATACTCCACGACGTTGGAAACATCTCAGTGTTCGTGTTGATCCACTGGTGTGTACCTCTGAGTAAGTTTCTCCTCCTACGATCCAAGCCGCTTTGCAGCTGGTTTCTTCAAGTTGATGTGCAAGTTGGTGCGTACCGATACGGGGTTTTGTTGTCGGATGCTTGTTTGTGGACTCTTGTTTATTCTGAGCCATCACACTAGCGTTGCGCTACTTTTCATCTCCGACTTCTAAATCGCAACTTAGTTTGTTCCGTTTGCTATGGGATAACCTCCCTTGTGTATTTTTTGTATTGTCACCATGCAAATTTCCATCGCGTCGCTTGTCGTCCCCCTTTTCTTTGTGTTTTGCGGATCCTTCAGCGCGTTTCCTCAGTAGCATCTCCGAGTCAGGCTTGTTTATCTTCTCCCCTGCCACTAGGCTCATCGCAATTCCGACCAACACAAATGATCAAGGCTCTGTACTGTAAGATCTACATTCGTTACATCGTGATGTCTGCCCTTCCCGCACAAGGATGAGATCGAAACGAATGTTATTGATTTTCTTCAAGTTGACCTTGTCAATGTCCTCATTTCAGAACATTAGGATCAGACAAATGAAGACTTCCTTATATGGAGAGAAAATTCAAATTGACAAAATAGGGCCGATATATTTTGATGGTGGCTTCTTTTCGAATGCGAAACCTCTGCTGCTCTTTTCTCTTCTGTACTGGTACAACCTCCTGACTCTCAACTTCTGAGCCCTGGCTACTGGCTATCTCGAGTACCATACTACAACATCACTCACTCACCTTCTGTGTATCATGTGCAAATCGACAACAAAAACCACAATGGCATTGGTTGCTTAGACAGCTGTTGGCACCCGGTTCACAATGTGTAGATCTACGTACGGCCAGCTCGGTAGGGGTGCCCACCTCTTCGTCTCCTCTACTTGCTGCAGAGGGACAACTGAGAGAGTCTGACATGTCCGTAGTATGCCCTTCCTCGCTCCCTTCCTCTTTAACGTCGAATACTTACCATCATGACATGCTCGCAGCTCAGATCACCTACATAGTACATCGCCGGGAGGCGCATGCCAGTACAGCCGGTTCTCTTCTCCTTATGCTCGCACCCATTCACCTATTGGTCAGCGCAAGCATAAATTGCTCAAGAGCTTCTAAGTCACTAATTCGCATTTTGACGCGTGCTTTTTGGCTGCCACATTCCCCTCAGGAACAACTCAACACTACTGCCATGGCTGTCCACCGTTCCGAGAGTCTTATGGTGGCCCACTTGTGACGGTATACCTGCACCTTTCTGGTCGATCCGCTTATTTACCTTCAAGCCAAGTCGTACACTCCCTAAATAGCGTCCTTCGCGACGTCAGGAAGCAACCCGCTTCTTATACATTGCCACCTATAGCTTCCTCATCCGTGCTATCTCCGCCATCCGGCGCATTCCCGGCACATACTCCCTCTCAACTGCGTTGGCCCGGGACGAGGTCCGTTGTAAAGCGGGAATCAAGAGAATCTAAAAGCAATACGGGACCCCCCAAACTCATGACCCTCGGATCTGGCACCGCACTCATGTACAGAAACCCGCACTCGGACAGGTACTGTCGTGCTTAGTGAGAAGCCTCTGGGAGCTCTCATTCCTCTCGGATGGCCATTTCCCCCTCAGACGATACACATATGCCGACTGATCGGTGAATCTTGGTGTTCACTACGCGAAGACGATTTTTAGCTTCGACAATGGGCTGCTCTGCGCCTTCTGCAACTCGAGAAATAGTCCTCTGACTTCTGAAACAATTTGGACCACTAGTTCGGTTTCTTCCGGTGCCATACAATATCGAAGGGGATTGCACTGCTAGCATGTAATGGCTATCGAGGGTGGTGGACCTTAACAGAAATGGTGTTGTATGCTTGTTACATGCTTGTGGACGCGTCATGTTCTGCTCCGTTACGCCTCCACTCGGAATGACACTCGTACCGTGAATCTTCTCCTTGACTGGTCTTTGCTCTACTATTGGCTAGGCTATGTCGCGGGTTGGACGTATGCATCAACTTGCATATTGACAAAAACACAGGAGGCGAAGCTGTACTGCCACCTACGTATACACTCGCGTTTAAATCATCTCGACATATCTATCCTCCGAGGAACAACAACAATGCCCATTTTTTGAACTCCGTTGGTTTTGTGCACTTAGCGTCGGGTCTCGGGAAATATCGCATACACAAGGTTGCTGTTCAACGTCAATATCTTTCGTTCGTGGCAGACGAAGGAGCGTGGTGTCCGTCATGGCCGGTAGTAGAAGCTCTACGCAATGGACCTGACTATGTCAGGCAAAATGCTGTAACGGGTCTGTGGAGTCACAATCGAATTCGCAGGTAAGCAATGTACATGTCGCTCTGCTGCAAGGCATCAGACTCCTTATGTTCTCATTTCACCGGGTACCCCGAGGCGTCGTTTCAACTCAGGGGCATCGTGCAGTAATTTTTTTTCCCCGCGCAATCATAAATGGTTGCCGAATCGGGGCGGTGCTAAGCACTTTCATTGGTTATCGCTCTCCTTTCTCAAGCAAATATCGGCGTTCAATACGTACTATGAGCATCCCCTTGGCGGTATCTGCTCAAAATCCCCGGACATGGGATAGTATGTATGTATCACTAACTCTCCTTGTGCGCCCGCCTATCGCTTCATTTCGCAATCCCGATTTGCATGACACAGGTTATACGCACATACCGCCTCGTTGCGCCCCGTCATTACTTTTATTTTGAATCCACCATTAAGCCCCGCTGGGGACTTCATTTTAGGAATAGGGCATACGGTCGCAGAAGGCACTCCTGCCGACTCTGCACGGGTGCCGACCGAAATGCCCGTCTATCCGATGTTTGACTGAGTGAGACGCAATGTCGCACATTGCTCACTGGACATCATAAGACCATGCCTTTCAACGAGCGCTTCCTCGGGAGGCGGTGTTGAGCTTGGTGTGTTTCACATTGATCGCTACACCTAACGGCGGCCTAACCGTAGCGAGGCAAAGGATATTGTGTCTTCGGGGACAAGGTATAAAACGTGGTTAGTAGAACAGTCCCCGTTCCTTTCTCTCATCCACTTGGCTCAGTGCGACTGGGCCTTTCTTCCTTTTTTTCCTTTTTTCTTTCTAATTCCCCTCCATCGTTTCCCCTCTTACGATTCGACAATGTTCAAGGCTGCTGCACTCCTTGTACCCCTTCTACTGAGCTCATCGATAGGAGCCCAAGACACTATCGCTGACAAGATTCGCAATCTGCGAGTAACCCCTGCAAATGCTGATCGTGTCAAGATACTCAACGACAACGATGTAAGTCCCATCATTCGAAGCTCATGGTGCCAATGACTAATCTCCGCCTCTAGTTTGTATTCGATTTCCTTCATGCAACCAGCGGAGAGTCGGACGGCGCCGGTGGACACACTGTCGCTGCATCGTCTAGCAACATGCCCGCTCTCATAGGCAATGGCATGGCTATGACTATTGGTTTCCTGGGTCCATGTGGATTTAATACTCCTCATACACATCCCCGTGCTACCGAATTCAATTTTGCAGTGAACGGAACTCTACAAACTGGGTTCTTGGCGGAAAATGGTGCGAGATTCGTCTTCAACGAAGTTCCTCCAGGCTCCGCCGCAATATTCCCCAAGGGAGCCATTCATTTCGAAATGAACAACGGTTGTGGTCAGTGATTGTATTCCATGGGTCAGACGTCTTCATATACTTACTTTACTGCAGAGGACATGCTGTTTGTCGCTGCCTTCAATGACGAAGACCCAGGTGTCGACCAAATAGCGCAACGCTGTAAGTTGTTATCGATTTTGTTTCATCATAATACTTATAGTTTCCTAGTCTTTGGTCTCCCACCTTCGTTTATCGCTGCATCACTTGGTGACATCGGCGTCGAACAAGTCGCCGGGCTCGAGGCAAAGGTAAGCAACTTCTCAGCATGGCCGTTGACGGTGGTATTGATACTCCCTCACAGATCCCTAACAACATTGCTCTCGGTACGGACGAGTGCTTGAAGCGATGTGGGCTCTCGCGGACAGATCAGCCTACCAGCCAGAGGCAACCACGTGTCCAAGCCAATGCTCTCCCCAATGGTTTCAGCGGTCCTCCGGCACCAGCAGCCACTCCCGCACCTACACCCGCAAGCGGCAGCGACAAGCATGAGCCTGCAACCTCGCGCGAATTGCAATCGCCAACCGGCGTTACCGGGGGTGCTGCCATCTCTCTCAACGACTCGGATGGCAAACCCAACCCACTCATTATCGCGCTCATCGTTCTTACTTCGCTTATGGCGATCGGTTATGTTGCATTAGCTGTGGGCTTCATCCTTCGTCGTAATCGTGAGAAGAAGACTCGCAGCATGGGCGCGAAGTACTTTAGGACGGGCGCACAGTTCGCTCCTCAAGGTGCAATGTTCGAGTCAGAGAAGGCACTGGCATCGGGCCCTCATGCGACTCCTTACGATGCCCCATCGGGTGCAGCATAAGCTATTCCTCCGCTCATTACCGACTGTGATGACAATGATGATTTGAAAGGTATTATTGGGTGCAGCACATTGGGTTCATTGCATTGTTTGGGACATTTGCTTATATCATAGGTCATGGACTTCTTCTCCCTGTTTCATTAGTTTAGTATTTTATAATGAAGACGTTGCTTCATCGCGTGCTCACAGAAGAGCTCCTCTGCTAGTGATTTGATATCGGACTATGAATATTTCAACGGCAATTGAACACTCATCCCAAAGTTACAGGGACGCATCCTATGTCAACGACCCCGCCTAGCGAGGAAATGTGAACTCCGGATAACGTTCAATATTCCAGAGAAAACTGTTATGCGCGCACCGAACGAAGCATTGTCACAGCACACAAGAACTCCGTTGCTGATGGGTCAAAAGTACCCCTGCATCAGCAGACTCCGTGGTACTCGCCGCCGCTTTTTTCACGTACCAAACACCTGCGCCAACGCCCACGACGTTCACAGGAACGCAGTTAAATCCGATGAGTGTGCTCTCGTCTTGCACAACGATATTTAGCAGCAATAGGATGGCTTGAGAAGCCGGATTGCTGGCGGGCAACAGCGATTGACAGCACTGAAGAGTGGCGGCTGAGCAGGAGGAAATAAAATCTCTCTCAAGATTTCTGCCCGGTAAGGCTGAGGCGGTAGCAAGGAGCAGTGAGCTCAACAATGTGATGATGGGGGCGAGGATGTAGTTGAAAAACATTATCTGTGTATCTGTGTCCTTGTGCAGGCAGTTGAATTTTTCAAGACAACAAGATGGCAAGTGGGGCTTTGTCGTGAGGGACGGGACCCCCTTCGAACGAAGCAGTTTATAAGGCCACCAACTGAGTTCGTCCCAGAACACCCCGTTATCCTTGGCAGGTACATATGCAGGTACCGCTCAACATATATACTCAGCTGGACATAAGGCTGTCAGTGCTTTTGAACGATGGTACCTTGCCACGAGCATAAACTCAGGCGGCGGAAACGCCACAGCAGTTGTGGAGGGAGAAAAGTCTCGCGTTCAAAGACCGAATGAATAAGATAGTCCGCGTTCATCGCATCGGATTGCTAGCAACACAGGGCCCAAGTACTTTCTTCCACGCAGCCTGAGATGCGGGCAGCTCTCTAGACCAGCGATCAGAGCAACGTAGGTACCATTGAGATTTATGAACCTACCGCGGAGAATGTCTCTTGATTCAAGCAGGCCTCAGTTTGATACATTGAGTGTCGATGACGGCAACTATTCCAAACAATTCAGTATTCATCGCGACAGCTGTCATGGGAAACCTTACGATTATTATCGCAAGCAGCGAGGGTAAGAAGGCTAGAATAACGTCGAAAAAAACAATGAAGGTAACGAAAAAATATCGTTGAGTATATGTGCAAGCGTACCACAAAGGAGCCGTTTCCGCGAGCATGGGCAGACATCCCAGACCAACTGGCGTTAGCGGATCCAAGTCGGCAATAGGGAGAGTGGTTAGGATGAGTTGGGCAGCAGGATCGCTTGCTGGGACGATAGAAAGGCAGCACTGTAATGATGCAGAGAGGAGACCTGGCTGGGCAGTAGAAAAAGAGAAAAAAGTGAGAAGAAGAAAAACGTAGTAGGCCTTCATGTCTGCTTGTCTGGGGGATGTAAGGTCGAGGACTAGCACAGACCGCAGACATGCAAGTTAGCTGTAGCCTATATGTGCAACTTATCTACAGCAAGCGTCCCGGAGAAGCATCATGATTGACAAGGATATTAATGGAGAAGCCTAGTGTGCGACTGGGACAGCCTACATCTCGAATGAGACGAGCACAAGACCCGGAAAGAAGGTAAAACCTTGAGCTGCTTCGTGGACTGGGTGAGAGGATGCGAAATTACCTGATCATGTGTACGACATTCTCGAAAGATTCAGTGAACGTAGTCAAACTGTTCTTGCATTTATTACGCGAACGTTAGCCAAATATACATACCAATTTGGGATACGGAAGGTAAGAACAGGCACTTCTCGCACTCAGAAATGAGGTCCTCTCATTTCAATTCTACAACCCTCGGTTAAAGGGTAAGTAGTCAAATTTTCGAAGCCCCCAGTACCTTCCGCGTGGTCTTCGGCGGTATTAGTAGTATGAATTTCGCTTGTTAATAGCTCTCGCAGAGACTTACCCATGTAGATGTCAAAGGGTTGACCCGGTTGAGATAGAGACGACCACGGGCACGGTGACCGTACAGGAGGAGGAGGAGTCAGGACGGAAGAAAACCGTCAACGTCTCCGAATCGCAACGTTCAACATCCATTTCGGGATGCACCCGGGAGCTATCGATCGTATTTGATGAGGATCAACCGAGACCAATTTGGCAAGTAAGTTCGAAGACACCTTTTCCAAGGTCCTGTCAAGGTCCTGTCATCTTCCCTGACCTGGCGTATCGTGGGTGATACCTGAGGTTTTTATAGCAATTACAAATGGTAGAAGTGCCCCATAATCATTTTGCTCGAAGCATATCGTCGAAATTTGATTCTAATCTTTGACAGAAGTCTGACTTGGCAGAGAACGACACCTGCTAGTACTCGTGGATCGATATCGCCGTAACTCATAGGAACTTGGAGGGTTTTGGGGTAACGAAGCCCCGGACTCTGTATCACTGAATTGCACTCCAACATAGCACCCAACGCGATGTGCATTCAACACTACAATGTGCTGGAACTCTACGACGCTACTTGTAGCTTAGCACAGCCGATATTGACCAAACCGTCTGAGCACCGCATCAGTGAACCAATCGATGAACTTGACGGTCTACCAGCATCAGGAAACATATGTACTTACCCTGTACGCTACTATCACAAGCAGCCAAGGTTTGCTTGCTGATAATTGGGGGATGTATGAGCTGGGATAGAAGGAACGATCAAAGAAAATAATGCTCACCATGAGCCAAAGTTCTCTACCGTGGTGGGAGTACAAGAAAGCCCCACTAATGTTGACGGCAGAAGAACGCTTTGGTTCGCGAGCTTCAAAACGACTGAGATGCATGGGTCACTTGCAGGTTGAACCGTCGCGCAACACGACACTGTGGCTGCACCACTGCATTGTGCGACAGCGCGACGAGGAAGCGAGAGGAGGGCCAGCAATCCAAAAGCTGCGACTTGGACGGTTGTAAACATAGTTGAGTAAATGTCTGCTACGTTGAGCCTTGATGACTTCTTATACTCTAAGTCGAGGTGTTCTGTACACACGACTCTTACCGACGCATGTCCGATAGAAGGGCCAGACACATCGAGGTGTCTTTCCCCAGGAACAGTCCCTGAATGGGACACAAGACTTCAGTGAGAATACTAGATACGCCTCGGACCATGCAGAATCAACATATTGTATCGTAAATCTTGACACATGATATTTTCTTCGACGAGGACATCTCCGTTCATCAATTGGCAAGTGAAAGTGCGGCACAATTAACGCCGATTCCGGGGAGTACTGTGAGAAATATACAGTCAGTGTGGATGATCAAGCAAGACCAGACACGCTCTCAACTTCCTAGCGTAGGATGGAACTGGTCACATCCAGCGAGCCTCAATAAACTGCAGAAAATGTTCTATGAGTAAATACTGATTTAACGCAGAAGAGATGCCCTACCAGAGGCCAGCGGTAGCGGCAGGCGTTGGAGTACATGTCAGCCCAACTATAGTGTTTGGCGAGACGTTCTGAATTCCAGCAAGGGTGAGTGCCAGCTGTGCATCGGGGCTGCTCGCTGCTTCGACAGAAAGGCAGCATAGCAATCCCGCTTCTCCAGCGTCGCATTGAGCCAGACCATGAAGAGGATATTGTAACACTGCGAACGCAATGGAGACGAGGATAGAAAGACGTGGTATGCCCATGGTTATCGTCGTAGATGGTAAACGTTCGAGGATAGGGAGGCAAAATCTTCTGTTATAGCCCCGTGCTCATGCTCAGAACCTCGACTTCGCAAAACTCTGCTGATCAATGAAGAGATCGGAGGATATCTTCCGATGTCATGAGTAAAGGAACTCCACGGGAATGGGCCATGTCAATTGGTTCCTTTCGAACGGAAATAAGGGGACCCAAGTTCAGATGGTGAGAACTGGACGCGTCCAGACAAGACTATGAAAACGTTAGAATGACAAGAGAATGCGGACCACCGTGAGCGTATAGACGGAGGCTGGTGCATAGATATACTTGATATGCATTAATGAGCTCGCCAACTACCGCCACGGGTCCCTTGTATTCTGGTCACAATTGAGTGAACCATTTGCTCAGGGACGAAAACACTTCACCGGATCAGTTCAGTATTTGAAACGTATCTTTCCCCCATAATCTTGTGTGATCTCTTCGCAGTGATGATGTGTCCGACCGTCCTGTACGCTGATTTGTCTCCTTGGCGGAGAGAAGTATGTGAGTGCAGTATGTCCAATGAACAGTGGATAGTAGGCACCAGGGAACATGCCATCATTATGAGTCTTCAGTAAACGTACAAATGAATATATACCATGTCAAGTTGACACCAGTGTGCACCGGATTCCGGTAGCACTTGCTTCCCTGAGTCGACTCCTTGGCTCGCGGTTTGTAGTCTGGTTGTAGGATCGGTCGATAGATTATTCATGTTTTCAATAACGCCAGTAAATGAATAGAATAGAGGACATGGCTACCGTGGACCTGGGTCGTAATTTGCAAGAAGGGTTTTGAGCATTGAAATTTGAGAATCCAAAGAGAGGATGGGCGTGAAGGCTACTCTCCAGTCTCCTTCGGAGTCCTCTCTCTCAGCACTCGAGCGCTTGACCTGCGCACTGGCGCTTACGTATTGACGTCAGTAAACCACGTGCGCGTCGCGTCGCGTCCAACTAAGGCCGGCCTAATTTGCTACTTCATCAGTCCTCCTCCTCCCCGACCAGCTGAATACTCAGACGACCCCATACAAGGATCTCGCATATGTTCATTTATAAATGGGCTATACAAGTGAGTTAACAAGACAATAGGCGATTCCCTAATCCTCAGTTTCTTTGAGTGTCCGCTAGCCGGCCGCTCAGGCTGGCATCCGATTCGGTTCAACCCTCCGCGACAATTATGACTGAGATTGTATATGCATGTGTCTAACACTTACTATTATTGTATATACAGCAGTTGACGATGCTGCCGCTAACAAAAAGGGAAGGAGGATCTCCCAATCGGCTCCCTGGCAGGTGTGCGGAAGCAAAGCGTACCGCTTCCCTACCCGCAGTCTCCGAGGACGCTGCACTAGAAAACTCCACGAATGCAGAGAACGCGAACAGAATAATCCTGGCACAAACTTCCACATCATCCACACCCACACTACTAGACTATCCTAAACTTTTCACACCTCATGACTCGCACCAAACCCAATGCTATGATGACCGCACTGCTCGGCCACCGTATAGATGGCGGCCGCCTGAAACTCATCCGGATTCTTGGATCTGGGTCGAGTGGAGTTGTATTCCTTGCTATAGAGATCCAAGGAGGACGAGCATACCCCGAACGTTCGTATGCTGTCAAATGCATGGACAAAGTAGAGCCGGACAGTGTCGCCTACATCATGAAGAAAAGGGAGATCGACCACCATAGGCGGGTATCTCTACACCCGAATATCGTCAACTTACACCATGTTATCGACGAGGGATCCTTCACCTCCCTTGTCTTGGACTATTGTCCAGGAGGTGATCTGTTCAAGCTCATTTCCGAGGACAAGGTGTTCGCAGGCAAAGACGAATATGTCAAGAGCATATTCCTGCAGCTCTTGGACGCGGTCGACTTCTGCCACAGGAATGGCATATACCACCGAGATATCAAGCCCGAAAATGTCCTGTGCAATTCGGATCGTACCTTTGTATACCTTGCAGACTTTGGTCTGTCTACGCAGAGCGCGTACAGTTCCAATTTTACAGTTGGAAGTTACTCTTATATGAGTCCAGGTACGTAATTGCAAAACCTGTCCTCCCACAAGGCTTGCTCAAGCTCAGGCTGGTAAATCGTATAGAATGCCTCCACTGTGATATACAGACCCCTTATTACTCCAGCAAGCGTAACGACGTATGGTCGTTAGGAATCATTCTGACAAGTATGATATCCGGTCGCAATCCTTGGAGGTTAGCCCGGCGTTCGGACGAGTGTTACAAAGCCTTTCTACAAGATCCGAACTTTCTGCGCACAATGTTACCCATATCGGAGGGGGCGAACAATATCCTGACGAAGATATTCACCTTCCAGGAGAGAGATCGCATCAGCCTATCCACACTTCGCAGAATGATCGTTGAGCTAGATTCATTTTTCATGTCTCCAGAAGAGATAGCTCGCTCTAACGCTCAAGTGCGAAATGTCGCGAACTCCTACTTTCCCTCCAGCTACATAACCCCCATCCCTCCTTTGGAGAACAGCTCATTATACGGAGAAATCCTAGACGCTGATGACAATCGACGTTGTTTCCATCTACAAAGCGCACACGGAGAAACACGTTGGGTAGACCAGCCTTCCATCGAATCTCGCTATTCTGATCCCGTCGAGGTTCATTTCGTACCGCCAGCAAACCCGACTACCGTCCATCCGACCAATGGCGAGGATGTTTCGAGCGCAGAAAGTCATGGCCCTCCCACTCCACTCGGATCGGTTCACGATCCGCCTGCTCCCATACTATCTAGTGCGCTTCGTAGTCACTATCCTCGCGTTGGTAAAGACTCAAATGTTCTATCTGTATCTCCAGTAGGATTCTTTAGACGTATTATAGAGCGGATTCGTGAGTAATCATCGTAATGTGCCACTAAAATAATAGAAATCCAAAAGAGTGTGAGATATGCCTCGTAAGCATAGATAGCTCCATCCGAGTCCTCATGGTCCCAAATGCCTGCAATAACTGGGTAACATCGATTTACATCATGGAGATGTTGCAGTGCAACACCACTGAATGCCCGATGGCTTTGCTTCGGGACAACTTCCGGCAGCTGTCTCGGGTGCAGCTAATTAATTCCCAGAGGATCGACTCACAACGACCCGGACTGTGTGTATCGGGTGGGTTGTTCCCGGCTGCGCTCGGAGGCTGTGGATCGCGTGGAAAAGACTTGTGTGCGCCGGATAGGTTTGTTTCCGGCCGTTGTTGAGCCTGCGGATTGACTGGCAATGAATCGGACCCGGCAAGCCGTTGTCGGATCGAATACTATATCTGCCTAATCGGGTTTGACTCCGAGCGTCTATCAGAGGCTGGCGTTCAGTAGAGTAGAGAGAAACGCACTTCAGTCGATCTATCTTCTCTTAGTCTTGTCTTTCAACTCATCTGTGCAGTACCGTGTGGAAGAAAAGCTCTGACATGAAATCAATGCGGTCCAAAGATCTTTTGCTTTGTATTCTAATGCCAGAATTGGTAGTTATCCTTGGAAAAGCTCATATTCTTACGCCAGTGTGCGTTTGAATCCAGACTGACACCGGAGGACTCAGACGGGTCCTGCGGACTCGGATAGGTGAGCGTACCGCGTTTTTTACTTCGGTTCGACGCGGCCCTCCTACTCTACCGTCTTTCAGTGGTCATTGTACCGAGCTCTGTACCGAGGTTTCTGTTCCCGCAGTTCCGTGATCTCATGCCCGGAAATGCATAAATAGAGGGCCAGTTTCTGCCTTCAAAGTCCAGTTCTTCGCATCTTCCTCGCGTCTATCACACGCACACTCGCATACTTTGATTAACCCACGTCATCTCATTGCTTTGATAGCAAACATGACTGCTCCTACCATCCCCAACTTTACCGACAAGATCGTCGATGACGGCAGGCTCCGTCTTGTCGAGATTCTCGGTGAAGGTGCAATGGGTATTGTTTATCGTGCTGTGCCTGAAGGAGGAGCTGGTTCCTCCTCTTCTGCGACGAAGGAGTACGCGGTTAAGGTCATGGTTAAGGCCGACCCCGACTCCGTCCTGGGACAGTGCCAGTCCCGGGAGGTTGTCGCCCACAAGATCGTATCTGGACATCCCAACATCCTTACTTTGCACAAGGTGTTGGAGGATGATCAGTTCATCTTCCTCGTCTTGGACTACTGTCCCGGTGGTGATATGTTCAAATCGATCGCAGAGGACTTCTCCTACTGCCGCAACGACGCCCTCGTCAAGAAGGTCTTCCTTCAGATCCTTGACGCCATCAAGTCTTGCCACGACAAGGGCATTTTCCATCGCGATCTCAAGCCTGACAATGTTTTTGTCAGTGCGGATGGTCAGAAGGTGTTTCTGGGAGACTTTGGCCTTGCCACAGACAACGACTGCTGTGAGCAATTCGGCTGTGGTTCTACATATTACATGAGTCCTGGTATGTTTGTTTCTCTTCTGTTCTATTAAAGTTGTTCCTAACTTCCAAAATTTCAGAATGTATCGGCAAAGAGTTCAACTACCTTCCCTACTCTCCCGCAAAAAGCGATATTTGGGCTCTCGGGATTCTCCTTGTCAACATGATCGCGGGGCGCAACCCTTGGAAGATCGCCACTACCGACGATCTTCATTTCTTGCGTTACCTCGCAGAGTGCGACTATCTCCTGAAGATGTTGCCCATCTCCTCTGCCGCGAACGATCTCCTCAGACGCGTCTTGAACTTCAATCCCAAAGGTCGTATCACGATCGAGGAGTTCATCGCAGAAGTCATCGCTATTGACACGTTCTTCCTCTCTGAGGAAGCACTTGTCAATGCCAACGAGCGGGTCCGC
Organism: Panus rudis PR-1116 ss-1; assembly: GCA_022160315.1. Taxonomy (NCBI): domain Eukaryota; kingdom Fungi; phylum Basidiomycota; class Agaricomycetes; order Polyporales; family Panaceae; genus Panus; species Panus rudis. Next base: position 105,596 of record MU275213.1, read on the forward strand.
GGTATCGCGGCCGCGTACTCTCCTCGTGCCGCACCCGCACCTGCCCCTGTGGTTGAGGTTCAGGATGCGGGGGGGAAGGGGAAGGGAACCGGTCAGCCCACAATCGACTTCTCAGACGATGTTTACGGGAATCCCAACCCCGGCGATATTTGGCGATTTGTCCCAACAGGCACCTCCTCCAAGTCGATAACGAGCGATGAGGAGGACATCACTACTTGCTCATCGTTCACTCTCTCTACGGAGGCTACTACCGATGGAAGTACCGGTCCAATCACTCCTGAAATGAGTTCCGTCACAGGAGTTGGGATCGTTTCGGACTTTCCCATGGAGGTTGATATCTGTGACATCCCCCCTGTGACGGACAAGAAAGAGCCTGCAGCAGTTGTCGATGCTGGGCTCGTCGCAATGCTGGTCACAGCTGATTAAATAGGGACAAATGTACTTTGGCTGCGGGCAGTCACTGTAATCCTATACCCTTTGCTGTATAATAACGATCTTGTTTCACCATTACATTTTGATAATCAAGGCTTCAAGCTTTGGGTGCGAATGTTCTTGCGCTGTTAAATTGGGTTTGTATGCGATGAATAATTGCACCAATGGAGAAAATTCTGTCTGCAATTGCAAAATGAGAGAGTGAGGAAAAGCAAGAATAACTTATGCTACAAAGTGTCCATGAATAACGGGCTATGGGTGACGCTCATTGCTATGACGCCTCAATGATCTTTCTAGCCTCAGCAGCCTTCGCCTTGAACTCTTCGATCCTCCTCTCCCCATCCTCTTTGAACTTTTGATACTCCACTTCCATCTCCCGACGAATGTATTGCTCAATCGTCATCATGCTCTCCTCCTCGGTCAACGATTTCAGCTTTGACATCGCCATTATTGACAGGAAGGGCGTGAATGGAGATTCGTCTTCGTCTTCATCATTGGTGGTTGCTGCAGCGGTCGCAGTGAAGGGAGGAACGGTAGGGTGAGTAGGAGGGGTAGACGGCAGTTCCATCTCCATTTCAACGTTCGGCGAGAGACTAGGTGTCTGCGGAGGTGGAGTCGCAGGACTAGCTCCATCATGCAAGTCAGTCTGCACAGACGATGAAGGAGGGAGCATCGGGTGGTCCTCGTCATCATGCTTAGACTCCTCGATAACAGGACTGCTCTCCTCCTTCTCTTCCCGCATCATCACATCCTGAACCAACGTCGCCGTTTTCGAAGGGACGACAACCTCCACTTGCATCTTGCTCTTGCCCTTCTTACTCTGATCAGTACCACCACCGCCAGCACTGGATAGGTTCGAGACAGGAGTGGATCTATCGCTGCTCGCCGGAGCCTGACTAGCAGACGGCGGTTTCGTCTTGACAGCAAGAGTAGGTTTCCCCACCAGTACCACAGGTTTCGAAACCTTCCCGGCACTCTTCGATGACGACGTCGGGAGAGATGCTTGAGAGGAATTAGTAGTGGTTCGACTACGACTTGGAGGTGGTTCTTCCACCTCACTATCCGAGCTGATAGCGACTACAACCATATCAGATGGTTTCCTGCTTCCAGTAGTAGAAGCTCGCACAGCAGTCGAGCTTTGCAATCGCTTCACGTTAGTAGAAGTGGACCTGGGAGGTTGAGAGCTAGACGAAGCCTTGGGATCCTTATTCGACCCTGTGAGCCCGTTCTCTCGACTTGCCGCCTGTGAAGGAGGTTTGCTAGACGATCGAGTAAGATCACTAGCCCGTATGCCAGGCGGAGACCGAGAGGGTTTCAACTTTGATGTCTTTTTGGCTGGTTCTGGTTCTGGCTCGGGTTCGGGCATGGTCTTCGAAGTTGGAGGCTCGTCAACATCCATAGGTAACTCCGCAGTGGCATAACCCGCATCGTCCGATGTCGTCGAACTCTTCCTCGCCTTCAACTTCCCTTCGTCTTCAGAAGCTGCCGGTGCACCATTCGATTTTGCAGGGGCCTTCCCCTTCCCTTTGGTCGAAGATGCAGGCTGTTTGGTCGTTATTTCTACATCCTCTTCTTCGTTCCCCTCGACTTCCTCTTCTTCGCTCAACACCACCTTGGGTTTTGCCTTTGATCGGGATACTGTTCGAGCCTTCGGCGCAGGTTTGGATTTCTTAGGAGGCTGAGGTACATCCTCCTCTTCATCGTCTTCGACTTCCTTGCGAGAATTGCCAACGGATGGCGCAGAGCGCGACGTTTGCAACGATCGAACAGTCGCCTCCTCATCAGTGACGACTTTGGATTTCATTTTAGACGTTGACTTCGTCCTGGAATGTGAAGGAGCGGATTTCGGCGGAGGAACTTCACTCTCAGATTCGAGATTCGCTCGCGACCGTGTACGCGCGTGAGTTAGCTTCGCAGGAGCAGCAGCAGGGGGAGCGACCTCAACATCCGTATCCTCCTCAACAACCTCCTTCTGAGGAGGAGTCTTCTTCTTCGCCGCAGTTGTAGAAGCAGCTTTCTTCGATCCAGGCGGCCGACCTCTCTTCGGTTTCGGTTGAGGCTCGACAATCTCCACCTCCTCCGAATCATCCTCATCCTCCTCCTCAATCACCTCTATCTGATTCGTCTCTACCGTTGCCGCTTTCCCCTTCCGCTTACTCCTCGAGACCCTCTTCCCCACTTCACTCCCACTGGCTTCGGGCTCTTCGACTTCAGAGCTGGCAACACCCTTATTCCCGGACGCGGGAGTCTTTCCACGCGTAGATCTTCGCGATGTAGATGCGGGCGTTTTGGCAGTCGAACTTGGGGCGTTCGAGCCTCTGCTTGATCCGGGCTTCTTCGATTGAGAAGAAGACAGCTTACTCTTCGACCCACTCGGTAACGGCGCTAACTCGTCATCCTCAGAGGTAGGATCGGGCTCTTCCTCTACAATAGGCGTGGCCTTGGTCTTTTTCGACTGCGATACAGTTCGAGACGGCGGTTTGGACCCTGCTCGAGTTGAGGGTGGTTTCGACGATGTAGACTTTCCCAATCCGTTGGCATTGCCAGAGGCTTGAGACGTGAAGAAGGGACATGAGACGCCCGCTTTTCGTTCGCGTTTACGATGTTCTTCCCTGGAGGAAGAATCAGCCAAAAGGACTTAGACGTAGGCGCTCAAGGAGTGGCAAACCGTACATTGGGTTGTCATCTTCGTCCCAACCGCCGAGAGCAACTCCACAGTAGAAACATATCGCGGTATCGTCTCCTGCGAATTGAGGAGTGTAAACAAATCCAGCTTTTGCCATCTGTCCAATAATTATTGTTGAATTCCAAGTCGACATGAGGGTTTGCGACTACGAGGGGTCATACCTTCTTAGAACTCGCGCCGTGTCCTCTCGTGCTATCGTGAGGCCACCGCTTTGATGCTGTGAATGTTTCGAGACGAGCTTTCTCCATAGCCTTGCTGTCTGGTAATCGCGACGCGTCCGGGAATGTATACCTGAGATAAACGCGTCAGCATACACCGAATCTTGCGTGATCGGGGTCGACGTACGCTCCAGTCTCATCCTGGTCTGCTACTAAGCCACATCGCACTGCGGCCCAAGGACACGACAGACCGCATTTTTCCCAGTGAATCTCGAATGGATCATCATCCTCATCCCAATCTGAAAGTTCCTTGTCGCACATGAAACAAGTTACATTGTCGCGGTTGTCTCCGCCAGGTGTGTAGTAGAATCCCGCCTCGGCGAGCGTGTTGGGCGTAGCTTTGTACGATGGCGGATGGGGCCACTTTGAAGTGCCAGATGTTCCTTTAGTAGAGGACTGTTTGGTGCGTTTCGTTGTCTTGAAAAACGAGTCGAGTCGAGCCTGGTAAACCTCCATTGCTTTGGCGGGTTACGATGTAAGTTGAAGCTGGAGGTGAGAGCCCAATGGAGTGATCAAGATCAAATGAAAGCGAAAAAGCAGGCCAGACGTTGTGCAGCTTCAGAGGCGCAGCGTGCGTCGGAGGTAAGTAACGAGAAAGAAAGAAAGCCGCCTGGGACTGTGCTGGTAAGAACGCAGCGGCTGCAGAGGCGTGACTGGCACCTTGTGACGCTTCGATGCGTCCTCACACGTGATCGTGCATGTAACGCCTATATCGTGACGGAATTTGGGCCAACAACCATTCGAGTCCAAGTCGCGTTAACTTGTCATTTAGCAGTCAACCATACGGATACTATTAACGTACATATAGCAGCTGACATTCCGTTGGCATGCAGAGGACGTACAGTCGCAAAGGCGCCAAACGCCAAGCCCGGCTGTCTGGGGAGCCGTCAACGCCTCCTGCCTCTCTTTCCCGAAAACGGAGAAAGATAGAGGTCGGAGTCGACTCAAACTCAGAGTCAGACCATAGCTCAGATGTTGATATAGCCATCGGTGCGTGTAACTTGTTGCCTCACTAGATTGTTCATGGGCACGAAGTTCTTCAGCCCAGAGTTCCAAAGTTCATCAAGGGGACCGGAACAAACCCCCTGCTACTCCCATCACCAAACCGGTATCTCGCTCTTCGCGGTCTACTGCGTCGTCTAGCATAAAGAAGGAGCGTCGTAGTAATGACCCTCCAAAGGCGTCCAAACCTGTCTCCAAGAGTCTTTCGCAGGAGAAGACTGTGAAGGATCTATCGGATTTGTTTGACTTCCCTCAGTCTACTAAACCGAGTCCTCCGAAGCCTTCAGGAGGGGTAGCCAAGCGTATGTTACGCCGGACTCAGACAGACTCGTCTCTCCCCGATTCTACTTCCAAACCCACAAGGCTTGAGAGTCACTCTCGCTCTCTACCAGGACCGTCTACACCTCCGAGGTTGACTGCTTCTAGAACAGAGTCTTTCCTCCAAGCATCTCCTTCATGTCCCAGTCATCCGCTTACACCATCAAAATCGAAGTCAATGGAAGATGTATCCTCACCGGCGCGTCCATCTCTTGCTACGACGAGCAACATACGCACATACGGAGGCAAATCGCGTTCATTCCTGATCGCAATCCCTACCTCCCAATCAGGCGCACTCTCACAATACGGCGCAGGCTCACAATCACTCGGCTTCCCCGGAGACGATCCTCTACTAGGCGAAAGTCAAGAGGAAGACCTCGAGATCCGAGAATCATACTCTGAATTAAGAGCGCGTTGGGGCGTTGACAATTCCGACTACGACCCGTGGCCCACAGCGACGTCTCCCCAAGACTCACCTGGCGAGAAAAGCAAGCGAAAGGGAAAAGGAAAGCAGTCGATGCCGCCTGCTCCCAGATTGCCTGAGGGTATGATGAATGATTTGAAGAGTATTAGCGAGCTACGGAGTAAAGGAGAGAGTAGGCGGTTTCTTGATGACGTTGGGTATCTCTTTGAAGGCCTTGATCCTGGCGGTGGCATTGGTGTTCGGCGAACGAGGTAAGAGATTTAACGGAATCAAGAGCGTTGAATTGTGGTGCTGAGTATTGTAGTGCGATGGAGATCGTTACGAAACTGTGTGACGATGACTTTGCGCGTAAAGCCAAGGCTGCTGACTTCCTCGGTCGCGCTTGGGAATGCCTGCGCGAAGCCGGTGCAGGCGATGGAGACAAGGTACTCGCAACATGGCGTTTTGCCGCAATGCAAATTTTTGAATTGGTCTTAGGTACTGGACACCATCCTCGCGTTTTACGCAGCCCTCGTATCTCGAGATCCTCGAGACCTTCCTGAACTGGCCTCGAAGTCCGGTTTTACAGCGGTTCTCTTCAAGCTGCTCGGCTCTTTGGATCGCACGAACGATCCGTTGTGGCTTATCTCTTCTCAACAGAGCGACTCCGAACTGAAAAGGTCCGGAGTCTCGAAGCTTGAAAAGAACATGGTAAGATTACAAACAACCTCGTTTCCGCCAATCTTTTGCTAATTCCCTGTGACAGTTACAGAATATCCACCGACTTGCCCGTAAAAAGTCCGGTTTATTCGAAGAGGACGAAATCGTACGTTCCCCTCGCTTTACATTCCCACAATATACCTGAATCCCTTCAGATCAGCACCAGGCTTCTAATCTCCTACACACTCGCCGCTCTACCTCCATCATCTCACTCGACCGCGCACCTGCCGCAGCTCCTTGCGAGTTTAACAAACGAACTAGAACACATACCCACCCGGATATCTTCCTATACCTCGGGCTTGTCCCTCCTTCCTCCGTTTTCTGCCGAGACACAAACGTATACCCCCTCCTTTTTGCATGTGGATAATTGCCTCCGGTTGCTTGATAGTTATTTGTTGGGACGTTGGAAAGAAAAACGGAAAGATAGAGGTAGACTTGAGCACAGTGATGAGAACGAAGAAAAGGGAGAGGTTGATCTGAGAGGGGAAGGGAGTGCGGTGACGGAGAGGTTGAGTGAGACATTAATGTCGTTATATGTTGCAGTGGACATCCTCTCCCGGGAAGGTGAACGACCGTCAATAGGTATGTGTTTTGCATCGATATCTGCTAAGCCCAGTTCTCACAAGATTGCATAGCATATAAATGCTTGGAGACCACCCTCCGAATCCTAATTAACCTCACGCACGATAACCAACTTTGGTGTCAATATGTCCTAGATCACCCAATGGCCCTTCAGACGATCCTACGCGTCATTACAATCTCTCACAAACAGCGCGCAGCCAATACCGTCAAGAAAGAGCCTGACGCCATGACTGATGTCGAAGACGAAGAAGGCGACAGTACTGCTCCGATACTCGACCGGTTATGTCTGGCACTTGGCTTGTTAACCAACATCGCACAAGTGAATCACGAGCTGAAGGCTATCTTGCGCGAGACTAGTAAGCACATCCTTCCCCGTTCTCCCGCATCTCTGCTAATGTCATGGTATGAACAGCCCTGAACCCAAACTGCCGTGGCAAACGCGTCTGTCTCGAAAAATGTCGCTGCTCCTCGAACACCAACGCCCTAATAACTCTCACCCGAATCTATGTCGACCACACTCACTCGGACGAAGACGTAGTAGAGGTCACAGTCCGAGGACACATGGCCATCCTCCTCGGTCTTCTCATGCGCGGCGATTCGGAAAACCAGGAGATTATATTGAATGCATTACCGGGACCAGAGAAAGCGAAGAAGCAGAAGTTGAACGGGATAGTAGAGAATGCGAGAGAGTTTGCGGTGTTTTATGCAGAGTTCTCAAAGAAGGTTGCGGAGGCTTCGCAAGGAGCGGATTTGGAGCGTGAGGATGATGATGTCGTTGGGAGAGATGATGAAGATGATGAGGTGGTGGTGGGTGATAGTAGCGTGGGGAAGGTATTGCATGATACTCAGGGTGAATCGGTTGCTCGCGATGTTATTGCATATCTGGAGGAGTTACGCGATCGAGCTTGATTCTTGAGCACGCTTGTTCTCTTGGAAACACTTGCAGAGATTTTGGAAGTGGGATGTAGTTTTGGTTATGGCATCTTAATGGTGAGTCGCTCAAGTTATGTCGATAGATTCAATTCATCTGATTCTTTGACTTGTAGAAGCGTTTTACTACAGTATACGAATCACGATCATTAATGTATCTACCTCACTTGTTTCGCGAGCTGCCAGGTATACTCTCCCTCGTGTTCTCCAAAGTCCGAAGATTCCGAGTGACGCGTTGTCGAGACCCCTTCGGTCTTGGCCAACTCAACAAGTCATCACGAAGGTACTCTTATTAAGATCGACACCTGACCGCTAACCATGTGCAAAAAAGTCAAAGAATACGACAGAGCTCTATACAACTTGCGTCACAGCCTGATGGGACGCGTTCCCGGCGGCACGGGGGGCGCACTCTACCAAGCGGTACAACGGACAATTTGGTTAACCTCTCAAACCAGTTGTTTCTTCCCTCACCTTTGAACGAGGAACATCCGGACGAGCTTCGAATGACCCTTGTACCGGCGGCCCGGTAAGAGTGCGAAATTCAACGAATGAATCATCGTATGCACTTCTCAGATCACAAGACGGAGAATTACTTCTTGGTGCCCTATGTTCACTTCTTATTGGAGTCGTTCATGACAGGTTCGTGACCTTCCTATGCATCGTCGCGGATGGAGACGTTTGGCGATCTGGACTGGGGCGGGCCGACGGGTAGGCAGAGGGTAGATATAAGAATCCCCGGGGAAGAGACCTCCTGTGTATTCGTCAACAAGCGTACGAGCACGATGACGTTGTTCAAGGCTTGGTTTGTTGCGGGGGTTACCTTGCTCTACGTGGCATCTGGTGGGCTCGCGGCGACGACTGTGACGGTCAATGGATCACCCAGTCATTCCATACCGTCGACCTTGTGTACGTCCCCTATTACTCACTTTGCTACGTTTGTACATGTATGACAACTGAGTATGCGTTTCCCAGATGGTCAGATGTTTGAGGTATAATGATTGGAGACTGAAGCATTCTCCATCGCTGACGGTTACATTTGCCGCTTTCATAGGATATCAACGTAAGTTGACGTATTGTGGTACAAATCTATAATTATGCCTGAGTAACATGAGCTCTTGAACAGCATGTCAGTGGATCTCTGCAGCTGTGAACTGATGAAATGTTTCTCACCAACCTACCACTTTCCCAGAGTGGAGACGGCGGCCTCTACGCAGAACGTCAGTGTGCCCATTTTCCACAAGTCATTACGCCTGACAAATCCCTTTCAGTACTGCAAAATCGCGCATTCCAGCAGGTTACGCCGAGTGAGTTTCATCACTTGCGAAAACACGCTCATAACTTCTGACTCACTCAGCAGGGACGTCTGCTGCCCTGAATGCTTGGCATGCATTCAACGGAGCGACACTCACTGTTATCGCGGATTCCCAGCCAGTTTCTTCTGCACTACCTAACTCTTTGCAGGTACAATTCCCATCTGGTAGAGGTGCTGTAGGGTTCAGCAATGAAGGTTTCTGGGGTACGTCCCATCTTCTTCTCCGTCGTCGCACAAAACCAAACTTTGATGTGCTGTAGGCATCAAAGTCGATAGTTCCTGGACGTACGATGCATCCCTTTACTACAAATTCCCAACTTCGTCGTCTTTCTCCGGGACGTTGACCCTCAGCTTGAGGAACGCAGCTGGACAAACTCTCGCATCCAACTCGACGACGATCCGAGGCTCCCAGACGTCCTGGGCCCAGGTGCACTTGACCCTCAAGCCAAGCTCGACGCCTTCGGCTCTCAATAATCAATTCTTCGTTACAATCGATAATAACAGTGGCAGCACCCAGACGGTTAACTTCGCTATGTTCTCACTCTTCCCGCCGACGTTCAAGAATAGGCCTAATGGTATGCGCATCGATATCGCAGAGGTATAGCCTTATAGCATAAACATATTAGCCTGATGACCCACTTTGAGTACCAGGCTTTGGTAGAAATGGGTCCCTCTTTCTTCCGTTTCCCGGGAGGCAATAATCTTGTAAGGTTTTGCTTATATCTTGATTCTCATATCGTTCACCTAAATTACGTTCCATCTATAGGAAGTAAGTGGTTATATACGAGAACAAACTCCGTACCTCATGCAATACAATGTCATACAGGGACAAACTGTTGCTACTCGTTGGCAATGGAATGCTACGGTCGGGCCCTTATTGAACCGTCCCGGACGTGTTGGTGATTGGGGTTATGTGAATACCGAGTACGAGAAGCAGCGTTACCTGATCGTCATGGGGAGGGAGCTAATCATGGCGTAACGCAGTGGCCTTGGGTTGCTCGAATACCTCCAGTTCTTCGAGGATGCCAACATGGAGCCCATCATGGCTGTGTGGTCAGGTACGTCTCCGATTTGTCAATTTATATTCACAAGTGGAGTTGACCGTAAATTCTCACCAGGATACGCACTGGGAGGCACTAACCTCCCGGAGAACCAGCTTGCTCCTTACATCCAACAGGCGATTGACCAAGTAAATTGTTGGCAGTCACTCGTCGTGAGATCATTGCTAATTCCTTTTGGCCTAGATTAACTTCGTGATTGGGGACCCCTCCAAGAGTGCACCAGGTCAGTTGAAATTCTCGAAAAGATCGGCAATATCTGACAGACGATAGCTGCTTTGCGTGCCTCCCTTGGGCACCCGCAACCCTTCAATCTGAGATACATCGAAGTGGGCAACGAGGTAAGACGTGTAGCCAACCAGGCGGCGCGAGTATTGACTGACGTAACCGATTCTAGGACTTTTTCGCCTCAGGGACGTGCGTACACAATCCAACTAATCTTTTGCGCATTTTCCTGACAGCAAGACATCCAGGTACCCTTACAGGTGGCGCGACTTTGTTGGGAACCTGAGCGCCGCATTCCCTCAACTGCGTACGAGTTTTTACCCTTTGATTTGGACATCGACGTTGCTGTTCGATGTATTGACAGCTCGAGTCTAGACTTCATCGCAACCACGAACGCATGGAATCCCCTATTATCTCCAACCCCGCAACACTATGACGTTCACGTCTATCAGACCCCATGTACGTCCCGCTTACCTCCTGCCACTACAGCACTGTCCGTGCTAAGCGGTTCGATGCGTAGCCTGGTTTGCCCAGAACTCGTTCTATTATGACGGTTTCCAAGTAAGTTTCGCCCGCAGTCATTCAGTACCCTTGCCAGAAACTGACTCATGCCTCCTATTCACCCTAGCGTAACGGCACGACGTACTTCGAGGTAAGAAGATCCGGTCTAGATCCCTTCATCGCTCGCTTAATTCAAACGTCCCCTCCACCTGCATAGGGAGAATACGCTGCCATTTCGACGAACTCGAGTGACCTGTTCGGGTCTCCAGCCACAGGTCGACTTCTTTTCCCAACTATGCAAGGCTCCACGGGCGAGGCTGCCTTCATGACTGGTCTAGAGAGAAACGCCGACATTGTCTTCGCAGCTTCGTACGCGCCACTTTTGCAGGTAATGCTCCCCAAACTTTGATTCTTGGACTCGGTAGCATTCTGACACATTGCATGGCACAGCATGTCAATGGTACGCAATGGGTAAGACGACTCCGAGCTGGCTCGTTATGAAATGTCGTACTCACCTCAAAGCGAAGACGCCTGATCTGATTAGTTTTGAGTTAGCATTCCATTCTTGGTCCCTGCGGTATGACGAGCTAACGATTCGGATTAAATCTAGCGCGGGAAGGGTATTCAAATCGACAAGCTTCTACACCCAGAAGCTGTTTAGCTTGAACAAGGGTGATCAATACTTCCCGAGCACCTTGCCGTCAAGGACCGGGACCCTGTTCTGGAGCGTCACTCGTACCAGTTCGACAGGTACCCTCAACATCAAGGTATCTACCCCTGCCATGCGTTCGCCTACATCCCCATCCCGCTGACCGAGATTCTTAGATCGTGAACACGGCCGGCAGCGCTCAAGACATAACGTTCCAGTTACCCTTCAACAATGTCGCTTCCTCTGGTACCCTTACGCAATTGAAAGGGTCGGCGACGACGGCCAACTCTCCTTCTACTCCCAGCGCCGCTGTGCCTGTTACCAGCACCATCTCGACGGGCAAGACTCTGAACTTCTCAGCTCCCGGGTTCAGTGTCAATGTCATCAATGTCAAGGCGTCGTAAGTGTGTTGCAGCAAGTGAGATGAATGCGAAGCGACAGAAGGGGCTGTATGTTTCGGGAGTTGCAATTGAGGTGGGTTAGATAGTGATTAGGTAGCGAGGGATCAGGTAGTGTGTACTTCTAGCATAACCAGGAAAAGAGTGGTAGTTCGAAATATGATGGCATTCCGAATTTCATACTTCCACGGAACAATCTCAGACGACGTCGAGACACCAAATCCTCCAACCCCTGATCAATCCCAACCAGTAGTCGTACCTCCCTCCTCTTCCTCATCCCCATCAAGCACCTCATCCAGTACTCTCCTAATAGCAGGCATATACACCCTCAACTTTGTGATATCCCCCAGAGGAATCTTCGCATGGTCCATAGCGATGGCCCACGAGGTATCGTGCAATGCTGATTGAGGGGGGAGTTTGGGGTACCGGGCGGAGAAGTGAGTTAGGAGGATGTTCTGTGCTTCCATTCTTTGAGTTGAAGTGGAGGAGGTTTGTTAGCTTGGTATATGCAGGTGAAAGGGGAGAATGATAGAAGACGTACTGTTTACCAATGCTGACTGCCTGACCGAACGTACTATGCGCTTTCACCCTCGCCTCTTCGACTTGCTCGTCGCTCATAGTGGCTTCATGAATAAGGAGCGTAGCGCCCTTCCCGGCTTCGACGAGGGTCTTTGTAGGTTGAGTATCGGCGGAGTACCTAGTTATCAACGATATGGGTGACGAGTGAGGGGACGACCTGAGACCAAAGATACGCACACTATGCTCCATTTATCCTGGTGTTTGATCACGGTTCCGTAACACCTTGTCCGATGGTCCACATCGACAGTAAGGAAGTCCTGCAACCCAAGGGCATTGCACATCTCCTTCGCCTTCGCTTTCGATCTACCAGCACCCAACAACTCTGTTAAGTCACCTTCCAACAAGTCAGAGATGAAGACTGAACCTACATGGCGTGATTCATCCAAGGTCCATCATCCTCCGTTATCCTCCTTCCATAATTCCACGCACGCCTGTAATTCAACGCGTCAGATAGAATAGGAATGACGCCGTTCCCACTCGGATCGTTGAACCCGAGATCTTCGACTTCGGACTGTTCGTGGAGGTAAAGAAGGACTGGGTGAATTCCAACGAGGTACAAAGGCGAGGTCGGAGGAGGGTTCATCTATATTCAACCATAATTGAACCATAATTAGTGAGTATGGGAATGACAATTGAAAACATGAAATGAAGTGAGAGAGATAGAAATGATATGAACGATACACGCACCTGTTTACGTTTTGAAAGTATCTTCGCAATCCCAATATGGTGGTCTCCATGAATATGACTCGCATACAAACACTTCATATTCCTCAACACATCCCATACTCCACCAGTGTGCGTCTCACCGCTCTGCTTCTGCTTCTGATTCTGGTCCTGATTTTGGTAGCTATTGCTGAGACCGAACATACGGGTAAGTTGGCCCCAAGTGCCTTCTCCGGCGTCGAGCAGAATGTTACCCCATTTGGGAATCTGGATGAGTGTGGCTGACACTGAAGCACAGAAGCATGTTAGAGTTCGTCGCGTTTTGGATAATGCAGAGTTTGATTTGGGAAAGAGGGGTAGACGTACTATTACGATACTTCGTAGGTGACGCACTACTCGTCCCGAGGGGCACAACAGCGACCTTCTTCCACTCCTCATTCTTATTTACCTTCTTCTCACTCTCGTCGACAGGTATCACGGGAGAACTCGCCCTCGACTTCGGTCTCCCATTCTTCGACATCGGCGGCGGCGAAATCGACCTAGACCTAGACCTCGACCGTCTAATACTTGCCATAGTCGGCGGTGAAATCGTCAAGGGTTGTTCTTTCCTCCATACAGGATGGAATGTGTCCTTTATATTCTCCACGATCTCGAAAGGCTTTTCAGGTCTGATGCTGAAGTGCATGTTGGATTGCATTAGATGGACGTTAGGGACTTCAGCAAGCGGGGTGTCTAGATGCAGGTCGGAGCGTTTAGTGATCCAATGTCAGCGAAGCGACGTAGTTCGCCTTACCTGAGATGGATTGTGGTGCGGTCAGATTGAAGTGAGGAAGGGGGAACATTTCGTGGTCTAGGTGATGCAGCTTCATCTGAACCGTGCCCACGCTGGTGAACGTGACGGGGTCCGGAGAAATCTCAGGTGCAGCAACAACATGCTAAAGTCGTAGAAGTCAGCCAAATACCTTCTAGAGATAACAGAGAGATGGCACGAACATTGACTGATCCAGGGAATCCTTGAAGGAAAGAGATGTAATCGGGATGAGTTGCTACGCCCGGACCGCATATGTGGTAGATTACGCTGACAACGTGTTCTTCCGTATCCTCTTTCTTCTTCGAGCGTAACCTCGAATACAAAGGAGAGTCACAGAAAGCACGGGTGAGGTCTTCGAGGTGATCTGGCGAAGGAATATCGAAGACCATAATGACCTGTTCATAACACAATTAGCCCCTGCATGGCGTAAAAGATCACATACAACGAGAACATGTACTCACGCGAGGAGGTATCGAAGGACCAACGACATCTTCATACTTCACCGTCCGCGTTATCTTCCCACCCTTCCCATCGTCAACCTCGAAGCTAACAACCTGTCCACTTGCAACTCTGGCCCTATCCCTCCCCTTCAATCCCAATTCCTCGGCCTTGGCAGCATCGAACTTTCCCCTCCACTTTGGTCCGACAATCACATAACACAGACTCTGCCTCTTCGCCGGGTCAGCAGAGTTCGAAATCTGCGGGACGAATTTCGGGAGACGAGCCCCTCGGAGATCTTTGATTTTATGCCTACCGAACCCGTAAGAGAAACCTTCCTGTTCTCCAGACTGAGGTTTCTTGCCTTTCGGGCCTTTAGCAGGTGTTTGGTGGGGGAACATGTTCTCTACAGTTACACGCCGCCATTCCTCCGCTTCTGAACCTGTAAGAGTTGAGGGACGGAAATCAGGTTCGCGTAGTTTGTCTGCAAGGTTGACATCTATGGGAGCTCCGTGCACCGAATTTGCTACGACCAGAGGGACAGGCGAAGCTTCACGTTCGGCATCGGACGCTTTTTGTGACCGTTTTGAGGAGGAGCTTGGAGAAGGTGTCCTCTTCCGTTTCTTACTGCCCTTGTCATCTCCGGTACCTTTGGTCCGAGGATACAAGGGGATGCCATATACTGTGATGTTGTCGTCCTGGAACACGGGGGTAGGGGCGGCAGCGTATGATGCGTCTAGCGGCGAGGCAACTTCTGTGATCTTCACAGCCGTACCGTCCCTACAGTCAACTAGTTTGAGTATCAGAGTAGAGATGTGAGCTACTGGAGTGTACCAACGAACCGCCACAGGTAAAAACGCATGGTCGCGATGTAATGGTTCAAACCATGGGGACCGACGAGATCGAGTTGCTTCAAACTTGCATCCGCAAGCACCATCGTTAAACCTGGCGAACAGTGGCTAAATTCTGCCATTACGAGGTTGCATCATAGGCAATGCCTACCTGGCAAACCGGATGACCGCTGCGTCCCGACACCAGTCATAAATAGGGCTTTAACACCCCTCCAATGCCTCCCTCCTTGTCTCCATGCTCTCGCGGTATTCTCCGACGCGTTGATGATGTACTTTGCCGAGTCAAAGGTCACGACGAAGCTTGGTTCAGTGTCGGACGACAGGGTAGCGCAGACATCCGTGGACCACATCGCAGGTGAGCCGAATCCTCCGCGGTCACGGTATTGGCGTAGAGGTGCTTGGAATGGGGACCGTCGAGATATAATACAGTTTCGGAGTAGCCTAGCACATAGCATACGAAAAATCCCCTTGCCGTCTGCAAGGGTTGCGCAAAGAAGAGCGAGCAGAAGCCTTGGACAAGCCGAAATTCAAGAATATTGAGGTTTTCGAAAAGTATGCCACAAGCGCCCATAAAGCGCGTCATCAAATCCGTTGTGGCTGCCGTCTCTCAAAGCGGACTAGCGGATTTGCTTCAATAAAGAGTCTTTGCACTTCAGCATGGTAATGCATGTCCGCTAGCTACAAGATAGTTCTCGATAGGTCCCAACGTACAAAAAGAATCAAGAAGCAACGGACGAGGCGCAGTGTCGCAGGGAAGATAATTTTAGACACGCACGTGATGCCATCAAGCATTCTTGGGTCGCAGGCTGTTGCAGTGTCTCGCCAGGCTCTCTCCCATTCTCCCACCTAACCACCTCACAGGAAAAAACGACTCGTCACCATGTTCCGGCTGCCCACTGTTGTCTCTCTTTTACTTCTTGCCCTCCCTAAACTCGCCGTCTCCTCCCCGTGCGTCACTTTCGACGCCAACTTTAACCTCCTCGTGTTCGGTCTCGACGGAAAGGACTGGAATGCTGGGACACAGGATTCTTGGACCAGCGGTATGTGTACTTTTCGGTTGCCAGGACGTGGTGCAATAGAACTAGGTTCCTAACTGGTGTTATCCGTACACAGGCAGTGCCTCCGACATTACAACCTCCGGACGGCCGTGAGTACTCTCAATGCTTATCCGTCACCGTTCCATCATATTGAGGAGATTTCCGTTAGTCCATTCGACGGAGCGAACACGACATGTTACCTCTCCCAGTTCTTTAACGCCGTCTACGTTATGAATGGTGACGCTTCCAAGCCTTCAGACGTACATATCTACGACGCCGCGGCCAAGTCATGGTCCACCCAGTCCGTCGACACGGGTTCGTTTGACCCGTCCTCGTTTAACGCGATTCTGGACCATGATACGAACGTGTTCTACGCCGTCTCCAAGAATGAGCTGTTCTTCTTGGACATGGGAGGGCTGAAATCGGCCAACTCGTCTGCGTTGTCCTGGACGGACGTGGGCAAGACCCCTTACGACGCTTCGTACCAGCCTGTCATGGCCCTTGCCCAGAACCATATCCACTTCCTGAACGTGCCTAACACTCCCGAAGGCGACGCCAACATATTCGTCATCCACTGTACGTCTACCTTCACATCTCATACCGTAACATCTCAAATTTTCTGACATTGACATGCATTACATCACACTATGATCAGTCTCGTACTTCCAGCCCGAACCACAGGCGTACCCTCTTCCCGACGGGTCCAAGATCCCCGCCACGCACGGCCAAACCGCCTCGTTCTTCCAGTCTGAGGGCGTCCAACAAGAATTCGCCTTCATCCCAGACGACGGCTCAAAGACCTACGTCATCAACGTCGAAACCAACACGACCCAAGCTCTCGCCGGACCTAGCACCAAAGATCCCAAGGCAACTTACGCAGCGAGTATCACGGCGTTGATTCAGTTGGATAGCACTGGTGCTGTTAGCTTCTTGCCCTACAAGCAGGGAGATGCTAGTACGAATGCCCAAGCTGCATGGACCAAAGTGGCTAATGTCGCTGCTGCTGCTCCCCCTGGTGCCAGCTCTGGTGCTTCTCCCAGCGGCAGTGGTTCTGGATCTACCCCTGCAAAGACCGGAACCTCGAGCGCCAGTGGGGCAAACCCGTCATCTACTGGTGCTTCCCAGACGACGAATGATGCTCTTTCGTTGACTACGAGGGGCGTTGGGCTCATTACGATGTTGGCTGGTGTAGTCGGTCTCGTCGCGTCCTTGCTGTAATTCGTCGAATTGCCGCCTACCATTCGTCTTCTCGCATTGCATCGTCTTCTTGGATATGTCTTCATACCGTTATTTCTCCCGAACATTGGTGATCAAAGCGGGTTGATTATCGCTTCACTTCTTTCATACAGCCTGTGTTTCCCTTTCTTGCTTGCTCGCTTATTGACATTATTCTACTTCAAGGAGGTCAATTTCATTCCGAAGCTACGAAGCCAGCTTCTTCTTTCTCAGCCCCTTCCTAGTCCTTTTTCTGTTCTAGACACGGACAAATCTCACAACCCTCCTAGACCTACCTCTCACTTTGAGCATTTGAATCTGATACACGTTCGGGGGATCTTCCTGATTAACGAAGTTTACTCACGTCTGCTTCTCGCAATCTAACGCATGCGGTGTGTTTCCTGGGACGAGAGCTTGAGTTTGAAACCTATTCCGTGTCGTGTACATGCCAAGCCTCGCGGTTTTTGACTCGCGAACTTGCGAATCGACAGGCCGATCACACCTTCTTACTCAAATTCACGAATTCGTCGTCCCTTGCTGCGCACTTGGGTTTCATTGACACCGCGGCACGCAGTACGTATGATAACAAAGGTTCCTCGTGCAGTATTTGGTCAGGTCGCACGTCCCTGGGTGCCAACGTCCTTACTCAGTTTAGACCTTAAAGGCTTCCACGTCTGAAATGTGTCCGTCGTATGCACGTTGCCAATGGGAGCATCAAGATGGTCTACAAGAGAGTACAGGGTCTGAACCACAGGGAAGGGATTTTCGAGGGCTTTCTTGAATATTTGGTGTTCCTTCTTGCATCGCGTGCACGTGACCTGTTTCAGTATTTACGCGCCGACCTTTCGAAGTTCTGTGGCTGCAATTCTCTTTGACCAGAGCCATCATGATCCCCATCCCCTAAACCCTAGTCGGCTTTCGCATATCCGGCGAAGCTCTCTCGCATTATCGCGCCGAGCACAACTTGTCCGCCTTCAGCAACTGGAGTAGGTCCACAATGCCCTATCTCTCAGGCTCGTACTTACGCGTCGAGCTGAACGACGACGCCGATTCTCAAGAACGTCACCTCATTGCTCCGCGGAATATCACCACCCGGTGCTCGTACAACGTTTAAGCCCTTGCGACATTTTCTGTCCCTCCCGCCCTTCACAAATAGGATCCAGTGTCCTGATATACTTAGACTTCGTCTGTCATGTGCAGCGTGCTGCCTTCAATCATTCGATCTGAGGCATTTCACAAACCTTCAAAACAGTGCACACACGATCGTGTTTGAACTTTCGGGGGATTTTCTCTCTTTCACGAATCACCGTGTCACATACCTCTCTGCAGCTGGCACATAACTCACATACTCACATGTTCACATTGACCATGGACCATGGGTACCTGGTTGCGATGACCCTC
The DNA here is from genome assembly GCA_022160315.1 of Panus rudis PR-1116 ss-1. Classification (NCBI taxonomy): domain Eukaryota; kingdom Fungi; phylum Basidiomycota; class Agaricomycetes; order Polyporales; family Panaceae; genus Panus; species Panus rudis. Next base: position 124,025 of record MU275213.1, read on the forward strand.
TTTAGCAACTTGAAACACACACACCATGACCCCTGATAAGTATGTTTAGTAACGCTCCGAGTCCCTCAGGCTAATCTCAATCTCACACCTTCACGAATCACAACACTGGTAAGGCTATAATTAAGATTAATTCCCTTCATCATAATCATGGAATCTTTCACCAGCCAGATACAGATACTTTGACAGATCGACTGCAGATTTCCATGTGGCTGCAAAATCTCAGGCTGGGATCCGAGTCAAGGTGCGTTATAACCTCTATCATCTATAGCTGCAGAGGGGAACCGGTAACGGCAATCGCGAGCTCCCATAAGCTTTAAAACCCACATATGACAGACCGTGTTGAACAGGGAGCTTGAAAGCTTGTATATTCGATATTCGAAATTCGAATTCAGGGTTTAGGGAAGGGCAGGGAAGGGCTTCTTGACTTGGAGCTAGAATCCTGTGGTTCCTTGGATTCGAATACTTCAGAAAGGTTCGGAACCCTGATTACTTACTGAATATCATGATCAGTGAACCCTGACGATTTGCAATACAAATTGAGGTGAGCTCACAGGTTCGGCGAACGTGGCTTGAACGTTCGGTGATGCTTGCTGTGGTCAAGGAGCAAGAAGAAAGAAGCAAGTAGAATCCGACGTTCAGGACGTCACGGTATGGACACGCTTCAGTCCGGGATCCAACGTCGTCAATTTCTCCCGTCCGGGACGGGGGTGCATATACATGGCAGCATGGGGTACTTGGTTCTGCTCACGCTGTATAGAGGCCGAGGCATAACATCATCGTTCAGAATTCTAAAGTCACGCTTAAGATCTAGAAGACAAGAAGACCCTGGAAAGACCATGCACACAGCGCATAGAGCATAGCATATCAATATGCATACCGTAACACAGTACACGGGCACGTCAAGTAAACTTCCCTCAGGCCTGCAGCTCTGAAGTCTGACATCTGGCCGCCGCTTTGACACTGACAGATGCACGATTGTAGATTGCAGAATGCCGGCGTAAGGGGTTGGGAGTTACAGGTCGGGTCCGGGTGATGAGGCCATGCGTATCGTGCATGAGGTCTGAAGAGAATGAAGTGAGCGGAGGACAGGACGGGGCATGAATGGACAGGGCAGGCAAGTTGAGAGGCACAGGGCAGACAGGTAAGAACAGGGCAGCGCGGACAGGGCGGGGTGAGCGGAGGTGAAGTCGGATAGGTGAGCGGAGGTCAAGTCGGATAGGTGAGCGGAGGTCAAGTCGAATAGATGCGGAGGTCAAATCGGATTGGACAGCGCAAGTGGCCGTCTGAGAGGAGGTGAGAGACGGATACCGGAAAACGCCAACACGATCCGGCAGTTCACCGGAAGTGTTGTATGCCGCCTGTACTTACCGGCGTATGCATCATATCCACTGGCATATAGTATGCATGTTGAGGGTGATAGTGCGGTCATGGTAATATCAGACTTGAGAACTTGAAGTTTTAGGTCCAACTCACCCGACATGATGTCGTTTCCTGTCTGCACCTGAGGATATGATTATTCTGTTATCGATTCATACGTATACTCCGTCTTCGGGTCTCGCGATAGCGTACTTACCCTTCATGAAGACTAGAGATCTCCAGATGTACACCGAGTCCCGACAACTGGTAGTAGGTGACTCAGATACGCAATAACCCGTTCTCCGTCCTCAGGCCTCATCTCCGGAACTCGAGCTTCAAGTACATACCACGACCCACGACCGCGACGATCGATTGTAGCAGATAGCGGAAGTTAAGACACCTTAAGGCTAGGGTTCCGTCAAAAACTCAGTTGAAATATACATTGTATAGTATACATGTAACTTACAAGTAATATACAGGTTTCTTACATGGGGTGTCCCTGATGCCATGTATATATCTCGTATATATTCCATAATATCTGTATAACGGACCCGTGGGACGGCTGGGATGCTCGCGAAGCGTATCTTCAGCAGGAAGAAACCGTCCCACGGCAAGTAAGTTAAATTGACTCATCTCTTCGAGTTTTAGACACTGACAATATTATCTCCTACATAACTTATAGACAAGTATACGATGTTCATTACTCGAATATCAAATCATCTTTTACATTTTTTGCAGATTTGCACGCACGAAATGCGTGGGAGGATAAACGCGTCGCGCATGTCACATGATCTAACAAGCGCTTATACAAAGACATGGGTGAAATCGTGAAAAGAGACCGTAAGGCAAGCGAAACACATTCTTTCTGCAAGGGAACAGAGATAGAGCATCCTTGGCGCAATAGGTTTGCAATGGTACCACAATCAAGGAGATGTCTCAGGAAGTGAGTGCGCTATGAGAGCATTGAGAGGCTTTCGAGGAAACTGGCATCCCGTTGCGAATCAACAGTTTGGTTGTGTTTGGCTCCCCACTTCACCCCTTTTAGCCAATATGCTCGCTTCGCTCGCAATAAAATGCGGCAAGCGCCGGGTATACAGAGCACTGTACGGCATCGGGCGAACACTCTGCACTCGCTCTGTGCGTTCATATCCCGCCGCATTAATATTGGTGGGCCGCCCATCTATCCCTGAACCAGCACCAGCAGCAAGGACTTCCTCGAGGCAGCAATGCGCAGAGATATAGAGGAGGATGAATATAGAGGAGGATGACTCGCAGGAGGAAGATGACGATGAAGATGACCATCTTCCGTGAGGGATCAGACAACCGTGACTCTCAGGCTGGCAAGGCTGCCCAGTCTAGTAGTCCTCGGAGCTCGACCGGGCATGACTTGAAGCTTGAACGGCCAATGTTGTTGCCGGGCTCTTTGGTGAGTCTTTCGGCACTGCACTTTCTCACCTACTGTCAGACGAGCAGAACAACCTCCAAAAAGCAGGAATGCGCAACAAATGCTAAAGATGATAACTACGACGAATGGGACGGAGGATTTCGAGTATTTTACAATATAATATGTATATAACATTGTATATAATGCGTTTCTTACATGTTAATAACTGTAATATACATAATGTTATTTACATGTATATAACATGTGTTAAAAATGGGTCCCGAGGCCAGATGTAACTTACATCTGTAAGATTGGGGGCCATGAGTTTCTTACGGAACCCTACTTAAGGCCTTATACCGTGCGCATACGAAACCTGTATCATCGTGCACGCACGGATTTCCGAGTTCAGATTAAGACAGCCTCAGGCCTCAAATTTCAAACCGGAGTCCAGTGTAGCATGTTCCCGTTTAGCATGTTCCCGCGAACCTGAAAGCGATAGAGAGATGGATGGATATGTGAGACATAATCGTCAGACAATGCGAGAATGCTTTTCTGGTTTTACGCATATTAGTTCATGTGGCCCACACTGGCATGTAAGTACTCTACAGTCACCGACACCGATACCCGACCGGGCTTCAAGCTCAAGCTCTCATGCACATGACTCAAATCTCAAGTTCGAAAAATCTTTTATCTCTATCATTGTCAAACCGGCCTGTCACTGTCAGAAACCGGCCTCAGGCCTGTCAGTTGATCAGTCTGTAGCCTGAGACTGTCAGAAAAACCTAACGAAACAAGGAAACAAGAAGAGACCCCCGAGGGCTGAAGATGTAACGTTAACACTCCCATGGCCAATCGCACGTTCATCTCAGTTCATACTCCAAACTCCGAAGTCCAAAGTCGAAGAATCAGTAAAAGAACAACAGAATAAGGTAAGTAACAGAATAACAGAAGAATGAGTAACAGAATAATAGAATAATAGAATAACAGAACTTGAATAAGCCGGGATGTAGTACTAGTCAATATCAATGCAACATGCGATATGCAATGTCGATACCACATGGTCCTCAATACTCAGTTCTCAGTCCTGTGGAAGAATTTGGTCATTCATCATATGCATCCATGAGACGAGGGAAAGTTCACGGAAAGTTTCGAAGATATGTAGTAATGTACGGCACTGGAGTCTGGGCAGAAGGGAACTTATTCAGGAATCAGATTCTCTCTCTCTCTCTCTCTCTCTCTCTCTCTGATGATGATGAAGATGATGATAAGTACAAGCAATAATAAATACCGAGATCGTTCTCGTAGAAGCGATTTTGAGACCCCGAGATTCTGAGAAACCGAATTCTCGAGAAACCGAGATGTTGAGAAACCGAGATGTTGAGAAACCGAGATTTTAAGAAACCGAGTCTGAGATTTTGAGAAACCCGAGATTTCGAGAAACCAAAATTTTAAGAAACCGAGCTCATTTGAGTAGAAGCGATTTCGAAAAGGTGAGGATGGGATTACGACACAAACACCAACATCGGAGACCGAGGGATTTGTTAGTAATGGGGTAATGGGATTAATGTAGAGTACGTTAACGTTAACGTTACGATAGAGGGGGTTTGGTTTTGGTTTTGGGTCATGGGGATGGGGGCGGATATTCGAGATGTGGATTGGGCTCGGGAATGATGATTGATGGGATGGGATGGGATGGTATGAGACGGGATGGGATGGGAAGGGATGGGATGGGATGGGAATGTGGGCGAAGGACGTTCGAGGAAGAAGCGGGCGGACATTCTGTCCGCGAGGAAGAAGCGGGTTGACATTCGAGGAAGAAGCAGAGGACGGGGGGATCGGATTTCGGAATCATGTTCATGTTAGAACGTAGAACGTAGTGGGGAGAAAAGCGTATGGGTAATGGGGAGAAAAGCGTAGTGGGTGCCGTTACATTGTTACAAATGCGTGCGCGTGTCGAAGCGGAAGTGATGCTCGTGTCGAAGCGATGGAGAAATGAGAAAATGGGTAAGGGTAAGGGGTAAGGGTCATAACATAACAAAAGCAAAAGTCGTTGACTTTCTTTCTGGGGAAAGTCGTGAGGGGTCGTAAAAGGGTCGTCAAAGGTCGTAAAAGGTCGTGACGAGTATAACAACAGCGTGGCGAGTGGCAATATAGAGCGGTGACGATGAACGGAGGACGGTGAACGGAGGACGGTGAACGGTGAACGCAGGACGGGGATGAGTATGGGGGATGAGTATGAGTATGAGGATTGAGTATGAGAACGAGTATGAGAAAGCGGATAGGGATGAGAAAGCGGGAGGATGGGAGGACAGGAGACTCAACGTCACATTTCTAACAATTTCATAAAAGCGCGAGAGAATAACCCCCTAGAAAATACGTCCCGAACGACATATCAAACATCAAACATCAATCATCAGAACTTATGAAATCAAGAAGAATAAAACAGAGGCCGATTTGACTCACCCTGTAATAAACAATGAAAACCTGCACAGAACCCGGCGAGCAGACGATAGACGAAAAGCATCGAAGCATTTCTAGGAGATGTCGAGTTGTCGAGATTCGTATTCGTAACACCCACGCACGCGCGCACCGTCCGTCACGAACTCTTAACAACACTCTCACTCTGCCCTCGCGGTCGTCCATTCACCATTCCTCCTCCCCCTCCTCCCCCAGACCCAGAGCGCTGAGACATCTGCATCTGTAAATCATCTTGCGATTGCGAATGAGGACGTGTGAAGAAATCGTCTTCGCCTTCGTATGGTGAGCAACTTGAGTTGATCTGTGTGGGTCAAACGAAAAGGGGGGAGGTGAGTTTTGGGTTGCGTGAGGAGGTTAGAGGATTAGAGGAGAGTAGAGGATTAGAGGTTGGAGGAGAGTAGAGGTTAGAGGAGATTAGAGGTTAGAGGAGAGTAGGGGAAGGTGTGAAGAAGGGGAAGGAGGGGAAGGTGAAAGAAAGGAAGTAGGATGACGTCGGATATAACACGTTACAAACGCGTCGAACATAAATGATAAAGCTCGGTCGTCTCAACTCGGACGAATAAACGCGAATCAAGAACTGGCAACCAACCACCAAACCAACCCACCCACCAAATCAACCAACCACCAAATCAACCCATCCACTCCCCGCAAAGTTCAATAAAAACAAAAAGAACGAAAACCCTCATCTCCTCGTCTCCTCGTCCAAGTCAAACACTCACCCATTCACCCAAAACATCCGCCAACCTACTTGCCTCCTCAGGCGTATAATGCACATCTGTACCCTTCTCCGCATGTAACTTTAACAACTCGCTCAATGTCCGTTTCGTCTTCCCGCCGTTGGTTCCGGTACTTCCTTCAAGTGCAACTATGACTCCTCCTTGACCTCCTTGCTCATCATCATCTGCGCCGTTTCCCGGGAAGGAAATCGAGTTTTGTGCCGCCCCTGAGTCAGAGTGAGACGGAGACGAGTCGTCGCGCATCGAAGTATCCCAGTCCTCGTTCGTGTTGGGTTGTAGTGACAATTGCGCAAGAGAGCTCCCCAAAGTATCCGACATATACGAGAGGGTCGCAATATCGATATGATATACTCGTACAGCACCAAGTCAGGAATCTTTTAATCTCAAGATCCTGTAGTACCAGTCAGGGATCTTTAAATCTCAAGATCCTGTGTAGACTGTGATGTGGTCGTAGGTACTAGGTGGGTCGTTTGGTCGTTGCAATGTGAGGCAGGTCGTCTGGTCGTTGGAGCCTGAGGCAAGTCGTGTACGGTGTAGTGATGTGATGTGGCAGGATACAGAGCAGGAAGATGATGTTGAGGCTCTGCTACGAGAATGGACGGAGAAGAGGCACACACAGAGAGAGCACAATTGCAGCACCCAAGACAAAGAGGGATAACGCGCGACCGCCGACGCAGAGAGGATTGTTGCTGCTTTGGGACTCTGGGAGACAAACTGGGGACGACAAAGATGATAGAGTGCACGTGATGTTTTTGCGTGAGAAATTAGAAATGCGTTCGTTTTGTTGCCCTTTTTGGGCAATCTCTCTTAATTGCATGAATCCCCATTGTTCGCGGTGGACATTGAACAAAGCGCAGAGGGCACCGAGTCTGCTCACAATCTGCCAGTAAAAGACTCGGAAGCGAGGGAGTGCAAGAGAAGACTTCGTGCAAGAGAGGACTGATTGGTACGTGTGCGAGTATGTGCTATAATTGGGAGCGAGGGATGTCTTGGGGCTGTCACATAGTGCTCTGATTGTCTCTCTGATTAGACTTGTCGAAGGCTTGAGTCGAACTTGCAGGAGCGGCCAGTAGCACATGCAATATATCGCCCCCTTTTTCTCACCTCGTTGGGCTGCCGTCATCGGACATGGGTTGCATCCACAGGACTCGTCGGCGGTTTTTGCGGGTGAGCCCCTTCGTTCGCGTTCATGGAGTCTCGACTCAATTATGGATCCACTCTCGGAGGGAATAGTCGGCGCAGATGATCCTGTCTCGGTCAGAGTTTCATGCTCGATGGGTTGAAACGGTTGACGGCTCAGAGACATTATTCTGAATGGATGGCGGCATACGTACGCGTCCCGCAGGCGTGAGAGGCGAGCCTGTGGACGGTGTCGGGCGAGGGGAGACGGGAGCGCTACCCACGACCCTGGGCAAGTGTCTGTCGGCTGAGTGATACGCAAAGCCCGCTGGGCGGCAATGCAAGGAGAGCGCGACTGCACTCGAGGGAATGCACTCTGCACGTCAGGCTCGACTGCAGGCACTGGCACGGTCTGCGGAGATGATGCGTGAGTGATGAAGCGAGCCAGGCAGGACAGGCGGGGAGGTACAGGCTGTGCGCGGACGAGGACAGTTTGGATGTGCCATTAGCCAGCCGCGCATCTTGGGGGAAGCGAATCTAGATGGGAGAGGGAGGATCTGGTTTCCACGGGCATCTCCATCCCTTCGCGTTCTCTTTTTCCTGCGGACGCAATACCCGCGTTCGTCTGCAATCGCCTCAGGCTGCCGCTCCTCTGGGGATCCACGCAGGGTCGCGTCCACCACAGGCTGCCATAACGGGCTGCCACCTGCTGCCACCTCCTGCGACACCAAGCTGCCATAACGGGCTGCGACACCAGGCTGCCCCCCGTCTTTCCCGTGCTCGTTTGCATCACGTCCGCTTTGCGTTCTGGAATACATTCGCCCACTATGTCTCTATAAAAGTCCCCCACGCCGTCTTCCCTTCTGCACCTTCTTCCGCTGCCCCCTTTCGCGTTCCTCGCAACCGCCTCTCCGCGATGTTCTCCAACGGCCCAGAATACGAAGCAAGGTCCGTCTTCCTTTCCCCCCCATCCTTCTTCTCTCCCATTCACCCCCCTTGGCCAGGCGGCGGCGGCCCTTTGTCCCTCCCTCCGTCACTCTCAAACAGATCCACGACGCCGTCCCGAAGCATCTCCTTCGCGCCGACCCCCTCACCTCCCTCGGATACATCTTTCGCGACATTCTCTTCTGCGTCACCCTCTTCTTCTTTGCCTCCTCCATCGACTCTCTCGCGCGCTCCGGCCTCGGGGGATGGATCCCTCTGTCCGCCCCTTGGCAAGTCAAGCTCCTCGAAACAGGCCTCTGGCTCACCTATTGGTGGTGGCAGGGCCTCGTATTCGCTGGTTTCTTCTGCATCGGTACGTCCCCCTCTCCCCTCTCGCCAAATCTGTCTATTAAACCCAGCATACAGCCCATGAGGTCTGCCTCCGTCTTGTGGCTGTCTCATTTGCCAAACACTCATTTCCATAATCAGCTCGGACACGGAACCTTGTTCAAGTCTTGGTACGCCAATAACATCCCAGGGTTCCTCATCGACACCGTAAATTACTTTCTCACACCGTGTCATAACGTCTGTAAAACTCAAATTACTTCCCGCAGTTTATTCTTGTCCCCTTCTTTGCTTGGAAGGCCAGTCATAACGCACATCATGTGAGTCCGGTCCCTAAATGCGGTCATGTTAAGATCGCGTCGTCGAGCGCGGGGGTTCGATGTCAACTCCCATAATACCTGTCCTTAAAAACTGACGCCACGGATCTTTCAGAAAGCAGTCGGCTCGATAGAACGCGATGAGAATTATGTTCCGTACCTCCGGAGTGACTTTAAACTGCCCCCGCAGGAACGAGCGCGAAGGGCGGATTATGCAGAGGTGTTTGAAGAAACTCCTATCATGACTCTTGGAAGGATGCTGGTCATGCAGGCTTTGTACGTTTTCTTTCCCTCATCCTTCTCACGTTTTCCGCGTCGGTTTGAGCATTGAATGAACGAATGATTGACGGGACTTGTATTGACGGGACTTTAGTGGTTGGTGGTTATACGTAGGGTGAGTCCCCCGAGTTCTTTCCCCCACTCTCTGAACGGTTGAGGTTGAGAAGACTGATGATGTTAATGATGATGCGTAAGGTTCAATGTTATGGGATCGAAGATGTATCCGGAAGGCACGAACCATTTCTCGCCGTACTCTCCTTTGTTCAAGAAAGAACAACGTACGTCTCTTCCCCATTCCCCATCCATCCCTTCTCCCATCCACCCTCTCCCCCATCCATCCCTTCTCACCACGTCTAAACACAAATGACCTCACTTCTGCATGTCGTCTGTATCTGTATCTGATTAACCCTCTTACAGGTCGCGGAATCCTCATTTCAGACATCGGGTTAACACTCATGGCCTCCCTCCTTGTCTATGCTGCATCAATATACGGATGGAAGGCGGTGATGATGTTTTATTTCGTGCCGTATATGGTATGTCCCCTCCTTCCCCCTTCCCCTTTCCCCGCTTCCCCCTTCCCCCGCTTCCGCTTCCCCCGGGACCACTCCGGGCGAATTGGGGTTTTTTTCGTTTTTGGATAAATGGCTCATTTTCGTTTTTCGGTTTTTTGGTTTGGGTTTTGGTTGGGAATAGCTGTGTAACCATTGGTATGTCACCCCCCCCTCCTCCTCTGTCGTCGTCCAATTCCAATTTCATACTCATGCTAACGGGTGTTTCAACGTTCATGTGTTCATTATGTATCACGTATTATATAGGATCGGTAAGTCCCATCTCTACGAGTCCCCCAAACCCAACTCACTGACATACATATCATTTCATTTCATCCTCTGGTAACCGAAAACCGAAAACGATAAACGAAAAACGAAAACCTCCAACCTCCAACCGAAAAACCTCCAACCTCCAACCTCAAAACCTCCAACCTCCAACCTCCAACCTCCAACCTCCAACCTCCAACCTCCAACCTCCAACCTCCAACCTCCAACCTCCAACCTCCAACCTCAAAACCTCAAAACGAAATAGTGATGTGTACATTCCTCCACCACTCGGACCCTACCATTCCTCATTATAGGAAAGAGGAATGGTCGTTCTTGCGTGGGGCGGCTGCTACGGTTGATAGGCCTATACTTGGGTGGATGGGAAGGTTTTTCTTTCATAATGTATGTGGTGTTGTGGTGGTTTCGTTTTCTCGCTCTTGCTCTCGATCTCTATCTCGCTTTCGCTTTCTCCCTCTCTATCTCGCTCTTTCTCCCTCTCTATCTCGCTCATCCTCCCTCTCTATCTCTCCCTCTCTCCCTCTCTATCTCTCCCTCTCTCCCTCTCTATCTCCCTCTCTCCCCCTCTCTATCTCTCCCTCTCTCCCTCTCTATCGCTTCGACCCAACTCTATTCTAATCAACCGAACTAACCTATTTACTTTCTCCCATTCTAGGTCTCGCACGACCACATCGCGCACCACTTTTTCTCTCAGGCTCCGTTCTGTGAGTGTTTTTGTTTATTCTTTTGGGTCGATGGAGTTGTGCATATGCTGATCTTGACTTTGTTTGGAACCTGACTTGGACTTTTTGCGTTTCGAATCCTGACTTGGACTTTGTGTTTCGAATCCTGACTTGGACTTTTTTGCGTTCCAATCCTGACCTAACTTTTGCTGAACCTAACTTTTGCTGACCCCCCTTGTTGGACGAGAAGACAATCAACCACAAATCACAGAAGCGATTCGGTCCGTGTTGAAGGATGATTATAATTATGACTCTACTGTGAGTACCCATACCCCTCAATCACTTTCTTCCTTTCTTCTTGGCTTCCGATCGTACGAACTTAACTAATCTGAACTTCTTCCCTTTTCCTCCTTATCCCGTCGCCCATCGCCCATTCTTCTTATCCTCCCCTCCCATCCCCACCCCGCTCCTATCCTCCCCTCCCCTCCCCACCCCACCACCAGAACACCTTCTACGCCCTCTACCGCTCCTTCACCGAATGCGTCTTCATCGAAGACGAAGGCGGGATCGTGTTTTACAAGAATGCGGATGGGGTCGCTTCGAGGTGGGTTGCTGAGGAGGCTGTTTGTGGTAGTGGTAAGGGAGTTAGTGGTAGTGGTAAGGGAGTTAGGGAGGTTGGGGAGGTTAGGGGGGTCAGGGGGAAGTGTGGGTGGGATGATGAGGAGCAGGATCGGTTGGAGGTTGAGGGTGGGTGGGATGATGAGTGATGTGATTAGGGATCGGGAGCCCCTCAAAACGCGAAACTCTGAAAATCGCAAACGGAGCTGTATACTCGCGTCCGAGTCAAACCCCTTGGCCTCTCAAAAAACGCAACGAAAACGAAAACGAAAACGAAAAAGGATCAAGAGTCTACCGTTGGGAAGGGGAAGTGTTGTGGATGAGACGAAGACGAAGCCTCGAGAGAAGAGAAGAGAATTGAAGAGAAGAGGAGAGGAGTTGGTGTTCTTTGGAGGAGTTGAAGGAGTTGGAGTTTTCTTTTGGTTCTCTTATTCTTTTATTCTCTTATTTCTTCTATTTCGATATATATTCGCCCTTACACTTATTCCTTACTTCTATTCGTTCTCCTCGCGAGTCGTATTGGCTTATTTGGCTTATTTGTATTACTATGTATTTTTTTATCATCTTTTTTCTTTTTTTTCTTTGTTCTTTGTCCCATCCCGCTTCTCGATTCCCGATTCCCCATCTTCATCCCCATCTTCATTTTCCATCCTCATTTCCATCTTCATAACATTTCCATCCCTATTCCCATTACTACGCTTCGAATCCCCACATCATGATCAGTAGGACCCTGCTATAGAACTCAGTTGTAAACACTATCACTAAACACTAAACACTATCCCATACGTAGACAATCCTATCCCAAATCCCAAATCCTATATCCCAAATCCTATATCGATATCCCGATCTCCCTTTTTTGGTTTGAGCTTCGTTGCTTGTCTGTCTGTCACTCCGAGTCATGCTGTCAGGGTTAAAACGTTAACGTTTAGTTATAGTTATAGTAAGAAAGAAGTAAAAGAAAACGTGGATCAGGGGGCTTCAAGGTTCATATTCATTCGGGACCGGCGGATTTTGAGGTAAACCTCGAAACTTGGACTCGGAAGAGGCTTTTACTATTAGGGGCGTTCAAAGCTGCACTTGGCGCTCCTTTTTTCGAGCTCCTTTTTTCACTTTTACATTGGGGGATGGCGAAAAAAGGACGATTATAAGGAAGAAAAAAAGTGAAGCTTTGAAACCACCCCCCTCGAAATCGGGCGAAAAGGAGCAAAAAAGGAGACTGAAAAAGGAGAACTGTCTGACCGCAGCAGCTTCGGCCACCACGGCATTTTGAAAGTCCGCTCATTCCCGACCGTGCTCACGTGATCTCTCAGCGGCGCATCCTCTACAGTGGTATTCAAGAAGAAATGCATCGACAGTACAGATGTTCACAGCTCCTTCAAGAATTTGAAGGGTCTACAAAAAATGGGAGACTGCATCGCTACTTTGTATGAACCAGTCATATATATCTTTCTGACATGTCTTCTGAACTTAGTGTCACATCACTGCAAGCTCTCCGGAGACAAGAACCACTAATGAGAACCCATCATCTATCTAGATGTGGAATACTATCACCAAGAAGTCCTTCCGACCTATCCTCCATCTCACATAGTAGTAAGTTACAAGGCAAGAACAACGCGAGACGCGCCTGACGCGACAATCTACACGAGTGCGCGCAAGCGGAGTTTCAAAGCGGCAAGGACCCTGCCGAGAAAAAGGAAGGAAAAAAGGACGCAAAAAAGGAGCACGAACGAAAAAAGGAGACCCCCTGCTCCCTTTTTTCGCTCCTTTTTTCGCTCCTTTTTCTTCTCCTTTTCGTCTTCCTTTTTTCTTCCCCGTCCAGATAAAAGGACGGAGAAAAGGGAAGGTTTGAACGACACTATTTACTATTTACTCACTAAAGTGACGGGTGACGTCGAGTATCGGGTGGTCAGGTACTATCCCATGAATCGTTCCGTGGTCAGGTACACTTAACTATCTTTAACTATCCCCTGATCATTGATATTCTGAAGCTTCTTGAACTAATCAGAAGAATAAACGTTCAATAGTCCTTTTCTTGACTCGGAAGTCGACCCACCCCAGTGACCCCACTTATATAAAAGCTTGTTTGGCGTTGTTGAATTGGCAAGTGTTTGCCATTTTAAGTCGGGGAGGATCGACGCGGATGGGAGTCATGGGACGACGTCATCCGCTAGAACCTTCTTTTTGTTGTCACGGTGGCTGCGGGGACGGCGGGGGTTAGTGAGTAGAAGCATGCCTAACTGTATTCTTCTATCACCCCTTTGAACTACATAGAACCACAAGCGTAATCAATTCCGAAGTAAGTCCTGAGTCCTGTCTGTCAAATTATCTGTCATCTCAACCCGGAGCCGAACGGCGAGCTGATTTGTAAATTGTGACAGACTGACACTGACAATTCTGACAAGAACTTGCATCGCGTGTATAAATACCTATGTCCAAGTTCGCAGATCTGAGGCAGGTGAGGAAGGCGAGGGAGGTGCATTCGTTTGCGACTAAGGGGACTGCACAACCACCTGATCATTCATCGTCGCAACCACCATCTGGGGAAACGAACACACAAATTCAAAGCTCGTCGGAGGGAACAGAGCGGAATACAAGTGGCGACGATGCCGCTGATGGTATGGAGGTAGATCCTTCTCCTTCCCCTTCAGAACACCCCGCACAATCAGCTCCGTCGACACAACCCTCGTCGTCGGCGGCGGCGGCGGCGGAGGAGGAGAACGAGAACGATAGGACAGTGATCAACAGCACAGAAGTCTCCTTAGCAGGTCTACACGCGTCTCTCCCTTCCAACGTCCGAGTTCGACAAACTAAAGAAACCGGAAGAGGGTTGTATGCAAAGGAAACGTTCAAACCCGGTATGTTCTTACCGTCAATGTGGAGTGAGTTGCTGTGAAATTGAATATTGGATGGTTTGACGTTGGTTTAGGTTCGGTGGTCCTGGCCGTGCGACCGCTCGTTAGCGTGTTATCTACGTCGAATCTGGAGGCGTATTGCTCGTATTGTTGTAGTCCTGCTCCCAAGGGCGGTCTCAAACGGTGTACACGATGTCGCAAGGTTTGGTATTGCGATGCTGTAAGTTTGACATTTCGCTCTATCTATGTTGGGCTCTGAACAGAAAAAACTGAATGCCGTCTGGTCTATGGTCTATTCACAGACGTGCCAGAACAACGATTGGGCTTCTCATAGAATGGAATGTCCTGCTTTACTACGCTGGGAAGCTACCGCTCCGTCTTCTAGCTTGTCTATCCCGCCGGATGCCGTTAGAGCACTCGGACGTATTCTATGGGGATTCCAGAGGGAAGGACTCAATAGCACTTGGGTAGGTTTGTTTTATTCTTACTTGCTGACGTTGACGTTGATTCGTTAATACGACGAAGACGAAGGAATTCGCCATGATGCAGTCCCGTGGGTGATCTGTGTTCTTCCGATGTCGACGCATACAATTGACTTGGTTTGTTTATGCGCAGATCGGGGAAACCTGCCTCCTACCGCATTCGAGAGTCATACCCACCTCGCACACTCCGTTGTTCGCTATCTTGGTATATCCTCGCCCGAAGACATGGCACCGTACGGCCTAAACTCAGCAGGAGACCTCGTCGATCTGATTTCCCGCGTAAGTTGGCTTTATCTCAACTCGGAAGAGAAAGCTAATGATAGCAATGAATAAAGTTCACCACGAACACTTTCACTCTCACATCTCCGTCGCTAACACCTATCGGGACCAGTATATCCCCCACCATGGCATTGGTAAACCACTCGTGTGAACCGAACTCTGTCATGGTCTTCCCGCATACACCCAATACGCCTGCGATCCAGGAACCTCGGATGCACTTGGTTGCTATACGAGATATAGCTCCAGGAGATGAAGTAAGGATCTTCTTTGCGTCCACCCTACATTGTTCTGGAAATGCTCATTTGTTCTCAGATCGTTGCTTCCTATATCGATATAACTCTACCGCGGGAGCTGCGTTTGAAAGCTTTGAAAGAGACGTATAACTTCGATTGTAGATGTAAGCTGTGTCGGAAGAAGTCGGAGAATGACCCACGGAGTTGTATGTACTGTCCCAAGTCTTGTGGTGGATTGTGTCCCCTGCCCACGGAAGGTATGTTATGATTTACCAATCTTGGAGTGCATTGGTGTATTCTGAGTCGTGAATTTGCCACAGAGAACAATCTGACTCGTTGTAACAAATGTAAAGCTGCCGTTGCCTCAACTGACGCTGTTTTAGACGCAGTCCGCGTGGGACAAGAAGGGCTCGATAAGGCCACAACGCTACAATTCAAAGGTAATTCGGTCACACTTCCTTCACTCCTTCCGCCAACTCTATTGACACGGGACCCGCCCAGATCCGGTCAAGGCAAAACAACTCACAACTAATCTTATTCCTATAATGTCCACAGCCGGTTTAACCCCGTCTACGCACCCTCTCCTCGCGATGCTCCGACTTCACCTAGAGCTTCTAGTTGAACAACTCTCAATTGACCTACGCCAAGACCTTCTTGACGAAGCCATACGTACGGCGGCGAAGTATAGCGCGGGGCTTTCCAACATCCTTACGTTCGGACACCCCGTACGGGCCATTGCACTCGCGGAACTAGGCAAGCTCTTGGCAGTGGACGAACCTTCCCCCAACGACCAAGACACGCAAGATGCTAACGCGAATGCGGGTATGGTGACGTTCCCCCCGTCTGGTCCGGCGCGTTTGAAGCTTGCGTTGGAAACACTTATACGGGCGAGGGAAGAGTTGAATGTTGCGTTTGGGAAGGGTACGGGTGGAGGGCAGGTTGGGAAAGAGGTTAGAGAGGCTATCGTGAGGTTGGAGAGTGAGATGAAGACGTGGACTCAAGGTATCAAGAACGCGTTGGAGGATGCGCGTGCAGCTGGAAAGATCCCTGCCCGGTCGTCGGCCGCGTCGTGATAGTTATTGAAGAATATTAAATGTTACAAGTGAGTTCTCAAGTAGTACAACAGTTCGCTTTTGCTAACCAACTTTGTAGTATTGCGAGCGTACTCTACTAAGTATCTCTATTCACAAATACTATCACGTGACACAATTGTTATGGGTGCCGCAGGATCCTTGGTTCAAATCGAAATGGTGTTACTATGACCCCGACACTTACGCATTCCAATACAATTGGGTTCGGCTGTAAGTGTTCATACGGTTAATGGTGAATTTGTATATCCGTATTTACAGCATCCGAATCCGAGCCGTTGACCGTTCCGAGACCCAACACCATTGGTATGGTATGCCAATGCATTGGCGACGCTGATTGTGAAATGAACTGGTTCGGTTCGGACAGAGACTCGGAACGCGACCGCGCTCGCGCATACGCAGGCCGCAAGACGGAAGCGACCCGTATCGCGGACGGGTGGGTGTCGAGCCGCGAGCAACCCGACCGTGTACCACTGACTTCCGCCTCCGAGCTTGCAGACCTCAAGATGTATAAAAGGCCCGCCCTTCCCGCTCGAAAAATTATCACAACTTCGAAGTCTCACCCATATCATCCTCACACTCACACTCGCATATCACTGTTGTAAAACAACTCGCCACACATTTGTCAGTCTTCGTTCTTGTTATCATGCCTCACATCCAGGGAAACCGCATGCCGAACATGTCGCGTGAAGTCCATGGTACTCGTTCGATACACCCTTTCATGCTCCTCAACCGTATCGGAGCGGGTGGATATGGTGCGGTGTACCGTGCTCGTTATTTGGCTGAGCCACGCGAGACAGGTATATTTGCATGCAAAGCCATGGCCAAAGGTCCCCCCGGATCCATCTTGGAACACTTGCACGTTCGCGAAATCAATCATCATCGCAGAGTCACCAACCATCCCAACATTGCCAACTTTCACGGGTTCTTTTCCCAAAACCCCGACTACCTCTATCTCTTCATGGAATACTACCATACCGGTAGCTTGTTCCGAATCATTGCGAAGACTCATATTTTGGGCAGAAACGATGCTCTTGTTAGGAGATTGTTCCTTCAGATTCTTTCCGCTGTACAATTCTGTCACAAGAAGGGTATCTACCACCGTGACCTCAAGCCCGAGAATATCCTCGTCAACGAAGATTGCACAGAAGCATTCTTGACTGACTTCGGTCTTTCTACACAGTCAAAGCACAGTAAAACGTTCCGTGTCGGGAGCAGGCATTATATGAGTCCCGGTAAGTACCAATCGCCTTTCTATTGTATCCTTGTTGACTCATAACGCTCGTTAGAATGTATCAACGCTAATGGGGCATTCACGTCCTACGATACGAAAAGAAGTGACATATGGGCCCTGGGCATCATTTTGCTCAACATGATCACCGGCCGTTGTCCATGGACCGAAGCGTCTCCCAAAGACCCCAACTTCGTCAACTATATGCGTACCCCGGGCTGGCTTCGCAAGAGCTTCCCCATCTCTCAAGGCGCAGACGGCATACTCCGACGTATCTTCACCTCTCAATCTTCAAAAACGATCGAAATTGACGAACTTTGCGTTCTGATCGAACAAGTCGATACCTTCTACATGTCGAAGAAAGAAATAACTCGTGGATCAAGCGTCCTGCGCAAGAACTCTGAATACCTCTACCGTCGCCCTCAACCAGTCGCTCCCCCTGCACCACCTCCCTCCGAAGGTCTCCCTCTTTGGGTCCTCCCTCCCACCGAATGGGAAGGCGATGTTCTCGCCTCCGATACCGAATCCGAACCTACAGATTCCGCAACAAACAGCGACGCCGATTGGGAGGATTCTGTGCCAGGCGTGCGCATTCGTCGAATCATCCCCATCATCACCGATCCCGAACTTCACGATGGTCAAGTGGGTTGGAGAAGGGATAAGACTCCCGCCGCACACCTCGAACACCCCGAACTTCGCCAACAGGGACCAGCAACTGAACCTCCTAGCCCTATCGCCGCCGCCGCGGCACTCCCCTCCAGTGGTAGATCACCTATCCCTGCCCTTCGCATCCCGGCAACCGTGTTGGCTGCCCCAGCCCCATTACCTGAAGAAGAAAGCTCACTCGACTTTTCGCCGAACGTACGAGGCAAGGTTCAACACAGAGGAAGAGGAAGTCCTGAAACAGCGCCGTCGACCTCGTCGTCGAACGCACAAGATACTGGATCGAGCGATGATTCGAGTACTGGGAGACGTGGGCCCCTTCGTCGTAGGTCGGAGAGACGCGTGAGGACTATCGACCATGAGATTGTGGACCCGATGACCAGTCATCCGTGGTCGAGACTTGCGACCAGAATGAGAAGGTTGCTCGGCGGAAGGATGCATTAATGGGACATGATCATAGTATTGTAAAATCAATGGACTTTGTGCTGGTCACTATCTTATCATTGTAATATCACCCTACCTTAGGCTCGTAATCGAATTCATGCTATGCTTCAAAACCATCGTATTGTTGTCTGACTTGCATCATGTTAAGAAGTAATTGGCATCTGCCATTCACGTTTGCTGCTACCATTATACAGTTCGACCACCTTCATAAAAGTTAACCACACTTCATGTCTGAATGCGAACACGGAAGAGCGACTGAGATTGGGAGGGTGATGGCGAACAATCATGACGGAATATACAGAGGAGCAGCAAGAAAGAAACCGAGCACGGAAGAGCGACTGGTGTTGGAACGATGATGACAAGCGATGGAAAATACAGTGAAGAGCAGCGAGAAGAAAGAAACCGAAACCCTCGGAACCAGACAGCATACGGCCGAACGCAACTCCGGCCATTGAAGGCAAGACATCTGTTAAAACCTGTGGCCTATGGCTCTTTTCATTTTATCAGGGGTCGCAGCCGGTCCTCCTGCGCCGCGACCTCGGTCGCAGGCACCGTAACTCGCAGATGTCTGAGTCACAACCGCTGTCTGGCCCGGACCAGCCACCTGGATCCTGCAAATATGTGATCAGACGAGTCAAGATCGACAGACGAAGTACTTAGCTAAGCGAGCTGGCCACAACTTGAAGGGGATCCGCGTGTAACGACAAAATCCTACAAAGTGTGCAAATACTGTCGTCAGTACTCAAGATTCAATCTCTAAACTACGTCGAGGGTCCGCCAGGTCCAGGGGTCTTGAAGTCCGAGTCGTCCTGTGGGTCTTGGGGTGCCTTGAGGCCGTCCTGCGGGTCTTGGGATGTCTTGCTGAGTCCTCAGGCCAATGGACAACCGCACGGGGGGCCGGTATGAGATACCGAGCCCATCGCACTGCACAGATAACTGCTCGGAGCTGCGACATGGGAATCCCTACAAGTTGCGAGATCATGTCAGCACATTGTAGACAGCCTGGCAGCGACAAACAAAGTCAACTCACCAGTCACCATGCGATTGCCCGGGCGCGGCACGGTTCTCCTATCCCCGCCCAGAAGTGGGGGACCCCTGCGCCGGTACAGAGATCAACTAGGACCTATGTTTAACGTGTCAGCTCGCGTCAAAGACATGACCGCAAAGGGACTCACCGTCGGCGTCACACTCGCCTGCAACGGCTAGCAAAATCGAGGCCCTTCCCTGCCACGACTACTTATTTCATCGTGTAGGGGCCGTTTCCGCGCTGCAGCGGGCGTGCTTCGGGGGTCCTCGAGTACGGTGCAGAGGGGGGTTGTTCGTCCAAAGACCGACGAGTCCCGCTCTGGCAGAAGTAGGAAGTGGTGCACCGTACGGTCGCCCAATATCGTCTGAAGAGATAGAGAGAGAGGTGATGAAGACGCTGCCTGGGGGTAGAAGTGAGGAGATAGGGCTGTGGTTTGGGGGCTTTTTATAGGCGGGAGGTCTGTGGCTGACGGGCGTTTACAGTGGTTTGGAAGCCTCTGTGCGTATTGCCAAAATGGGCGAAGGACCTTCTATAATAGGAAGGTCTTCTATGGGTGGTCGCAGTCACCTCTTGCGCTAAGTAGTGGCGGGGCCTCTATCCTCCGGGTTTATTCTCTGATTAATTCTCGCTAGCTCGTCGGGACTTGGGGGCGTTGGAGGCTGACCGAGGGACACTGCAGGTGAGCTTTCGATTCAAGTGGCCATCGTCGTTCGATCCCGGCGGCACATACTCCATGCAAAATTCAAAACCTCTTACTATCTCAGACCTTCGGTGCACACTATAGTCTCCCCAATACCTCGTCATCTGAAGAATGGGCACTCAACACGGGCGGAATACTGTCCCAAATAGGAACGTCATCCATGTTCGGTCGAAGTCACCTCTCGAGTTAACGTTGAATTAGCACTAAGTATCGAAGCAGAAGGAAGCCTCCTCCGAAGCGGAAGAATCACCATGTGATAAATATCGTCGATCTTCCAGACTCGCGGGCATCGAGGCTGACCGCGAGACGGAAGTATTCCGAGACAGTGGCTAGTACCGACGCGTTCAAATTCGCATTCACCTCGAGGCTTGGCCCTGCAGAATAAACGTCGAATCCATTGTTCCCAGATTCCTCACATGTATAACGAGTGGAATACGTACTGAATTTCATCTCCCTCGATCAACCCTTCACCGCACACTTACAGTTCAACACGTCCAAATTGGGCGAAATCCCGCCCAAATAGGAAGTTCTTCTATGCGCGGTCAAAGACATCTCTGAAGTTTAGGTTGAATTAGTGCTACTGAAGCAGAGCCTCAGTATATTCTCGTGATTGATTAAAAATGTATTATTTTTAGTCGAAGGAAGTACGGGAATCTCGAGTATACTGGGAAGAGGGGATCCGAGCCCTTTTGAAGTGTGGAGGTAAGGTCATGTGACCGCGACTGGTGTTTTGAGCGCGGGCTAGCGCCCGTACTTTCTTGTTTTCGAACTTGAAGTTCTATCATTATGGTGCAAAAGCCGTGGATGTGAGAGCTGAGGCAGTGTGAAGTATTACATCAATTGCCGTTTATATAGACTTAGCGTGGTACGGTATCACTCTGAGGAAGCAGACGCGTCCCATGAAGTGAGGTCACGGCTGAGGGGTGAGCTGAGGTCTACTTAGTGCACCTAGTAATTACTTTTGGTTGTTTATTTCTTCCCAGGTGGCCACATACTCTGGGTATTCTATAGCGCGGTATTCTCAATGAGAGTGAGAAAACAAAAGAGGAAGCAGGAACATTATTATACCGAAAGGTTCAAGTTCATCGTCCTCACACAGAGTGTGTACCCCGCATGGGCGGCGGCAGCAAGGAAGCGTTCTACGACACCTGCCTTTCTCGGATCGTCCTCGGTTAGCAAAAGGTTCCGATCCCAACCGAGCTACCGGCTATGGCAACTGCTCAAGTTCGACTCAGTCTACGTCTTGGTCTACGTCTACAACAGCGGCAGAGCTCTCGGTTCGCTGGCGTCGGGCGAGTTCGAAAGTTCGGAACAGATGGTACTCACATTCATGGCATATCCTTGTGTAGTAGCATGGGGAGGTAAGATATAATGTTCATAATGGACAGAGGATGCGATTCTGCTGCGTGAATTTTAATTCTGACCGACTCGGCTCGCGTGTATGGTACGAGTCTCTGTCACAATGCTTCCGCACAGTATTCGGAACGCGACACTCGTACCGCTCTTTGCAACGTTCTCGGTGAGTTATCCTTCACGGACGTCGGGATGATGGACGGATAGGTGTACGGGTATGCTTGCGTACCGACGATAACTCTGCACACCGACAGATCCCGCATTCCGCGCTGCAACCTCCAGAAACACATAAATACAGGGACAACCCTCGTCGGAAAAGTCTTCATCACATCTCATCGTTCATAGAGTCAGCTCAGGTAGCCAGGCTCACACTTGCATATACACACCCCTTGAATCACACTTCATACCTTCGCCTTCACCCATCCTCATACCCACCATGTCTCCCCGTGCACCTACCCACGACTTCACCGCTTGTGTCGTTGGTGATGGGCGGTACCAGTTGATCCAGAAACTTGGTGAAGGTGGCTACGGTGTCGTTTATCGCGCCGAGGACCTCCAAGCTTCTTCATCCTCCACCGCCGAAGTCGCCATCAAGATCCTCCGTAAAGCTGGTCTTTCGGAGCGTGAGGCGACCAACGTACGACGGGAACTTGGCCTGCACAAAGCAATGTCCGATCATCCTCATGTCGTGACTATGCATGATGCATTCGAGGATAAACACTATGTGTATATCGTACTCGAGTATTGCCCTGGAGGCGATTTGTTTTCGAAGGTGGTCGAGCAGGGGTTGTATTTCAGGGACGATGAGCTTTTGAGAAAAGTGTTCCTCCAGATCATCGATGCTCTTCATGCTTGTCATCGCAAGCGGATTTGCCATCGTGATTTGAAGCCCGAGAATATCCTCTCCAATGAGGACGGGTCGGAGGTCTACATTGCCGATTTTGGATTGGCCACTATGGAGTCTTCTGTGAAGGTCTTCAAGTGTGGTTCGTCAAACTATATGAGTCCTGGTAAGCATCTTCTTCCTCACTTCTACTCAAGAAAACAACGACTTACATTTCTTCCTCTTTCAGAATGTATTGGCGAAGAGACTGAACGAGTAGCGTACTCACCTAAACATGCCGACATCTGGGCATTGGGAGTCCTTCTCGTCAACATGGTCACCGCCCGCAGTCCTTGGGAAAAGGCGGTCACGACGGATGATTGTTTCCACGACTTCCTCGTCGACCCTACCTTCCTCCCGGACATGCTTCCCATATCCAAGGGTCTCCACCAAATCCTCTTGCGAATGTTTGAGTTGGAACCCTTAGACAGAATCTCCCTCGTCGATTTGCGCAAGGAGATCGCCAAGCTCGATACCTTCTTCGCAACAGACGAAGAAGTCGCTAAGGCTTCTCAAGGTTGTCAACTCGTCACCAAAGACTTGGTCGCTCTGTACGATCTCAAGAATAAGCAATTGGCGCAGTTGGAAAATAAGGAGCAGATCGTGGAGGTCGAAGGCACGGTGTTTGTCTTCCCAGTTGTTCCTAAACCTATCCCCACTCAAGCCCAACCCGAGTCTCGCGAAGATACTCCCGCGGGTTCACCTGCCTTTGGCGGCTTGGCGGACTCAGACGTGTTCACTATCGGCTCCATCTCGAGCGATGGCTCATCATTGTCAAGCAGCGCAGGTATCTCGGAAGGCCTGAGTACTTTGTGCAGCGAAGAAAGTAGTTCCGATTCGATGGGTGTCATCACGCCCGAATCGTCGCTCCCTGTCCTTCCTCCTATCGCGTCCACGACGAAATTCGAGTTCGCGCAGGAGATGCGGTATATGATGGAAGCTGCGGCGAAGTTGGAGCTGGGATCTGACTACGAAAGGCCGAGGGGTCCGTTGAGGGTTGTTAATCAAACTTCGAATGAGAGTTTCTAGTACTTTACGGGGATGTTGATCGCTAGAAGAAATGAATAAAGATACAAACTTGATTTGATTATTCCCGCATGAACGACAATTATAAACATGAACTGCTACAACCTAGTTGAGAGCTTCAGGTTTCCCAGCTTACTGCCCGGCCCTTTTGAAGCTCGCGAAACGCTTCTTGAAAGACTCAATGAGGTAGTCCTATGAGTAGAAGATCAGCAACTGAACTATCCATTGAATAAATGACCATGCGCGTACCCTGTGGAATGTAGAAGTGAAACTCTGACGAGAGCTAACATCCTTCCACCACTGCTGTACCCTCGCAAACTTCGGGTCCTTCAATATGGTCTCCAAAGTCTTAGGACCCTCCCCAGCAGGGTAAACTCCCAAATCAAGCTCAAGCAAAAGGAGAAGCCGAGCAACGAACGGCGCCCAGGCAGCATCCGCGATCGACCACTCTCCTACAACATATCCCTTCTCAGGCAACAACGCCTGCAAGTCCTCGAAGGCCTTGAACACCTGTTCCTGGGTGGATTCGCCCTTGAGGACGTATCCGATGTAGGCGGGGTTGAACTTGGTGGAGACGGCGTCAATGAAGTAACGAGCTTTGGCGCGGAGGACGGGGTCGGAAGGGAGAAGTTTGGCTTCGGGGAATAGGTCTGCGACAAACTCGAGGAGGACGAGGGATTCGGCGATCTTCACTGATTCGGGGGAGGGTTGGTCGGGAGGAACTTGGGGACCACCGTAGGCGATAGCGGGGACCTAGTCATGTTATTGTGAATTGGATGGTGTTGTGAAGCTCTCTAATTCGAACGTACCTTGCTGGCTGGGTTCACCTTGGGCGCATACCACTCGGGCTTGTTCGAGAGGTCGATCTCATAGCGAGTAAAATGGGCACCAGCCTCAGCGAGAGCCAACTCGACCTATTAAAGGGGATATTTACGTGAAAGTCCGAGAAAATGGGAATCACTCTGATACGTACTCTGTGGGCGTAAGGGCAGACCTAACCCAACGATATCAGCTTGCCATCGCGGATCTGCGACGCAAAGTGAACGTACCTTGGCGGTGTAGAGGGTGATTTGTTCAGGCATAGTCAACGAAACTCAGTGGTTGTTATCTGGGGTACTGTGAGGTGAATGATTCCCAGTTGCGGTGAGAGATCTGAAGTAAATCTCCAACCCCGCATGCCTCTTATATACCTCGTCGTGAGGCTCTCATACGCATATGGCAATCACACCCTTGTGAACAGAATGGATGCACGATGACGAGCTGTTCCGCAGTTTCGATGTCATTCTCCGAATCCGCTGGACAATGGGATTGCTGAGTAAGCTCTGTGTTATTACAGCTGACTGGCAACTGCAAGCTGACTGTGCCATGGGCTGCCATGGGTGCCTTTAGAGGATGAGAATGGTGATGAGAAAGCTGCCGCTGGAACCTCCCAAGAAGGCGGTACAACCTACGTAGAGGAGGGCATTGAAATTGAAAGTTGAATAGTGAATGGTGAGCGCTTCCCGTTTCCGCTCCGTCTTTCTCGGAGTTTTTGTATGCGCACGAATTCAACATTCACTGGGTAAGTTGACGGGTGTCTTCAATGATGAAATTGGTAGAGAAGTCGTGAAAAAATTCTAAATTTATTCAAGGTGTTGAAGAAATGGAGTGAAAATTGGGGAAATTGAAACAAAAACACCATTTCTTCAACAATTTCATGAGATCACGTGACTGAAGAAATTGGTCGACTTATGCAGTGATTCAAGCCTCACGAAGCTCGCCTAGGTGAGTTGCGGTGATAGTAGGCGTTGCCGAGGAGCAAAAACCAGGTAGTTAATGTTATGCAGCATACCGAAACATCATAAGAAGATTGTGAATAAGGCGTCCAGATTTGATGACTGAGCTCGACATTGAAAGCGTCTTGCCCAGACAGATGCTTTAGACAGTCGCTAGTACCACTGTTAGATATCCCGTCCGTCTGACTGATCCTAGGTTGAGCCCAATACCACAGGTGATCGAACACCGTCCGCCATACGACCATACCTCTTCTCCACCGCCCACCATACCCCCGCAAACGGCACCAAAAATCATCCGCAAACGACACAAAAACGACCTCACACCCACCCCGAAAGAACCCTCAACAAAGCCCAATGAACAGCTCCAAGCAAAACCGATATCCCAAATCCGTCGAACCAGGTATCGACGATGGCAAGTCCGAGAGCGAGAGTGCGGGTGAGGGTGTATACGTTCGTTGGGAGTGGTAAGTATGGGTATGTCGTGCTTGCTATGTGTGTAAAGAAGGAGGATGAGGTGGACGGGAAGGAGGATGAGGAAGAAGGTGGTGTTAGGAGGGAGAGGGAGGCGACCTAGAGCGATGGATCGATGTTAATGAGGTGACATGAGAAGGAATGAGAAGAGGGAGGAGAAGGGAGGAAGGAGACGTACCTTTCCAACCAATATCATACTCTTGACAGTCCGTCGGAAAATCACCCTCGAGACATGTCCATACATATACCCTCTCTCCCTCTCTCTTCGTTCGTCCATACCTACACGCGCATCTCCATTCTTATCTCCAAACGCCCTCGCCCGTTTTCCTCCCACCCACACGCCAAACACCCAACGCACCCTCGCCCACCACGCACCCACACCCCTTCCGTTTGACCCTTCGAACTCATCTTCGCCTTCGGTGAGAGGTAATTGAAGCCTCCTGATGCGTTGTGAAGGGTAAGAATAAGGATCGAAGAGGACCTCATCCTCCACCTCCATCGCATCTTCATAATCGTCCGATGACGAGAACCCACTAGAGCTTGAGTGGTCTATCGGGTCTCTCTCCCTCCTTCGAGACTGCGCACGACTTCTTGTCCGAGTCTGACTCTGAGCTTGAGCGTGATTGATGTTAAGACTTGAATGAGAAGCACCGAGGGGCCGACCCCGCCCATCTCCAAAGCGAACAGGAATCAACGAACTCTTCTTCCTCTCTTCTTCCTCCTCCTCCTCCCTCTTAACAGGTAATGGATCCAACTTGCCCTCTCTAACAGCCTCCCTAACCCTCTCAGCACTAGGCCTCCCCGTCGGGTTCACACTCAACAACCCCTCCAGAAGCACCAAATACGCTCTCGGCAACCTCCTTCCCTCTTCAAAACTCTTCACGAGCGAAGGCGTATATTTGAACCCTTTGTACTCTCTCACTTCTCTCTCTAATGCGTCGGCGAGTTCGCGGCCGTTTAGTTTTGAGGGGTGGGAGGTGTTGGAGAAGGGGGAGAAGGGGGAGGAAGAGGAGGGGTAGGGGAGACGGAGGAAGAGGAGTTTGTGGAGGATCATTCCGAGGGACCACATATCGGATTTGGAGTCGATTTGGGAGAGAAGGCCTGTTTGTGGGGAGGGCAGGGATTCGGGGGAGGTGTATTCGAGCCTAGATGATGCATTTGCGTGAGTTACGTAGAACGGGTCGGGTGGAGAGGCGAGAACTTACGTTCCGGTGTTCCCACTTCGGGTGCGAGAGTTGAGCATGTCTTGGGAGGTCCCGAAGTCGGAGAGCATCGCTCGTGGACTGATTGTATGCGGGGTATACAGGAATATGCGTGAATATATCCGTACGTGATGGTATGTGTGTAGTTGCGGTGATGTGTATGGTTATATATGCGAGAATTGCGTGGTTGTATGCGCGAATGTTGTGAAATATGCGTTCGAATAGTGACAGTATGCATGTAATAGTAAGAAATCAATTCGTGAGCCACTATCAAACACTCCCAAGAAATGGACGCTCACGTTAATCTACCCTCATCATAAGTGAGCAACACGTTTCCCGGTTTGAGGTCCAAATGAAGGATCGACTTGTCATGCTACACCGAATGATCAAAATTAAGCTGCTTGAACAACTGAACCGATAGAGACGGCAGGCGGTATGATGTACTCACCAAGAACGCAAGCCCATTGACGACATCCTCGAACAAACTTTTCACCTCCTCCGCACTCAACAGATGTACAGGGAACCACGTATTCGCACCACCCCCACCAGGACCTAAGAATACAACACACAACACGCTCGTCAGTAATCCACATTTCACACTTCACATACTTAACAACCAATAGCGCAGATATGTATTCCCTGGACGAAGAACACACGACATACCCATATGAACATTCTGCCCAGCCAACTGACTCATAGCCAACTCCCTCTTGATCCTCTCCTTCTCCTCCGGCGGAGCCTTCTGCATCTGTCGGAACGCACGTATCCTTCCTGACCGAGTTTGAATCGGACCTTCTTGCTGCACAGACGTAGCTGCTCCGTTCGAGTTGTGATGATTGCGGTCATGGTTGTTGTAGTGATTGTTGTTGTAATGGCCGTTGTTGGATGTGATGTGGGTGTGGGATGAAGGGTGGGCGTTGAGGTGAGAGGATGGTTGGGATGGTGAGGAAGAGGAGGCGTGGTGGTTGTGAGCATTTTTGTGGTTTGAGAGGTCGTGGTTATGCTGGTGGTTGATAATGTGTGCGGGAGGTGGGCGACCGAGTCGGATGTCGATGTAGTCGTCCAAGGAGCCGCCTTCGGCCCATTGCATTAGGACGCTGGGTGGTAAGGAAAACATTGTCAGCACCATTCCAACTATGCAACATCACGTTTCATGCGCATATAGTCGGTCGACTAAAGACCCCCCCCCCCCGACGAAGCAGAAACACGAGCGGGGACCGAAAAACGAAGAACAGAACACTCACTGCAAAGTCGGCACCTTCGGACCAAACGACGAGAACTGGCAATTCTCCAACCACGCATGATGATACGTGATGATATTCGGATGATGCAACTTCTCAAGCAGTCGCACCTCCCGGAGGATGTTAAGGAGGTACGAATGGGATTGACCGACTGCGATCTTCTTGACGGCAAAATGACCTAGAGGGTTCCCGTCCAAAACATGCTAAACATCCATTCGTTCGCCCGCGACATCATCAGACGTGGTGTGCTTTGGAGGTGAGAGGTGGATGAGACGTACCTGACAAAGGTAGACGGTCCCGTTCGCACCCATACCAAGTCTACATTCTTCCTGGAAGAACGCTTTGAAGTAACCCTCAGCCATCGTACCGGGCTTGAACGTCTCTTCAGCACCAGCGGACTCATTCATCGACCGTCGACTACTAGCAGTCGTACTCGGCCTCGAACTCGGTCCTTCGCCCAAATCGGAAACCGAAACAAGACTAGGAGACCGAGATCGTCTAGGAGTAGACGGAACAGAACCAGCATCGTTCGCAGCCTGTAAGAGTTGGAAGTAGTTCGCCACACGAGCAGAAGTCGGCCCGCCCTCTAGTTCTCTGCTATCCAGTAGATCATGGGTTTCGGACGAGTCGTCGAGGTGAATACCGCTGCTGCCTTCGTTGCCGAGAGAAGAGGATGAGAAGCGGCGATGGCAGTAGGGGCAGGAGCCTCCCGAACGGATGATCGAGTGGTGCTTGGGGTTACTATAGCCATGTCGTTGAATGGATAGAGCATGAGAGGTCGGGTTGTACAGCACGATCTGGTTGGAAGCTTGGAGGATAGGTCGCCAGTCTGAGCCTGTGGCAAGCGAAAGCGCAAGGTTGTTGCGGCGGGGAGAGCCGTCGAGTGGGTCGTCGTACATCGTGTCGTTTGTCGTCGTCGTTGTCGTCGTTGGCAGACGGTGAGTTGGGTGGCACCTAGGCGAGCATCGTTGTGTGTGGCATGCAGGGATGGACGGTGCAGTTACGCTCGGATGCCGTCACTTGAGAGGCATGAAGCCAGCCCGCTCTCGTCCTGGTCACGTGCCGTCACGTGTGAATCCCTTGCATGTCTGCCTCCGCGTCCCAGTCCCTCGATGGCAAGATGCGTGAAGCATTCTAGCTAGAAGCCTGCAGCAGAAGGTGGTTCTGGTTGTGAAAGACGAGTGAAGGCTGCCGCGAGGAGGAGGGGCAGACTGCCGGTCAATCGATCGAGATCGCTGTGCCGCTGAAGCAATTGCGTTGCGACGAGAAATGACTCCGAGGTTTCAAAACAAAAGCCGTTCATAAAGGTTGTAACCAAAAAGACATGAAAGCAATTGTAAGGAGTATGCCCTAGCCCAGGTCTCGTAAGAGGCAATCAGAGGATCAGTGCCAAATCCGGCGGTGTGGGCTCGTGTCTGCGCAGGATCAGTGGAACGTGGATCATTTCTCTCTGCGACTCTTATGACTCCCTAGTCCCCCGTCCGCCCAAAAATCCCCCTTTGCCCGTCTTTCTCTTTCTCTTTCCCGCAACGCTCTAGGAAATGCCTCCAAAGAGAAACAAGGCAAAGGCAAACGGGGGCGCGAGGGCCCAGTCGCCGTTGCCTAAACCACAGGCGCAGGCAGCGGCAGCTGTGAAACCCACACCCTCGCCTGCTGCGACGGCGGCGGCGGCGACAAAAATATCTTCAACGACGAACAACAAGAATGTACCACAACAGACTCAAGCCAAAGCACCAGCAGCACCCACAGCCGCTACTAACAACACTAACAACACCACCACCTCCATCCCAGGGTTCGACCCAGCCAAGTGCTCACGCATCCGTGCAGAATGGCGCAAATTCCTTCCGTGGCTGAAGGCGAGACAAGAAGAGACGGAGAGACGTCTCGCCGACCTTAGACGGGGTACCAGTCCAACAGCAGGCCGTTCGACACCCACCTCTGCTCGTTCATTCGCAAAACAACCCATGACTAAATCCAACAACCGCCAAGCACCCACCCCCGCGATTGACCCTGCGTCCCTCGCACAGAAAGAGTACGAGCTGAAGAAACAGCTCGCAGAAGATTGCCTAGATGAGTGGATGAAGAGAGTCGCAAAGTTGGGGCTGGACCTTGAAGATTGGGTGGATATCACTCCGGAGGAAATGGCTGTTGCCGACAACGCTTTTACTCCTCCTGACCCTCCCTTACCTCCCGTTTCTGAACCAGCGATATCATTAGAGAAGAGGAACGGGAAGTACAGTATGAGCGGGTCCACGTTGGTTGGAAGCCCCGTTCTCGTGCCTCAAGGATTCGCAGAATCTTCTTTTCCCCAGACACAAGCGACTGGATCCGGGTTAAAACCTCAAGTGAGGATCATACGTTCTTGCTTTTTTATTTACACGCGGTTGACGATATGAGTTTTGTCGCGAATTAGGCAAAAGGCAAACCGGGTGAAGTCGAGTCACTCTGGGAAGCCAACATGAAGAAAGCTGCTGCGTCCAAGAATGGGAATGCCAAGATCCCTCCCGTTTCTTCCACTCCTTCCTCGTCGTCTGCATCTTCGTCTGGGTCTGCGAGCGTGGATTCGGGCGAGAGTCTCTGGGACTTGGTAAACAAAGGTAAAGTCGGAAGTGCCAAAACTACCGCTGCAGCATCTTCAGCCCCTCCAGCTCCTCCTGCGCCGGAGCCTACGGAGAGTCTCTGGGACCTCCAGATGAAAGGCGGCCTTGGCAGTGCTAAACTCAACGGAGGAGCTTCTTCCTCTCCCTCCCCGTCTACCGCTCAACCCCAAACTCAAACCCAGAACTCTTCGGTGAGTACACCCTCCCTATCACGCCAAACTCAGAATACGCCAGTGTACTACTGTCATCTCGCACACGCATATGTACTGAAAAATATGTTAATCTGGTGTAGGTCGGTGCTGGCATCAACTTGGCAGAGTTCCAAGATCCTCAGACGCTATGGCAGTCCAAGGCGAAAGCGAAGATTGAGGGTGAGAGGGCGAAGAGTGCGGTACGTTCTTTTTCATATTTGATCTCTCCCTTCTCTTTTGTTCTCGCTTTTTTCTTTTCTTGCGTACGCGCTCGGAGTATTTTTTGCGCATATATTGTGGGTTTCTTGCACATATATCGTGGTTTGGGTTCGTCACTCGCGTCTCTCATTCATTCTTCACATCCATTCCTTCTTCTCTACCCTTTCACGATCTCACTTCAAACCCATCCCGATACATACCAACACGCATACATATTCATTCATTCTTATCATCACTTCAAACCACTCACCTGACATACACGCACACCACACGACGCTAACATACCCCCTTCTCTTTATTCACATCAGACATCCGGATGGAGGAGTAACACGCCTACGCCTTCGTCGTCGAAGTTCGCTCATAAGCCATCGGCTTCGTTGTCTTCTTCCTCTGGCTCCTCCTCGTCGTCTGGCGCGTCTGCGGGCGCACAGGAAGCGCAGAGTCTTTGGGAACAGAAGATGCGGGGATTAGACGGAGCTGGTTCTGGTGCTGGAAGTGGGGGTGTCCCGTTGGCGCGGGCTCGGTCTAACTCTGACTCCGTAAGTCCCCCACCACATGTCCCCATTTATCCGCATACTCTCGTATGAACAATCAATTAACTCGAGTATCTCCGTTTTCCTGTAGACCAAGGACCTCGAGGACACGAACAAGTTATACGAGGAGCTCTTTGGTGTTTCTAGTTTTCCCAGAAACCGCTTCGGTGCTTCTAAGTCTGGTTCTGTACCTTTCGCAGCAGCCCCTTCTTCTTCGTCCTCCTCCGCGTCCTCTTCTGCCTCTTCATCCTCGGCATCAGCAGCATCCACCTCTGCGTCATCGTCAGCATCAGCATCGACAGCATCGTTCCTCACAGCTAACACGAACAAACCTACCCGATCTAGCCCACTGGCTAACTCTATTCCTGTCTCTCCCTCTCCCGCGCCCACTCTTGCTTCACCGATATCGCGCTCGGTCTCGTTTGAAGACCCGGATTTCACGTTTGATTTTGTTGATTCTTTCGTTAATGTCAACGAGGGTGCGTTTGGTGCTAGTGCGTTTGGTGCTGGACCATCGTCGTCGGGATCCTCCTCTTCCTCGGCCGGATCGTCTGCAACGACTTCACCAACACTCTCCCTCTCCCTAACTCTCAACACCATCAGCCCCGTCCTCCTCGAACTTTCTGATACTCTTACGAGTCCCACCTCCGAGGTTGTCCCAGGACACACCTCGTCGATGGGAAGCATCATCGACGCTTTGAATCCGGATGTTCCGTCTCAGAAAGTCGTAGAGGAGGATATAAGGAGTTTTTGGAAAATGGTGGCTGAGAGTGAGATTGAGCTGAGGAGGGGGTTGTATGCCCCTTCGTCTCCTTCGGCTTCTCCTAATGCTACGATAACGAAGCCCGCGGCAGTCTCCGCCTCCCAAAATGCCAGTGCCAAAGCGAAGAACAACAAAGGAAAAGGCCGAGCTACCACACCTGCTCCTCTCCCTCCCATCGCCACAACCAACAACGGCAGGGGAGGGAAAGAGATGACGGAAGAGGAGAAAGCGCAAAGACGAAAAGAGTTGATTGAGAAGTATACTTCGAGTGTGGAGACGAAAGCGAGGAGTGTTGTTGAGGCTTGGAAAGCTGCGAGGGTTGATGAGCAGGCTAGGCTGTTTGAGTTGGCTGCTGCTGGGAGGAACAAAGTGCAGGGTAAGCAGGGTCAACAGGCACAAGGTCAAGCTCAAAAGCCCTCGGTTGCTGGAGGGAAAGCTACTCCCGTATCGCAATCTGCTGGGAATGCGAACGTGAAGAGGCCTGGAATCCCGCTTTCCACTCCTGCTGTTGCTGTTGCTGCGCTTAACCAAGCTCAATCTCAAGCACGTCCTGGGACTCCGATGGGGAAGAAACAACTTAAGAACGCCAAAGCTGCTACGGCTCAAGCCCAAGGACAGGTGAAGAAGTCGGAGGATAACTCCTCTTCGACTTCCACTTCCGCTGCTTCTTCTGCCTCGGCGGGACGTTCTACCAACACCAACGCTACCAAGTCCACCTTTGGTACAGGTCCTACACAGATGGGCGCCGCTCGTGCGACACCTTCTGTCACTTCTTCTCCTTCTGTCGTGCCCAAGTTCAAGGCACCCGCCGCTTCTGCCGCTTCGTCCACTCCTGCGCCTGTGAGACCTGGTACACCCACTGTTGCCAATGTTAGTGGTGCAGCAGGGTTTAAGGCTTGGGGACAAGTCTCTGTTGGCTCTGTGAATGGTCCTGGCGCGGGTGTGGGCGGTGCGGGTGTACCGATTGCGAAACCGGTTCCAATAAATGCTGCGGCCGCGAACGCAACCAAACTCTCCATCCTTTCCTCAGCCAAACGCTCATACAAAGCTACAGTCTCGGACGACATCGAAGGTCAAGATTCTGCTTCTGAAGAAGAGGTTGATTCGGATGATGACGAGGATGATAGCGATGATAGCGATGATGATGACGAGGATGACGAGGACGATGAGGATGGTGAAGGCAATGGGAAGGGGGTACGAGAAGGCGGGAATGAGAGTCCTGGGTCGGATGGTGGGCCGGGGAGTATGCATGATATCATTAACGAGAGTTTGCCCGAGATTCAGAGGGTGTCGTCCCCCTGGAAATGGATGGCTACCTCCGGAGATGCTCATGAACATCTCCACTCTTCGCATGGTCATGCTCACCCACTCGCTCATTCTCACCCCGCGGATAGAGTTGGAGGGGATAGTTCGAGTTGGGGATGGGGCCGTCATGGACCTGGACACGTCGCTGATAGGTTCTTGCCTGGCGGCACGTCATCCTCCTCCTCTAACCTATCTGCTTCTCCTGCATTCGTCTCTCCCTCGCCTAACAACGCACGCGTCAATACGCCCAGGACCACCTCCGCTCTCGGGAACGCCAACAAATCTAGAGAACGCGCGTCATCAACCGCACGTTGGTATCCCGACCTCTCCGGTGCCGCTCTCCCTCCTTTCACCTCATCCGCTCGCAAACCACCTACCGCTACCCCGGGAATGTCATCGTCGCTGAGTATGGGAAGTGAAGGAGGCGAGGAGGATCCTGCGAGGTTGATGGTTGAAGCTGCGATGCAGAATCTGAACGAGATGGCAGAGGAGGGGAGGGAAGGGGATGATTTGATGCGTGCTGTGAAGCTCTTTGCGAATGTGGCTGGTACGCAGTGGTAGATCTGGTGCTGGTGTCACTGCTTGGAAGAAGAAGTCGAAGAAGTCAAAACGAAAACGAAACAAAACGAGTTCGACAAAATAGGTTCCACCTCACTTCGATGCGGACCTTACGCAAAAAAGGTGTTCAAGATACCGGAAGAGGACTCACGTCCAATTCCACCCGCACCATTCCATCTGTCTCATCTTCTATTTATCTGGTTCTCTATTACCAACCCACATAGACGTTCTTCGGGGGCAAATCAATTCCACTAGTCTCAACACTAGCTCC
Organism: Panus rudis PR-1116 ss-1; assembly: GCA_022160315.1. Classification (NCBI taxonomy): domain Eukaryota; kingdom Fungi; phylum Basidiomycota; class Agaricomycetes; order Polyporales; family Panaceae; genus Panus; species Panus rudis. Next base: position 158,467 of record MU275213.1, read on the forward strand.
CAAGACACAAGACCTCTTGACTCTTGACGAATCCCGGTGTATCATTATGCCAATCTTGACGACCTCGCACCCGAAGACTGAAACGACTCTCGACTTGGAACTGTTGTACGAATATCTCAACGTCTACGATTCCCCCGACCGACAAAGGTTATTTACGAACTATCCACGAACTTTTTTTTCTTCTACTTTCCTCCTTGTTCTGACTAACGCTTATTCACGGTTATGCGATGCTCCGATTCCGATTCTTACGATCTTGTACATGCTATAATCCACGACTACTCTTGACGTTCCTCATGATTCCCCTCTTGCTCTCTTGTTCCTCCTTTTCATCTTCTCGTCTCTGTTGCTCTTCTTGTCGAATCTCAATCTTGCCGTTTAGCCCTGACTTATTCATTCCATAGACTGTCTCCTTTTCTTTCTCCTTTCTTCTTTCTTCTCCTTCCTCCCTCGATTCTCGATTTCCTCGCTCTCGCTCTGAGCTTTGCCTCTCTTGCAATCTTGCTCTTTGACACCTATTTGCAACTTGCTATCCCTTGTGTCTTGTGTCATATCTCTATCCCTATTTCTATTCATGTCCCGTTATTTGTGTTTTTTTGCCATTGCGCACACGATATCCGACATTCCGAATATCCGAAACGATCCTCTGCATTCTCGTTTCTGGTTCCTCTGTTGCCTCTTTGAATTCCTACTTGTAGTAGTTGTTTGTGATCCAATTGCATGAGCGATATTCAATAAGATTACAGGCACGGTGTCGTTGAGGCTCCATTTATATTGAGCAGATGCAAGCAAGAGCCAAAAACTAAAGACGAATAGATCTTCGACAGGAGAAACAAGCGAGGAATAAGTACAGCGATACATTTCAAGCACAGGTGTCGATGGACAAAGGATCGTCGAGACAGCTATCAGCGAGCACTCTGCACACGGACTCGAGGATCTCCACGCTCTGAGCGTTTCCGCAACTTTTCTTGTCTTTTGCTGACAGCTTGTTTGGTATCGGCCTCTTCCGCAGACTCAGGCGAGGAGGATCTTCCAAGCAGTATTGGTGAGATGAATGAACCCCAGAGCTTGAACACTGCATATCCGGGTATCTACAGAATAGGTCACGGTTGTCTGCGTTGTTCTCACCCCGTAGCATACGTACCACCATATATAACCACCACACCCACTGACCGAACAAACCACTTCCAACCTGACATGCCCCTGTACGTTTTATCAGATGAAGATTCTGATGACAGGGCGGAGTAACACATACAGGTGATATATACCACGTCGAAACACCATTCCATGATACCTGGTCTGCTGAGGTCCTCCCCGGCCGATATAAGGGCACCGGAAGTAGGGTCATATCGTGGGGAGCCGATCCGTATCATGTACTGAGTAAGGAATATGGACGGTATCATGGACAAGACATATATCCAGAAGGAGAGCCGCGCAGGTGAAAGCGACCCCCTTTGGAGGAAGAGGCGTAAAAGAAGGGATAGGAAACCAGATATCATCAAGCCTAGCCTGAGATTCCGCGTGGTAGTGCCATTTTGAGAGGCTTTCTCGCAATGAGTCGATGTACTGGTTGAGCTCTAAGGAAGTGAAAGGTACCTATACGCTTTGCAGACGCGTTAGCCATAGCCTCGTTGAGGGACGTGGGTTATTTCAAAAGGAGGGAGTCCCAGAAAACGGCAATGGGAATTCAGCTTCAGGCAAGCCTGGTAAGTACTGTAGTGGAAGACTTTGGGAAGACTGAGTAGGCAGCGTTTGTCGTCCGTACTACGCGTTTAAACGCGTGAACGTTCGCGACATTGGTGGCGCTCATCTCTATCGATCAGGTGACACGTCGCCGGTAGGTGCTCAAGCTTGCGTGAACAAACTAGAACAACTGACTGAACAAAACTTTGGTTGACGGTGTGCATACTTATGTTCTGGTCTTGGCCCACTGATCGATGGATAACAGTCTGTTCTAGTATGTGATACATTCATTTTATCTGCCCTCCGAAAGTAATGGTAATTTCAAGCTATAACCGTAACTCGTTACTAGCAGAATGATTCTTCTCGTCGTCGTCGGCTGGCAGCAATGCATCAGACTTGGGTTGGTCAAATGGACGCGACAGCGAAATGCATACGATTTCAGCTTCGAGCTGCAAGTTCTGCAAGGCTAGCTGCATGCGCACGCCAATATTGTCAATCCGCCGCTCACTCAGGAAGCTCAAGAAGCTGAGGCCTTGGGCCTTATCTTTTGCCGCCGTCTTGTTGACTGAACTCTATGCAGACGCCCCAATGCTAGTCTTCTTCAGACACGATGGGAAGCTTATAAGTTACACGCCTTCGCCGCGCGTACACCCTCCATCGATAGCGTCGTCCTCGGTCTCGTCGTCTCTCCGTCGCGACTCGTCGTCTTCGTCGTCAAAATGGTCACTACTAATCCTAGAATCGCAAGACTTCACAAGCATTTCAACTCCGTGGTCCACGGGAACACACAACTCTCACCAAGAGACGGAAAGTTGTTCCTGGAGGCCATAAGCTCCCAGGCAGATCCGGTATCCTGCGTCGACAAGCTCGTAAACAGCGAGAAAGGCCTGAATGCCATTCAGGCTGCTATGCGCTTCGACATTACCACACAATTTTTCAATAAGGAAGCTCAGCAATTTCTCCAGTTCATCTCTTCTCCTGACATTGCCTCTGTCGCTGGTGGAGCGCATCTCCGAGCCATCGTCACATCCGTTGTCGAACCCCCTGTCTTCTGGACGCCGTTCCACCGAGCCTTTCAGGCTGGTGAGTTGACGGAGGCCACGCAAGTCTCCTTTGCATGGCTCCTCCTTCAACTCATACAGCTCCCGAGAGACATGGTCGAGCCATATCGTACTCTGCTAGATTCTACCACTATACTCCATTCTTTGGAAGGTTCACAGTCATACGACGTCCGAACGCATGCATATGCAATCAGGCATGCATACTCCGCCCAGAGCATTGGGACGGTACCTCTTGACTATGGTCCTGGCGGTCGACACGACAATGATCATGTTGATTTCCGTGATATATCTATCCTACCAACTGCAGATGAGATCACGTGCGACAAACCTGCGTTCCTTCGCCGTGGTGCAGACATAGAGGATCCGGAGACAGCGGGAACGCGCGTTGCTACACATCTTGACAATCAATTCCGTTTGTTGAGGGAAGATATGTTGTACGAGCTGCGCGACGATCTTGCTCTCGCCTTCAGGAAGAAAGCCGGCAAATATCGTGGCCTTTCTCTGAAGGGGCTCTCATTGAAGGACATTCATCTCACCTCTGCCGGCAAGAACTGTCGGTGGGGTCTTGTATTCCAATGCCAACATGACTTTTGGCAGTTGGCGAAGGCGAAAGACCGGCGAAAACACCTCAATGACAATCGCAACATATTCAAACATCAATCACTGGCGTGTTTACACATCGACGGTACTGTTGTCGCATTTCTCACCGTACATCGTGACGAGGACCTACTCGCAAAGAAACCTCCTGTTCTTGTTCTACAGCTCGAAGGGCAGAAGGATGTCGGAGCTGTGTTGCTCAAACTAAAGATGGCGAAACCGGCGGACGTTGGTCTCCTTCAGATTGACACAGCCGTTTTCGCCTACCAGCCGATCCTCACCGCCCTCCAGAGCATCAACAACCTGCCCCTGGACTCTGAGCTTTTGTTCTGGTCAGAGACCAGCAGCCCAGATTCCCTACCAGACTATCCTGCGCGCATAGTACACGCCATTCGAACCAGCCCTATGACAGATCTTAAAACTCTCCTTGGGGCACCACGTTCTATCAAACTCGACAAACCTCAGTCAGATTCACTAATTTTAGGTTTGACGCAATGCCTTTCTTTGATCCAGGGTCCCCCAGGTTTGTGATGATGCGATGTGTACTCTTGAATGTGTTGACACTATGACAGGTACTGGGAAGTCTTTCATTGGTGCACTTCTCGCAAAAATCCTGCATGATCATACTGCCCAAACGATCCTAGTAGTTTGTTACACCAATCATGCGCTCGATCAGTTCCTCACCGATCTGCTCGACATTGGCATCCCGTCTACGAGTGTTGTCCGACTCGGGGGAAAGTCAACGCCACGCACGGAAAGCCTGTCAATCCATAATCTCATGAAAGGTCGCGGAAACTCGTTCAGATTAGGACGTGATAGCCATCGCCAAATCGACTCCCTGAAGAGTGAGCTTACCTTGCTCGCCGATCAGGTTCAGAGGAACTTTCGACGATTACGGGATAACAACGTCCAAAATACAGACCTCATGGAATACCTCGAGTTCGAGGACCCCGACTACCATGAAACGTTCTTAGTCCCGCAATCCTCGGATGGAATGCAACAGGTCGGAAAGAAAGGGAAAGACGTCAAAGCCGACTACCTTCTTGAACGCTGGATGAACGGTCAGGATGCAGGCATGTTTCAAAAAGCTAATAACGTCCGCGCAGAGCCGGACATTTGGGCGGCTGGTCGGACGGAGCGTGATGCTCGCATGGCACAATGGAAGGAGGCGATTCTACGAGAACAGATAGATAATTTCTGTGATGCTGCACAAAGATACAATAGGTGCCTCGCCGACATTGATCGCAAATTTGGTGAAAGCAGCGGGGCTCTCATCCGTTCCAAACGAATAATAGGCTGCACAACAACCGCTGCGGCGAAGTATCGCGAGGATCTTCAGGCTGCACAAGCAGACGTGCTACTCGTGGAGGAAGCTGGAGAGATATTGGAGAGCCATATTTTGACTGCTTTGGGCCCACAAACAAAGCAACTCATTCTTATTGGAGACCATCAGTGCGTATTCCAGTTTCACGATTATGGTAATAACTGAACCTGGGTTTGGATAGGCAACTGCGTCCGAAGGTAAACAATTATCTGTTGACGGTTGAGAAGGGCGAGGGCTACGATCTGAACCAATCGCTCTTCGAGCGTATGGTCATCAAAGGCTATCCGCATTCGACTCTGCAAGCCCAACATCGCATGCGTCCTGAAATAGCTTCCCTGGTGCGAGGGCTCACATATCCGGATCTCAGGGATGCCCCGGGGACACATAATCGCCCTACCTTGCGTGGTGTGCGCGATACTGTTGTCTTCATCAATCATAGCAAGCCGGAAGATGATGTCGCTGAAGTGGAGGAGCACAGAGACATGAGTGCCAAGTCGTCCAAAGTCAACAGGTGCGATATTTCCAGCGATCTGCCATCTTCAATTATCTGACAGTGACGCCGGCCTATAGTCATGAGGTTGAGATGGTCTTGAAGATCGTCAAATACCTGGGACAGCAAGGCTACGGTTCAGACAAGATCGTGATCTTGACACCGTACCTTGGCCAACTGCGACAGCTGCAGTTATCTTTGCGGGAAACCAACGATCCAGTGCTCAATGATCTTGACTCGCATGACCTGGTTCGCGCTGGGCTAATAACCCCCTCGGCTGCCAGACTTACCAGGAAACCTATTCGACTTGCCACGATAGGTATGATTGTTATCCTTCTTCTTACTTCTGAACTCATGTATACGTCGTTCAGACAACTACCAGGGCGAAGAATCTGACATCGTCATTGCATCTCTCACCCGGAGTAATTCGACACACGACATAGGCTTTATGTCGTCAAGAGAGCGACTCACTGTTCTTCTGTCACGAGCTAGGGATGCTTTCATCATGATTGGCAATGCGGAAACCTTCACACGTGCTCGCAAGGGTAAAGAGGTGTGGGCCAAGCTCTTCGAGATCATGAAGAGTTCTGGCCATATGTATGAAGGCCTTCCAGTTTGTTGCGAAAAGCACCCGAATCGACACTCACTCCTAAAGAGCCCCGAAGATTTTGATGCGGAGTGTCCCGATGGTGGCTGCCTTGAACCTTGGTAAGTTTCTGGATTCAGTTCATTGAGATGCTTCAGGCTGCTCACTTGTAGAATTAGCGGAGTCATGCTCAGCTGCAATGTTCACCGTTGTCCATCAAAATGTCATCAACTATCTGATCACAGCAAGATGCAATGTAGCGTACCAATGTACACGCCTTGTCCCAACGGCCACCAACAACGTTGGCTTTGCCATACGGGTATTCCTCTCGTTTGTGCGACCTGCGATCGCGAAGCCAAGTTAACAGAGAAACAGAGGGCCCAGGACTTTGCGAGGCAACAGAAGCGTGACGCAGAGCAGCGGGAGCACGATCGTAAACTCGCCGAAATCGATGCACAAATTCAGCGCTATCGCGACTCTCTCCGAGATGAACAATTGGCGGAGGAGCGTAAACAAGCACTAGAGCAGAAGGTGAAGGACCTGCGAGCCGCCGCAGAATTTGTGACCAAGGCCAAGACTCAGGCCAAGACTCAATACCAGGCCGTTAGCAGCAACTCCAGTGTTTCTCTCGCGACTTCTTCTGTTCAGCCAAACCCACCTTCTTCTCCACAGTCACCCATAGCATCGCCAGGGACGACATCATCCAAAAATAATGCTGCAGGGCCGACCCAAATGGGGCACAAGGAAACCTTGCCGAAGTCTGAGAAGTCGAAATCCCAGTCTATCATCGTTCAAACCTCCCGCTCCAAGATTGAGTGGCAGAAACAGAAGATGATGGAAGGGGCAGTCAATGAGGCCATTGACGACATCATGGCAATGACTGGTCTGGAAGAAGTCAAACAGCAGGTACTCAAGATCAAGGCAAAAGTCGACACAACGCAGCGTCAGAATGCGTCATTGAAGGGCGAAAGGTTCAACATCTCGATGCTCGGAAATCCTGGTACCGGTATGTTCAATTTGATCCAAATATGACAGTACACATCTCTGAAGCAGAGTGTGGATAGGCAAAACAACTGTCGCGCGACATTATGCCAAGTTCCTTGCTTTGGTACAAGTATTGCCAGGGAACATTTTCATCGAAACTACCGGCTCTCGTCTAGCGAACGATGGCGTGCCGGAAGCCAAAAAACAGATTGACACAATACTCAAGGGCGGCGGCGGAGTTCTCTTCGTGGACGAAGCCTATCAACTTACGAATGGTAACAGCTATCAAGGAGGGCAAGTTCTGGATTTCCTTCTTGCGGAGATGGAGAATCAAGTCGGCAAAATCGTCTTTATCTTTGCTGGGTACAATAGTGAGATGGAGAAATTCTTTGAACACAACCCAGGTTTGCACAGCCGCGTACCCTATCGTCTGCAGTTCCATGATTACGAAGATTCTGAGCTACTGTCCATGCTGGAAGGCTTGATTCACAAGACCTGGGGAGGAAAGATGATGGTAGACGACCCAGACTCGGAGGGTATTCGAGGGCTATACGGCCGAATCGCAATTCGGCGATTGGGACGTGGTCGAGGGCGTGATGGCTTTGGGAATGCTCGCGCGCTCCAAAACCTCTTCTCGCGCATACGGGAACGTCAGGCAGATCGTATGGTCAAGGAGCGACGTGAAGGCAAGCGGCCGGACGACTTTCTCATCGTCAAGGAAGACCTAATTGGCCCCGATCCTTCTCGGGTAATCGTTGAAAGCAAGACGTACAAGAAACTGCAGGGCCTCATTGGACTTGGATCAGTCAAACAATCTGTCGAATCTATGTTTGACATGATCAAACTAAATTATCAACGCGAGTTGCTGGAGAAATCCCCTATGCAGATGTCCTTGAACCGAGTTTTCTTTGGCAATCCTGGGACAGGGAAGACAACGGTGGCAAAGCTGTACGGTCAGCTTTTGGCGGAGATGGGTCTTCTCAGTAATGGTGAAGGTGAATCTCAAGTACCACTAAGTATGGTTGAACGAACAATCCTCACCATATCTCCAGTGATCATCAAAAATCCTGCTGACTTCGTTGGAGCCGCTCTGGGACAATCTGAAAGTCAGACGAAAGCGATTCTGGCAAATACTGTGGGCAAAGTGCTGATTATAGATGAAGTGAGTCGCAGCGCATGCTCTCGTGAGGATACGTCACTAAGGTCAAAACTTCTAGGCTTATATGCTTTACGGAGGTGCCGCAAACGGAGAATCCAAGGGCACGGCAGATCCTTACAAGACCGCTGTGATTGATACCATTGTTGCCGAAGTGCAGAGTGTTCCTGGGGAAGATCGATGTGTCCTCTTGCTCGGATATAAGCCGCAGATGGAGGAAATGTTCCAAGTACGTTCACTGATATCTGATTCCTTGGAACCAACTAATGAGGCGTAGAATGTCAATCCCGGTCTGGCTCGACGATTCGCTATAGAAGATGCATTTCACTTCGAGGACTACACCGAGGATGAGTTATTACAAGCACTCGATTGGAAACTCAAAGACCAAGACCTCTTGGCTACGGATGCCGCTAAGCGGGTTGCTTTGGACGTACTGAACCGCTTGCGCAACCGCCCTAACTTTGGCAATATCGGCGAAGTCGAGAATTTACTATCCAAAGCTAAGGTACAATATCAGAAACGTCAGTCAGAGCTTCCCATCCAGCAGCGGTCTCCCGATGCACCATTCGAGCCTCAGGATTTCGATCCCGACTTCAATCGCCATGAACATGCTAGCAGCAATCTCCAGAAATTGTTCAGCGACATAGTTGGTTGTGAAAAGATCATTGCGAAGCTGAGCAAGTACCAAAAGATGGCAAGCAATCTGAAGAACGCCGGGAAAGATCCTCGAGAACTGATACCCACGAACTTCGTCTTCAAAGGACCCCCTGGTGAGTACTCGATAATCTAGAAATTTGACGAAACTTTGCTGAGATACTCATTTTCAGGTACTGGAAAAACGACAGTCGCTCGGAAAATGGGCCAAGTCTATTACGACATGGGCTTTCTCTCATCTGCTGAGGTGGTGGAATGTTCAGCGACAGACCTTGTAGGCCAGTACGTGGGACATACGGGCCCCAAAACCAAGAAACTGTTCGAGAAGGCCTTGGGAAGGGTGTTGTTCATTGACGAGGCTTACAGGCTGAGCGAAGGACACTTCGCCAAGGAAGCCATGGACGAGATGGTGGGGATCTTGACTCAGGATAGGTTCCGCGGGAAGCTTATAGTCATTCTTGCGGGCTATGAGCGGGAAATGAACAAGCTTTTGGCCGTCAACACTGGTCTATCGAGTCGATTCCCCGAAGAAATAAACTTCCACAGCATGTCCCCGGAACAGTGTTTAATGGTGCTGCGCAAAGATCTTGACAATCAGGATATTCACATTCATGCACTGGAGAATTCATCGGGCTCGGAATGGGAAGAAATGCGAGATCTTCTTCGACAACTCATCGAACTCCCATCGTGGGGGAATGCCAGGGACATGAAGACGCTTGCGAAGCAGATCATTGGCGCAGCCTACGCCTCATCGGGGCCTCTATCCTTCTCCGACGCTGCTGGCGCATCGCACGCGGAGACTCTGGCCCTAGAATACATCCAGTCCATGTTGAAAGAACGTCGGGCGCGGAGTGGGAACGTCCCTTCCTCCAAAATTCAGCAGCGGGAAATGCCTGTTCTCTTTGACCGTCCCATTCAGCGACCGCCCCCTGCTGAACATACAATGGCAACGACCCAGTCGAAGCAAGCCGCCCCCAAACCTAGAATAGAGTTGCGTCATGCATCAGCAGATGAGTTTGGTGACGGGCGCGACCCTGATGTGTCCGATGCAGTATGGCAGGAACTCCAGTCAAACAAGAGAGAGGCAGCAGAGGCAGAACGCTGTGTTCAGGAGGAGTTACAAAGACGCGAAGCTGAGCTGATCGAGGCTGCCAAACGGGAGGAACAGGTACGAAAGGAACTTCAGCAACGTGTAGAGGAAATAGCTCGCGCAAACTTGAAGGATGAGGCCGAGAGGGCGAGGTTGATGAAAGAACGAGAGCAGGCACGTCTGCGGCAGCTGGCAGAGAAGGAGAGGCAAGCTAGACTTCAAGCGGAATTGGATGCACGACGAAAAGTTGAAGAGCAACGACGGAAAGAGGAAAGCCGTGTCCAAGCCAAAATACGAAAAATGGGCGTTTGCGTGGCGGGATTCGCGTGGATCAAACAAGGTGGTGGGTATAGATGCGCTGGGGGTTCACATTTCCTATCAAACGGGCAATTGGGAATTTGAGTACAATACAGACACTCCTTCTGTAGGCTTGGTAAGTCCTCGATTTCGACGCATGATGTGTATTCCGTTCGAACAGTTCCTACCTACTCTGCAGTTGTTGTCCATCTGATGACTTAGATAGGATGTAAGCTCATTCATGCTAGACAATACGATTGGCCTCAGTCAATAATATTAACAATACAATTTACGTGGACATTGGCCGTGTTAGTGCAAACGAGCTAATCCAGGAAGGGGAAGGGGGAGAATCCATGACCTCCCGCACCCTTACAAGCACTGCGAATAGTAGTCTGGTTACAGAAAAAGTGAGAACGAGATCTCGGCTTTAGGATACAACATTGCAGCTTACCGTTCAGAGCTGTGCATGTAGTGCCCGAAGCGCTGTTTTTGATGTATAAAGTGAGACATTCTGCATCTTCACTTCAGCACAGAATGAATGCTCACCAGGTTGTGGGCCCAGTGTACCCGATACCACCGCACTGGCCGAATTGAGCAACGGTAGGAGAGGATGCAGTCGGCGAAGGTGGGGCAGTAGTTGCAGGGCGAGACGTGGTTGCAGGTGCAGAAGTGACCTGTTCATGGTCAGTATGGTGACGATCTTATGAGTTGTGGTTGCTCTACTCACCGGGGGAGGAGCAGGAGCACCAGTGCCGCTGCCGTAGAGAGGGGGTCCAGGGATGACGTAGGTAGTCTCGCTCTTGGCTTCGTTGTCGTACAGATCAACGGTGACTGTAGACAACATCAGTTTTTAATATATCTATACTTTTGAGTACACGTACGACCGGGATCTAGGAAGTTTGTCGTATGAGAATTTTGCGATGTACAAAAATACCGTAGCGGAAAGAACGTACCAGATGCACTATAAGCTCCAGGGAAAGTGACGAGCTCGTCCGAAGTGGGGGCACGGCTTCCTCCGCCGGTGATCTGGATTTGAGCGCACTCAGGGTAGAATTGCTATGACAGGAAAACATGAGGCAGAGGAAGATGAGGAGAGCCACGAAGCACGTACCGCCGGGAGGGAGTGCAAGGCAATAGTTTCAAAGCGGATGAGATAGTTACCGGAGGGGACCGTCGACGGGATGGTGGTAGTCCAGGATGAGTTTTGGTCAATCATCTTACCCGAGCCCCAGTATCCATCGGCGATGGTTCCACTGAGCAGGCCAGCCTCGTCAATCTTAAACTGTATATGTTATTAGTATGGCCATTTACATAGTAATCTACATCGCTGGTGCTTACCCATTTAAGAGACTTTGCGTTGGCATCAGTGCAGGAGCTACCGGGGCATTGAGCGAGGTACGTCAACTGTGCAATTGTAATTCTCAACACGTCTGTTCATTCATAGTATGCGTGCATATCTACTTACCATTGGGCCATAAGGGTGAGGCCAGACCTGATTCCAGTAAGCAGTGATGGCAGATCCGGCCTCCACGGTTGCGGTCAACTGGAGGGCTCCAGCAGTACCGTCATCATTACAAGCAAGAGTAGGATCAGTGGGGTCTGTGATTGGGTTGCTTATCCGGACATCAGTACGCAAACCTATGACGAGACACGATAGACGTACTAGGTCGACCACGGCCTCTGGATAGTAGTTTGTCCGACGGGGCTGTTGTATGGAGCCCTAGGACCATTCAGTCATCAGCCGTTGCTTTCCTGGATGAGGCTGTATAATTCCACATACCATCCTTGGTACCAGTTCCCCGCGTTCGAATAGGAGAGCACACCACCGTGAGCAAGAACTTGAGGGATTGCTGCAGAGGCAACGGCTAAGATACTGGCGATTGCGAACATGTCGATGACTTTGACCTCGCTTGTAAACGTTTCGAGCGAGATTTTGCGTTGTGAGCTTGAGCTTTATCGACCTCAGCGACTGTCTTATATACCGCCTTGGGGCGATCGATATTGGGGCATCATGCGGGGAATCTGCGGGGAGCGGGGTAAAGGAACATGGTCACTCTCCTAGTGAATGTTTCTTGCCGCAGCGGAAGAAGACGCGTATCTGTACACCGGACTCCCTATTTGACATCGCAGAGTACCGCACCGAACCCGTAGGTACTGTGACATTCTCAGGCGGGATATCCTCGCGAGGAAAATCGGATGAAGAACAAGTACAGACAAGTCCTGCAGAGCACGGTGAAGGGCGAGTCTATAAATAGTACAATATCAATGCGCATACAATGTGATGTTCCGGACTGCATTAACTGTCTTAACCGCCTGGGTTTCGGTAGGACGTCAACGACTACGATGAGAAACTAGAGGATCGTTCCGTGCCTTGATGGTTTTGACATATGATGTGAATTTTAGGTTTCGATGCATGGATACGGTTCGTATTCGGTATGTATTCGGTGAACGGTCGTGCGGTTTGTAATTGGGCGAGGAAAGTGCTATACTTAACTGCGTTCAGTTTATATTTAGAGTACGATTTACCGAAAAGCTCACTTACTACACCAGTCATCATGTTGACTTAGAGGAGCACATTCTTCCGAGGTGCTAAGACATCGGGACCTAAGAGTATGTGTGACTGCAGCAATCATCTTCACCTGCGTTGCGCCTCATGATAGACAATCGGTGGGCAGGAAAAGGCTTTCGAGAAGATGCACTTGCAATAACTCAGGATCTGAGTTATCAGGATATCACAGACGTTAAGAACCTACTAAGGCACAGGGTTCCCGGTGGACCCGATATGTTTCGAATTTTCTAGCGATTAAAGTCTTGAAAACTGAGGTCTCTTGTTTGTAGACTGGCAAGTGAATGTTTACGGAGTGGATGATTGCGGTCCAGCTTGTGGCTTCAAGTCTTCCGTATGGCCAATGCTAGCCAACGTCTGACAGTCTGCTATGTAAGGATGTCGAGCGACGAGTCACGAGAGGGAGCTACAGTTGAACGTTGAGGACGTCAAGAGGGGGGCGAAACCAAATTTTTCGACACTCACCTCAAGAATATGCGGGGTACCCTACCCCTACCCTAGCCGTGGGAATTGATGCCAAGAAATACCACATATGGAACTCCTCCACCGCCGGGACGCGTTGTCCCACATTGAATATTGAAGACGCGTCGACAGCGGCCGTTCCCCAACGTTCATCTGCTGAACATACGACAACTGCCTGCAACGCAGAGAACATGTATCTGTCAACAAGAGTGTGCCTATTCACTATGGTGTAATACTATATACAGTAGAATTACGGCAAGCCATATACATCATTGAATACTTGTTCAAATATCTTATTGAGTACGGGTGCGCTTCGCGCCGGCTGTCTTGCCAGCCTCTCGCAGTGTCCGTTTTCTTCCTCGGCTGTCCGCATTGGCACCGAGTGGCTCGCTCGATGTAGCCTGTGTCCGTGTAGACGCATAAACAGCAACACTTGGACTCGGAGGTTCCACTTTGTATGGGATCTTCTCCTCAGGTATACCCATTTTTTGCTCCTCGTTCCGGGTGATGAACATGTCTCGCCACATGTCTATGGGAACCTGTACACCTTCCTCAACCCCGGGTATAGCAGCATATCCTTGATGGGACTGCCGTATATGCTGCTCCATGTTGTACTTCCAAATGGCGGTCTGTTTGTTCCCAACCACAGCGCAACATCCCGGAACTCTGCAAATGATGGGGGTGTTTGTGCAAGGGCTGGACCGAGTAGATTCTAAGCTTTTTTTGTAGTAGAATGTGGTCGAAAGCCGACAATTGCTGACTGCTTGCGGGTTGGCTTTCTTCGTAAGATATATGGTACACTCCTCGATTCCAGCGCGACCACAGAATCCACATGGAAGGGAAGTAGGCTCAATCTGTCAACAGTGGTCGAGGAATTCACATTCTCAGATAAGTGATTACCACTCCTGAAAGCATATCACAAGCTTACCGGTGTACCCGTTATTCCCTCATCAACACCGCGCATTGCCTTAAGAATATGGCCGCCCGTGTGTTGCCGAGCAAGCCTCTTGTCTACGACAGCATGACATTGCATGCAACGGTATGTCTTTCGGTCCCGATCATTCAATGCTTCCAATTGTACTGAAGCATCTTCCGATGCGAAAGAGAGCATTCCTAACAAATATGTGAAGGGGTCAGTTCAAGTTGACCTCATGCCAGTGCCCAATATCAAAACTTACCATTGGCGTTCTTGTAGGGAAACCTTTCGGCACTAACATACGCCGGTATGTCCAACAACACTCCGTGACGCTTCACTTTCTCCCATGTAGAGGTGGTGAGAAGTGCCAACTCAGTGTCGGTAAATCCCCATGTCAGCGCTGTTTGATTCAAGTGGTTGCTGAACGGAGGAGTAGATAAACCGGCAGGTGTCACCTCGGAGAGCTTTATGACGCGAGGGTTTACCAGCTCGCAGAGATGACCTGCATGCTTGACAAGGAACAATTTTCGAGCAGTTTTACTTGTCTCCAACGGGTTAGCACCTTCCTTGAGCCTGAGTTTTGCATACGACCCAGACCATATCCATTGACATGTCGCTAGCTGTGCCCCGGGCGGCGTGGTTTCGGAATTCAACTCAGAACCGTGACTTGAGACAGTCACCAATCCATCTGAATTACGACTCGGAGTAGCCCGAGCCTCTGCCACAGGCAGCGTTGAGTTAGATTCGGGCACGTCAGATGTGACAATTGCAGGTGGAGGAGTTGATGCTTGTACGTGCTGAAGGGCCAGAACTTCGCCAGTGAGCTGAATGCCAGCAGCAGGATAGGCAAGATTCTGTATGGAAACACATTCACGGCGCAGAGTCTTCTCGGTAAGGGCGGTACTCTTGAGAATGGCCAGACAGGCCTTGGAGTCGTCGATACGTAAAATCGCAGCATACAAATCGCCAACAATGAATGCATCAGAGTCTGTGATGCCGGGGTTGCTATAGTCGCGTTTCTTTGCCTCTCCTGTTGTGTAGCCTTTGACACGTTGCAGTCGTTCATGAGACTTTCGGAGGTATGTTGGGGTGATGACCAGGCGACACACAGAGGCCTTGTGGATTTGGCGACCATTGTACTCAATCCAATGACTTCCGGTCGAGCTTGCAGTCTTCGCAAGAAGTCTGGAGATGTCTTCATCCTCCTCAAGCTCCTCCTCAAGATCCAGCCCATCTCCCACATCAGACTCAGACTCGTCATAGTCAGGGTTGAGTTGTGAATCTGCAGAGGTTTGACTTGGCTCCATTGACCGGTCAGGTGTAGTGGTCGATACGCCAGGGTATTTCCCATCGCCATGTGGCCGAAGCATGTCCCGTTTGCGTTCTTCATCAAAGAGTGCCTGAAAATCAACAGACATGCCAATGCGTTGTAGTAGGGTGATAGCCTCCTCACAACCAGCTAGCCATGCTGTTTCCAGATGAACATATCTGACAACTGCATTCCCCTTC
>MU275214.1:0-88639 GCA_022160315.1 Panus rudis PR-1116 ss-1
TTGTGACGCTCTGTGACATGGCCTGGCCCCTCCTGGCCCTCGGAAGCCAGCAACCTCAGACCGTCCTCAGGCTCCGAGGTCATGAGCCTACGTATCGCCGCGTCCTAGACTTTGGCCTAGCATGGTCATTTCTTTGTGGTCCAGCATGTAAGAATATACTAATATTATAGGCTACAACTCCAAACAAGACAACGTCATATGAGCCTTTGCTCTAGTAGCTTACTGATAACCTGCAGACCTGTCTTGTAGCAGAAGCCTCTTCGGTACGTATGGCCCACCCCGGAGCTCTGGATATAAATGAATAGCAACATCTGACAGGAAATGAAAAAAAAAACTGGTCGCTATCACGTCGAGTATATGCTCACCCTGGTAATGCATGACATCAGACACAGTGTCATGCATGGTCAACATAGAGGCTCAGGCTCACTGCGGAAACGTATATAATCGCAAGCGCAAGCTTGAACGGAGGTGAGCAAACATTGCAATGTCGCAAAGTTCAACCCCCAGGCCCAAGGATCCTACTGATGACTCTCGCACCCAGCACCCGGATTCCTCGCGTCGCGATGAGAATGCTCAATCTCCTCCGAATCCTACTCATCCTGCTGACATAGATCGACGCGGATATCCTGCGTTTCCGAGCCATCACTATGCACCTCAGCATCGCCACTCATCCAGCCTGGGATTGTTGAATACGCCGTACCGACTTGACGACCCTCATCCGCCGGGGCCATCCTATATTCCGTATCACCACCATCCCTCGTATTTTCCGAATCAGTACATTCCGCTGTCATCACATCCTGCAGGTTATCATGACCAGCCGCCACAGTGGTCATCGCAATCGATCTACCCTTTGACACAGCGTCGTCCGGATGACCTTGTCGGCACATCCGAGTCTGCTGGTTCGGATGTACGATCTGCTCCTCGACTCCCTCGTCCAACGGTAACCGCATTGGGGAGCCGAAGGGCGCCGCCCACAGATCGACCAACAGTCAATCCATCACCTCGAGATGGTGGTACGTACAATGCACAGATCATTCTCAATCTCATGCTGACCTGCGACGGCATTGCCACAACCAGTTTTCAGTTTTGAGGTTGACATTGTTCTCGAAAACACCAAGAAGAACTTCAGTGCCGAGACCGACATGCCTTATGAGGATTTCCGTGATCGCTGTGTCGCAAACCTTGCAGGAACTCCTCGACCGGTAGTTCTTGGGTACAAACTCACCGGCGACACAGGGAAGCCATCGGAGCTGAAGGATGAAGCCGGCTTCACTAAGGCGATGCAACAACTCTCGGACAAGGTGTTGCAACCCCGTCGACAAAAGACTGTTAGGATGGAAGTCCGGAATGTCACGGTGAGTTCACATCTTGCACGGTACCTCGAGCGAGTGACTTACAAGCCATAACGCCTTAGAAGAAGGAGGGGAAGGGGAAGGGGAAGAAACGGGGGAGACCTGACAGCTCGGATGCAGATGATGAAGCTGAGAGAGATGTCTCTCAATTAAACGCATTCAAGGATTTATCACGGCATACACAGTGCGATAAGCACCAGGGGCATTGTGCACCTGTTTCCGTAGGTGGCATTGAGACTCATCGCCGTCTCTCTCATGAGGAGATGACATTATGGGCGAAAAAAATTGTAAGTTCGAGTTCAATAGGGATGATTCATGGTACTTACTTGCCGTTCTTGCCCAGTCCTTATCTCAAGCAACGATTTGGAACCCTCCACACTGTCTGAATTTCGATCGTCCGCCTACGAAAAAGCGCCGATCCTCCACCAAAACCAAGTTGTCAACCCCACACCTTCACCTCACTATCGAGAACCGTACCGCGGCAGCACCTTCGAGCTCTGCATCAGCTAGTATCCCTGAAGTGACCACCGCAGCTGCCGGTATCGCCTCGTCATCAGATGCTGGTCCCTCATTTGCTCTTCTTCCGGAGGTGGTCACGGATAGTAGCGACGATCTCCCCAGTCCTCATACTCTTGCTGCATCGCTCCGATCTTCAAATCAACCATCCGCCACGACATCTGAGTGCATTGCCACAGCTGTAGAACATGATACCCGTGTACGGGGTATCTTGGAGAGTGCTACCGAGTCGTCGATGCCCCCCTTGCACTTTGTTCTCGAAACTCTTGATGCAGACCTCCCTGGGTATCATTTCCAACAATACGAAGATGTCTTGGCAGAGTTAGGGATTCTCCATGCCGATACTGTCGCTTCCCTTGCATCGGATGTCCTTGCTGACGTTGGTGCTATGGGTCTTGAGCGTGCAGAACGACTTGTTGCCTACTCTCGCTTCTATGCAGCACCATTCTTTGGTCTCCGACGCCAAGCATATGGGACGCAATATGGCATTCCAAGCCGGCGCTATGAAAATCGAGCGGCAGGGACAGCAAGTGCATCTGAGTCGAGGTCTGAGCCCGAGGAACAGCCCACTCTCGGAGATGCTAGTGAGTCAAAATCGTATGGTGATGATGATGATGTGGATGAGTACTCATCGTCTGAGGATTACAATGAGTTGGATCCTGACGGAGATCTTGACTGACGGCCTAGCATTTGTGACCCTTGATTTCTTGCTGATCATGTCTATGTCGGTAGCTTTTTCCCACTGGGTTTTGACGCACCCGAATAGGCAGTCTTGCATATCTTGATGACCACAGCAGTACTAGTAGCTCCTGATGTACTCTACTTTCTTGCTAAGCAATGTATTCACTGTGTCGAAACCAACCATGAGCATTTGTAGGTGTACAAGTGGTATATACTGCTTCCCAGAGAACCGCATATGGCTCAGCAAGGGGCCCCTCCGTGTTATGAAGAACATAGGCACGGTGGCGTCGAAGCCACTGCTTCATGGCCGAGAAAGCTTCTTCGATTGGATTGAGATCGGGCGAATACGGAGGAAGATAAAGCAGCCTCATTCCCCTATTATTCATCAACAAAAATTGCATATCTTAGACAGCCCAAATCACGTACCGGCCCTCGACAAGCTCTTGAAGACCCGCAACATGATGAATAGTAGCATTGTCCATCACTAGGACAGAGTTTGCTTGAGGCCATGGTTGCATACGACCCAGAAGGCCTTCAATGAAGTCAAGGAATGTTTCACCGGTAAACGCATGATCAAGGATCTCAAGATGCAATATACCATCTAGTGAGAGGGCGGGTAAGACTGAGAATCTAGTACAGCTGTTCAGCATAGATATTCTTCTGATAGTATACGCTAACATACCGCCAACCACGCACAAAAAAGTCCCGGTGATGGGCACGGCCACCGCGAGGAGCCCAGCCAAACGAACGGCGAAGGCTAAGGCGGCTGACGTGACTTTCATCAACAAATACTAACTGCTCCGCGAGATAGTCAGCACCGAGACGCATCTTGAACCTTGCTCGGTTGTCTTCGTTTTGTTCTAAAGCTGGTCGAGTGACCTTTGTACCGTGATTCAAGGTGTAGTGTCAACGAATCTAACTATTGTTTTCACAGTACCTTCTTGAGAGTATATCCACATCGCCGCAGTGTCCTCCATATAGTGTAAGGCGACGTCCGAGTCCCACAAATCTCACCGAGCTCCTCCTGCAATTCTGTCAGATACATGTCGGGTCGTCGTTCAATGCATGCAATTAGTATCTTTGGTGCAGAGTTTAACTTGGACCAGTACCGCGGCTCAGGCTCTCGTTGTAAACATACCTTCACTTCAAAGATGTCCAAAATTCGTGGCCGACCGTTACAGACAGGTGTGCGAATTACTGAGCCAGTCTTTCGATATGTGTGCAGGAGGCGCTTGAGAGCACGCACGCTGATATTGGTGTAGCGACTAACAAGCTTTTGGGGAAGGTGCTCTCGGCGGAGAAGATTTAGTGCCAGCTCTTTGTGTTCCTTTGGAATGTGTCGTCTAGACATGTCTCATAAGATCACAGATATTTGTTCAGTGGAAGTACAGGCTGATACGGACGAAGGTAGTAGTAGTGGGCATGGTGACTCGAGCGTGACAGGATTGCCGCATCTTAGCTGTCAGAACCCAGGCAATGGATACGAGCGCAATTGGCTCGGCTCTCATCGGATCACCTTCATCCAGACTCCGACATGAGATCCCCTTTTGAGGAGGGGCCTATCGTTTTGAAAACAGCTGGAATTGAAGGTCGAACGTTGTTATTAGGATTGCTGTGGGTGGGAAGGAAATCAGTGTACAGCTCGAGCTGACTTCACAACTGCGCTTACGAAGCATCTCTGCCACTGGCAAGTCTCCGAGTCGTACGGATTTCGTGTATACCTAACCGAAAGTGATTCATCCCCAGTGACAAGTAACATCCGAGACGAATATAGAAAACATACTACTGTAACGATTCCGTACGTCCAAATGCACCCAAACCCCGCGGAGGTACTAACTTCTGTACTAAGAGGTCCATGAGGAAGTATATCTGCCAAGTAGAGTATAATTTCATGACCGTCAGTTCCTTGACGATTGACAATTGACATTGACAAGTTGAACGTTTTACGTCCGCTCATTGACGAGTAACGACTCACCATCCTGACGACCCTGACGACTTACAGCTGACAAGATAAATATTCGAACCCATAGTCGACACGCACAGATTTGTGCAGCTCATTTAACCCATCAAGTTTAGAGAAGCAGAAACGGCGCCCCTCGGCGAAGAGTCCGTTCTTGGTCGGCATGGCGTCGGTGTGGATCTCGAACCGAGGGATTCGAGCTGCAGTGCCAGGGCCGCGGAGAAGCAAGATTCAGAGCAAGATCGCGTTTCGAGATTCGATCGCGAGATGCTGTGCTGGGAAGTAAGTGCTTCGGGAGGTCACGTGTGCGAGACTGTGAGGGTTCCTCGAGCCTCGATCATTCCTCTTGCAGATGGCTGCTGCAGGAGTACGGTGTATGTGTTGAGTAGTCAGAATGGGGCACGAGCAGAGAGTGAATGCAACGACATAGTTAGGGCGAATTGGCCACACTCCGTTCAAGGATCAGGGTTACATGTCAGCAACGAGCAATAACAAAATACTAGTATCCCAGTCCCACTGACGACGATCAACCGACTTGCCCACTGGCAGTTACCCTCCCATTCCATCCTGACAAACCCTCGCCCAATACCGCTCGACATGACGTGAAACCCACTGACACAGAAACGACCACGACCAGAATGCACAGTCCAATGTCAAAAGTTGTCAATTGTCAATTGTCAATCATCCATCGTCCAAATGTCCACATGTCCAATCGCCCAAACTTCCCTACTAACTTCACGGTCGAGATTTTGTTATGTGAAACGTAGCGCGCATCCCCCTTCCCTTCCTGTCAAATTCGAAACGACGTCTTCAATTCCCAACGAGTAAATCTGTTCACCGAATGCTCGATAGGGACGAGACACACGTCCCGATTCACCACATCCCCCAAACATAAACCATCCAAGTCGGCTGACCTTCGTCCCGGGACACGGAAATCGATATCGATATCGTATGTACACCACGCACCACACGCCACACGCCATACGCAGGAATAAAGGGATAAATGATGAGTGATGAAGCTGAAGAGGGATGGGGTAAGACCCGAATTCGTGAGTCTAGAAGCAAGAATCCCGAGAAATATGAATATATGAAACAGGACCCTTCCCTCGGTCATCGGAGCGCGGATGGTTTGAAGGATACGGTGAGGACGGCCCGCGGATCTAGGAATCAGGGATGGTTGGTTGGTTGGTTGGTTGGTTGGTTGATTTGTTGGTCGGGTGAACGGGAGGGGTGGACGGGTGGAAGGGAAGGAGGGAAGGAAGGAAGGAAGGGAGAGGTGGCGATGAGGGATAACGTGATCGTGACCTGCACTTTTTGAGTTACCGAGTACCTTCAGAGTACTATCCTGACATCCTCTTGAGACTTGAAACTTGAGATCTTGAAAAGGGAGGGTGAGGTGTTCGCACCCCAACGGCGCTCTGGGATTTGCTCTAGCATAGCCATACCCACGCTCCAAAATCAACCATAGCCATACCCAACGTCTGAATACCGCCGCTCGCTCGCGAGGGGTACGAACGGGACCGACTCAAGAATCGGCACCGGTAGGAGCAGCAGGCGCCGCACTCCCACTCGCATTCGCATTCGTACTAGCACCAGTTTTTGCGTTCTTCGTCTTCGTTTTTGAACCTTTCGGGCGTCCCCTCGGTCTCTTGGCAGGTTGACCATCTGCACCTGCTTCGTCTGAGCCTGCTGTTGCCGCTGCAGGTCGTTTGGAGGATGAAGTGGATTGGGAGGCGTTCAGTGCATCGACTTGGGCGCGGAGTTCTCGGAGGTATCTATGTGAATTATGTTAGTGAGTGGATGGAAATATTGATAGACGAAGTGCAAGCTCCGGGGCGTATGCGCGACCGGAGCTCGCGCTTGAATTATTACTAAACACGTACTGTTGTGATTTCTCTTCTATCGTAGCTTGGAGACTAGGTAACGGCGGTTGACCCAATTCTTGCCGTAACCGGTCAACATCTTGTTTCGCAGAAGCGTATTCTCCTTCAGTGATAGTCTGTATCTTGGTTTGGAGATCCGTGCATCTATGAGAAAGAAAATGGAAGTTGGGGTAGGGTCCGAACGGAAGGGCGGCGGGTGAAATGTCAGCGTGATTTTGTTATGACGATGACGATGGAACGGAAATCACGTACTCTTTGTTGAGTGTTTGTTCGAGGAGGTCGGCCTGGAAGATGTCATATCAATCTTCATTCGTGTACGAGCCACATTACACGGCTATAACCCACCTTGTCCCGATCCTCATTTACCTACATCATTTGATATCATTCGTCAAACGTGGACAAGACTAGACTGGGAAGAGAACATACCTCGCGAAGGCAATTCAACAGTCTCTGTCGTTCACTGTCCAACCGGTGCTTCTGTTCCTTTAAGTCTTGAATCGCTTTGTTCTTCTGGTCAAGTGCCGCATGGGCAGACAGGATATGTGCCGTGTGGAGTTGGAGTGTCAGAGCATGCTTCCTGACGTTGACATTTCGTGAGTATATGTTTCCAATGAGCGGCGTTGCTCAGAACAACAAGGTTATATAAAACAAAGGAGATATTGAAGATGCGAGAGGGAGAAAAAGGGACAGGCTTCTGTTCTGTTTCTTGACAGGAAGCATTTTAAGCGAATTTCTGGTAGCGACTAGCGGTGCCGTATGCCCTTTAACCGCATGGCCACGGTGTGGACGAACCTCCGGATACACAGAGCATACTGCTGTCATGAACTCCTGCCTTTCGAACTCAAGCAGAGATGAGGACGACGGCGATCCGGAAATAGACCTCTCGATCAACAGTAAAGCGCAGTTGTGCAATTTCCAAGGTCACAAAGAGAGAGATTTCGTGAACCAGCGACATACTTTAACTCAGCAGTCTTTGCAAGATGGATGAGATTCTTTGTCCAGTCGCCCTGAGCAACGAGAGGTTGCGACGAGGAGGATGAACCAGCAGCGGACGACGAGCCGGCGGCGACGGATGTCATATTTTCTGTATTTGTCTTTTGTTGTGCGAGTCGGATGGGGATTTACAGAATATCGGGGTGGTGGTCGGACGAGGGTGTCGAGGGGCCTTTCCCTTCGATACGCCCACACGACGTGCGCCCTCCGGAAACTGCCACCTTTCGATTTCTCTGATTGGTCGGTTGCCCACTTCTCGTGCTCAGTCAGCACTGTCACTGGTTCACTTCGAATGAGTCGAACCGCGACTTGAACCTCTTGATCTGCTGCTGCGAAACTCCTTGGGCTCTCACTTATAGGATCTCGTTACTCACCAAAGAACTCGGACGTACGTCTCTACGTATACCCTTTGAGTAATTTGAGTAGCCCGTCAAAGTTCCCGTACATGTCCGTTTCGTCCCCCCAACACTCCATTCCGATTTATAACGACCCTACGACAGCCTGCGACTCGTTACCGTCTATACGGAATCGCCGCGGCCTAACGCGGAGGATCGTCCAGAGTCTTCTTGCGGACGTCTTCCGTGGGGGACCAGATTTGGGCTTAGGCTGACCTGCAACCCCGAGGTACAGTTGGTCTGTATCATTCCCTCTGCATTCTGAAGGTAAGATTGTCAGGTTATTACTCGTGTATCCATCGAGCGTATAAGCTGACGCGACTCCAGGCGGATCCTCAACTCAGATGTACAAATGCTACTCGCTCACCCAGCGTCCTCCATACCCGTTCTCGTTCCGAGTCCCGAAGAGCACACGGTGGAACTCTGATAGGCTAAAGCAACGACGTACTGAACTGACATATAGGCGTGCAACAGCGATGTTATGTTAGCGTCGGGCTAACACGGGTTCACAAAGCACTCTTCGTCGACTTCCCTTGACGTACAGGTGAGTTACAGCGCCTCGAGGCCCAAGGAGACTGCGATGCCTTGCCGTTCCATTCTTCCAACTCAAAGCAGTTGGTCACTGACTGATGTCGCCGCACCGGTATCCTTCGGGGTGACGAAGAGGTTCTGATCAACGATGACTCTGTTATACATTGTTATTACAACAAGAAAAATACAAGTGGGAAATTATCCGAAGTAGTCCAAGTAAGTATTGCAAACGGTTTGTCCGCAGATTACAGAGTAAGTTTGGGTCATTTCATAACTATGTCCGTCGTGTCATCTTCATTAGAGATCGTCACCAACGATGGTAAACTGGGGGCTGAAGTTCCCAGAGTCGCCGAATACTAAGCGAATTGGTCAGTTTCTCTTCCTGCAAAATAAGATATGGAAAGAGGGTACGTACAGACAAGGCTGTAGGTGCTGCCGGTAATGACCCAGGGTACGTCTACCTCAACACGGCCATCGAGGATATCAAAGCCCTTGGCAAGGAACACTGCGAGAAGACGTTAGCGACATCCTTCCTCCTCGTTCTACAGATAGTAGGCTTACATGGAACCAGACTGTTGTCTTTCCTCAACAAGATCATACCGAATCTGTTGGTAATGTTCTGGGGTGGGTTCGAAATATCCCTATTCGCAATGAAGGTATCAGACATTGACATGACATGAGATAGCGACTTCAAAGGCTTACCAAGTAACGTTATGTCTTTGGCCCTTGTACCACGTCGTTCCAGCATGAGGGTAGAGAACCTTTGGGACGAAAACATCCCTCTTCTCTAGTTCCTCCGTGACTGGGAGTGCCACAGTCTGCTGCGTGAACAACGTCAAAAGCAAGGCAAGCGACGCAAGCAAAGTGGTGATGAAAGTCGTGAAAGTGGTCGTGAATCTCATGACTGGGGTAGACTGAGTTGGAACTCGAGGTCTCTGGTGATTGTGCGATGTGTAAATCGAATGGGGAGAAAACTCCTCGTTCACCAGCTGTGCTTTTATACCCGTTGGGACAAGGCAATCTGAAGCCGCATGTGTACGAACGGTCAGAGAACGAACTGTCTCGAGCATCGTCGAAAGCCATCCGACCTGGACATGGGTCGGATTCCGGTATGACGGTCTCCGAATTCACAGTACGAGAGCGTGTGGCTGTGGAGCTGGACTCTACTGGATGTCAGTGAATTGATAGCGATGACTTCCGGGAAGACCCCGTTCAATACCAATTCAGTACATACTGGTGTGGTTGAATGATACATATAGACGAATCACCTGATGATGGAGGGGCAAGAAGGCCGTTTGCAGACGTCTGCAGAATGTGCTGGATTGACAGCCTGGAACTGCCTGATCGGTATGCCTCGTACGATGTACTGTAAGCTTTGACTCTCTTGACAATGGCACTGATCGGGCCTTCGCTCCATATGCCTTTCGATGTATCATACTGTATGAGACTATACGGCGGCCGACGCTCTCTACCGTACAATCGTGGGTACAGCCTGAGTAGTTCTTACTATGTAGGTGCTCCGAGTCGATCCAGGCTCATGGTTAACGCATGATTCTAAATGACACGGACAAAACTAGGAACTCATTTATTAAATTTCACTGCACATGGAGATCAATACTGTACACTGGACACAAAGGTCCTTGAACCCCAACCGAACGACCTGCATCTGGAGATCGTATTCGGAAAAGTCGCCAAACTAGCAAACACGATAGAGGTGGTGGTCAGATCTCCACCTGCAGAGGTATCAGCCACCTTCCGTAAGTTGAGCACTAGCCGTGAGCCCTACGATACAAAAATTTGGTGAATTCCTGTGTCAATGGCAGGGAGTTGAGCACGAAGGTGTACCGTAAAAGAGAGAACGGTCAAGAGCCACCTGTGGAACATTGGGTCAGGGTACTCGGATGATTTGACATAGGAGTGATGACACCTACGTAAAACATATTCCCGCCATAGGAGAATGTATAAACCTGTATAACATTGCATTAACGAGCATTGTTCCTTTTAAATGTGTCAGCAGTTAGATTTTTGTATCCCAAGCACATGTATGCTATACGGCAGTGAGACGCACCGAAGATCAATGTATAAGCCCAAGTCCCATCTGTGACTAAGTTGTCGATGATGTTCGACCCAGACCAAAATCGAACTCGAAAAACTTCCAAAAATCGGAAAATGGTAAGAATGAATAAAACTGTCTCGAATCCCAGCGATACCATCCTAGCAATAGTGGGTCATGAGCCTGAGTGGGGTTGACGAAAGGGCGGTTTATTTGAATTGGACGTACCAATATGATGTGAACATCCTAGGTGCTTCTGTCACGAAGCAGTTCTGCGTGTATTGTAATCGAGGGGTAACATAACTGAGGGCATAACACATGTATGCCGTCTCGACGCAGAAGAGGAGGCCAAGGGTTAACATGCTTCTCCGACATGTTCCATACATGGCCCACACTGAATATAAGTCTAGTCAGCGCGTGAGCTACACTCTTCAATTTGCGAAAGGGACTGACCTCGTAATAAAAGAATTATATCAACTGTTGAGATAACTACTTGAAGTAGAATAGCTTGGAGGATCATCCATTTCTGACAATCCACGATGGTGAATACCCCAGCGGTGCCGTCTGCGTTGATGCTCAGAAGGGCACTACAGCGTAACAGGACATATGTCAGTCTAGTGTATTCAGAACATAAGAACGGTATCGTACAGCTGGAGGATCCATGGTGCATACCGCGCGACTACGTATAGACCTGTTGGGGTAGTCCAGCGGTTGCTAGAGTATTATACAGCTGATCAGAAAACGTTCTCTAGAATGTGAAGCAATACGGTTAAGGGATAGGTACCTCCACATATATTGAATCTGAGGGTAAGCTTTGCCATGAGTTATCACGCGAAGGTATAAGCAAAGGAATTCACTCACTTCCTCTGGGAGGTTATGAAGGATATCATACGTCAAAAGCGCGACGGAAGCAACTGCACAACCAATAAGTATAGACAAGTATCAATGAAAGGGGACCTTCGCACACCTTCGCTTCGACTAACACTCTGAGTTTGGGCTACGATTTGAACGGCATCAAGTGGAAAAACATGGCTTCCGGACATAAGATTCGAGGCGAAGCACGTTTCCTCAGGCGATCACACGTGGTGTACAGTGAGCGATTATGAGATGTAGACTTTTGTCAGCTCGTAGAGATGGGAGAATTCGATGTGAGTTGGATCGAGGAACACATGCCCCACGAACCTCTCCAGAGCCTCGGACGGCTCGAAGGTCTGCTTAAGACAGTGAAAACCATGAGGCACCCCCGTTTTATCCGCACTACGAGAAGCGAACTGCGTCAATTGAGGTGAACTAGCAGTAGAGGGTGCAGGGGAGTCAGATAGGCCGGAGAAGTCGTTTGAGAGTACAGGAGTTGGCCGACTTTTCTGCCAATTTTCGTACTGCGATGAATGGCTTCGGGAAGGAAAGGTGGTGCCCGCGGGATTTCGCGTGAAGGACTGACCCATTGTGTTTCGGCGCGAACCAAGATGTGAAAGCACCCTTACATTGAGACAGAGGGTCCTAGAGTTACGTTCATGATGGGGTGCCTGTAAGTATAAGTAGGGCACCGTGATCCGTACTCGTCGGAATAGTAAAGGCCTATGTCCTAGCCTCCCAAGGCCAAAATATGCGGATGGGAGGAAGAAAACAATCCATGGATGTATTGGAATACCTGTGACATTATCCCCTCTGGACTTCACCCAAAGAGATTGGTGGACAACACGTTGAGCAGGTAACAGTAGTGGTTGTTTACCAGTAAGAAGTACCGAGATGTATTCGTTCCGCCTCGATCGCTAAGAGACGACAGAACTCCAAGGTAACATCCAAGCTTACTCTCGACAGATCACACCATCAAGGGCAAGGGCAGGAACCGCTAGAACTCGACCGAGGGCAAACATAGTTTCCGCCTCGGAAGAAGCTAAGAGACTGGACCTTCACGGATGTAGCAGGCTTGAAACCGAACGATCGGGTCTTCATAAGTCGTCCGGAGGTTATCAGTACGGTATGCAATATATCACGATGGCCTGGAAGGATACAGTCAGCTACAGCGCCATCGCGAGTAGAATTGGTGGTGTATACGAGTGTAGTCACAGTCCGTACCTGTCGGGGAGATGAGAAGGGTGTCTAGCTAGGTAAGGCATATCTTTCGCACATTCCGGTATCCATATATGATGGTGACCAAGAAAGAAGCTTTCCACGTAGAGCCTGGAGGCAAGCCAGCGGAACCTATGAATGCAGTGAGAGTTATCGCGTCCGTCAATGTCGACTCGGAATGGGTGGCAAATAAATATGAAGAAGAAGGGCTTGTAACATTATCACCCTTAATAAGGCAGAGAGTTTGGAGCTACAGTCTGTGCAGAGGCGTGCCGCATGCATAAGAGATTAAGGATGTTGGGTTGGTATTGGATGAAGGCTGGTGAAGGACTCGAGCTCGGTAACGCGTTAAGTACGCGACGACAACGTTCGCGTGAGAACATTACTATATTAGGGATCCCACATGGCTTCACTTTCGGAGTCCTTGCCGGCACCTTCAAGGCTTTGGCACTAGGCTTCACCTTCGTTACACCTTCGTGGCTTCTTGGGATCTCGTACGGCGGGGTTACAGTCAGGTAGGGCACCAAGCAACATATAAAACCTACGAACACTGAAAATTGCCATAATCATCAGGAAGTTCCTGCAAACGGCACTGCGCGTTGTTGGCCACGAACGTAACGTTTCTCCGCTATATACCATGACTTTCCTCAAGTCTCTTCCTGGGAGTTCCTCTCATGTGCTCCGTTCCTCCAAAAAACAACTCGCAGACGTTTCTCGGACGTCGACGCCAAAACGATACGTGTCGTCCTCACCTTACGGACGTACCCATGTTTGGAAACACCGACCACCAACCTTACCCCTTCCATTCGTCCCCAAATTTCCCCAGCTGGTCGTCCGCGCAGATGGTTCAACATACACACAGTACACCACCAGTCCGCGGAGCGTCATTCGACTGACACGAGACACAAGTAACAATCCCATTTGGAATCCAAGCTTCTGGGTTGGAGAAGGCAAGGGCGAGGAAGAGGATGCTGTCACTGGCCGTCTTGGAAGGTTCAGGAGACGATTCGAGGGTTTGTTCGGTCTTGATACGGGCAGTGCAGAGATGACTGCCGCCAGTGGAGGAAAAGAGGAGGGTGGTGCAGAAAGTGTCAAGCCAAAGGAGAAGAGTGCGGGAGATGAGAAGAAAGCAGGGAAGAAGTAGACTGTCATGTTCACTCTCGCTTTCGCTTCACGCTGGGTACAAACCAAGGCGAAGATGGGTCTATAGACTACGAGTACGAGTTCGACTATACTAATCTTTTAACCTCTGTTTTCTCCTCCTTAACCGCTTTGACCTCTTCGACCACCTTCTCTGCCACATCTTTCGCGCTTTCCACCTTTTCCCTCGCAGCTTCTACGATATGAGCTGATGTCTCTTCCGCCTTGGTCTGAGTTTGGATTTTGGCAGCATAGGCGGTCTCCCTGCCAATCCCAAGACTCTCCTTCAGCTTCAGTCCAGTTGCCTCTTGCAGCTTGTCGATGACACCGGTAAGTCCTGTCTCGAGGCTCTTTCTGCCTTCCTTCGTACCCTCCTTTATTCTCTCCCACGTCATAGCTGAATGAGCCTTGGCGATCTCATGCTTTTCCGCTACACCAGGTAGGTAAGTATCCTCCAGCTCCCCGAGGTAATTTGAGATGTTGTGTGCAGTTTTCGGCAGGAAGTGGTTGAAAGAGAGGACAAGGAGAGTGGGCGGCAGGAATACACGGGCGAGCAAGAAACGGCTCCGCGCGAGAATGGATCCAGTGAGAGTCGCTACACCGACGTACAAAACCCCAGGCGTGAGAGGTTCGTCGTGCGCGACGAGAGATTTCACGCGGTCTGTTCGTGTTAAGGCTCATCTGAGCACGTTGAAAATGAGATGGAGATAGTTGCAACGCACGTTCAACAGCTTGTTCTACCCCGATCCATTCAGACACCACGCCTTGCACCCGAGAGTACGTATCGTTATACACCCTCGTCACTGCACGCCTCGCAGCGCCGATTTGAATCTCGAGTTCGGAAGGAGATTCTTGAAGGAGTATGACTGGATCCGGTCGAGGATATATGGGTAGCTGTAGGCCAAGAGCGCATAACATCCATCAGTATTCAGAACGAGAACGAGAATCGTATGGAAGCAATGAGAGCGTCGACTGTAGGGTACAAAACATGGAATGCTCCTCGATATGCAATGCCAAATAACAAGGTATCGGTATTCGGGAACAGACACGCCATGTTCCTGGAAGCGGAATGCATTTGTATGAGGGAAACTGGGAGGCAGACATACTCTGTCTTTGGGTTCATGGACGGCGACAGCAGCGGCACTGGCAGCTACCAGGAGAGCTCTCCTCGGCTATATGAAAGCAAATGTGAGTTACACAAGACCTCCTGCTATCATCCATTGGAAGAACATACTCACCAATCTCGCAGCACGAAACATGGAGGACCTAGAACAAGAGGATAATAAGAGTATTCGTACTATTCGTGAACTTGAAACCCCTCGTTGCAAGAACGTCGTACGTAGCTGGGAAGGAGTTCCTTCTTTTGGACATTCTATCACGTGGTGGTCAAGGTCGCCCGCGAATATCCTCGCGTCTTATTGTGTTTTGGCCCATCTGCATTCACCCAACCCCTTGTCAAGTTCAAACCGCATTGAAGGCACTTCAGCGACATTCAACATTGCAATACGCCTATATAATGTGAGATACTTGCTCGGCGACCGTTGTACTCACATAACTCTCCCCAGGTCTCGATAGGTATAGATTATAGCCTAGAGAAGCACCTTACGCTATAATTTGAGGCATTTACATGTCACCGTCTACGTGCACTATTCCGCCAATGGATTCGGATGCGATGGACGTCTGCCTCGAAAGCGAGCAATATGTCAAGGTACGTACTAAGTCCCAGCGCGTAATCAATAACGGAGAACAGGCTGCCTGAATTCTAATTGCATCTGCAGCGCTCACGGGCAGACCGTGGAGACACTTCTCCCCACGCAGATGTGGGAGATAAGTGCAAGCGTCCTCGCCTCTACATGCCCCCCTCTCCTATCCCCCACTCTGCAATGGCGGGCGGGATGTTTGACGACATCACACCCACGGTCTTGCAGTCAATAACCGAACATGTTTTTTTACCTCCCAAATGTCCTCAGGAGGGTCCTGCCCCTCAATTCGAACGAATGATGAACATGCAACTGACTCGCCTGATCGCGAGATTCGCCAGCGACTTCATTGCCCAGCTGTCTGACCCTGAACCTTGGTATCCAGTGGTCGGTATGCTCCAACATTTGCAAGACTCAGCCGACCAAAGTCTAGAGAGGCAGAGTCTTGCGAAGCACATGCTCGCTATGGAACCTAGAGGTTTGTCCTCTTGCTTCAACACATCAATAGCTTGAATACATGCTAACGACACGCTTTAGACGTTCTCGCGTTGCATATACGCGCACAGAATGCCGGCGTGGTTATCAGGAAGGAGATTGGGAGAATGGTTTTTGAAGTATTTGAAGTATCACCTCCGAATCGTGAGGTGATGGGGACGGCGGGCAAGCTTGTGCGCCAATATCCCGGTCCCGCCGTAGCGGTTTCCAGAGACGTCTGTGATGACCAGTACTTCTTGGATGAGCTCGCGTCATTCTTGTGCCAAATGGACGTCGATATCCTCGACTCGACTGCCACTTCCACCAAAGCAGGTTCTACCGTCTCTGAAGAACGCGACACGGCGGACCCTAAATATATCTCCCAGCTCCTTATCGGCATTCTTCGCGGGCTGGGCGACATCGCTGAGGTGCGGCGAGTGACGAAGAGGATATGCGACGACGTCCTCTGGAAGGATAGTCTTCTCCCGTGGCGTCGTTCACCCCTTTGGTTGGTGATCCGTGTCGCGCTCCACACCACTCTGCCTACACGCGACGAATATAAGGCATTCATGGCCTACTCGATGGCCAAGCTACTCAAGCTTTCCCTCATCAAGGGGTTTGATAGCGAGCTGCTGTTTGCAATGAGAGCAAAGCTTAGTCGGCGGGTTTATAAACTTGCCGACTCAGTATTGCCCAAATTTGTATTGCAAGAAGTAAGCGACGCTGTTGACCTCACAGAGGCATTGCTCCGAGGGAGGTGGGATGCTGTACTGGAGGAAGATTCCGCTCCGCCTCGCGGCTGGGATCCCAGTCGTCTCAAACCTGACTCTGACACGATCCTGTCACTCCCCAATGCACTGCCCTCAATTCTGAAGGCGAAACACATCCACGCACGGCCATCAAGATCACCATTCACCCCTCCTAATGCATTTAATATCCAAGGCGATCTTGACATATCCTCTCTGGCTTCGGGACAATTTGCCAATGCTCTCATAAGCGACCCGCTTCCCGCATTGTACTCCTTCGAGACGACAGTACAATCTGGACTCGACTCATGGGTCACACATCAACTCAATAGTGCAACAGCCCCGACAGTGCTGTCATCATGCATGAAGCAGTACTTCAAAGCAGCGCAAAAGAACTATACCTCCTCCCCAGAGAGCCTGTCAATCATGGTTCTGACTCTCATGGAGCTTTGGGTCGCATTGGATAAGATAACAACGAACCAGTGCCCCTTGCTCCTCTCCTACTCGTGCGGCATCCCTCCTGATTTTCTTCAACATCTGCTCATTCGTGATCCTTTGAGCTTGGAGCGTGCTCAAGCTGTCGAATTGTACCTGCATCTGCGCCTTCGAGGCTCCACTTGCACAGACTCTATCTTCAGCGATCGAGCCACGCCGAACTCATTTGCGGTCCGTTACTTTGACAGATCGGATGAGCTGAAGGAGTTATTGGCACGGATTGAACGCGACGCCAATTATCAACGTGATGCCAGACGCGCAGACTTACGCAATCGCAACGCCCAAGCTCAGCGGATTAGCAGCGCTTTGGGAACAATGCAACACAAGATGTCTGATTCGCAAGGAGGAAAGAGTCATTCTAGCAATTGCCCGAGATGTGTACAGGAGAAGAAATTGAAGAAAATGAAGATCCCACTGTATGAATGGCCCCTCCCCGCTGATCCCCTCACCGCCCGCATGGTAGTATTTGAGCTAGCGTGCCCCCAAATATTCTCCGTATGGCGGGATATGACATATTTTATGCTCACAGATATGGGCATGCAAGATAAACTTCAAACCGAAGTTCCAAAGGTCAAACTACGTGAATATGGAGCCCTCTCCCCTTATTCCCGTTCTGCAAGCCATTCTCGACTTACTCTTGCTTCAACGACGAAATCATTCTTGAAGTCGCACTATGCGACAGTAAAGATACCTGCAACCGAAGCGTCTGTTCTTGTCAACAACGGTCTTTCGTATAGACTGTTTGACAATCAGGAGTCACGATGGGTCTCTGGCGCTATTCGGTCAAGCTCACTGCCGGCTTCGTATGGGACGTTCAGCATCCCCGACAACAGTGCCTATAAATATTTAGAGTTCGCGTTAGCGGGGACCTCCCACACATCGAATGACATTATCGCTCGGCAGGCCGATTGCCCATCCCAGATCAACCTGCAAGAACACCTCGCATATGGCGGATTGCGCAGCGGTGGTTGCCTTCAATGGCTGAACCTCTGTCGGGAACTGGTGTCAAACCAGCTTTCATTCTCGACCGACGAGGTCCAATCACTGTTACTGCAAGCAGCTTGGCAGCTTGGCCCATTGGATCCCACTGGGAACCATTGGAAGTGGCACGACGTGCTCCATGATCCAGACTTTGGCCGAACTCTGGTTGCGGGTTTAAATAGCCGCTTAGATCTCGTCGCGTCCAATTGGAGGGAGTCAGGTCAAGTGAGGATGATTGGTGCGTAGGATTTTCTGCAGCACTTGATATGTCTCACCGTCTTCTGATGACTCGTCATAGTTTTGCTACTACTCCGTCTCCTTGCGTCCGCAACTCATTCGGAAACGAGGGTGTTGGTCTACAATACCCTACGGAAAGTCCGTGGCATAACTTCACAGTGGTTAGATAGTCTCTCCGTTAGCGTTCAGAGTTGGGAGGCACCTCAGACCTTAGCTGAGCAGTTTCGTCTATGCGATCTAGCCTTGACAACTCGCGCTACGTACGACGTTGGCCATGAAGTACTTCAAGATGTTATGTGCTCAAGTAGCGAACTTGCGACCTACGTTCGGTGTGGGATTATCCTTAGATATAATCTTCCTCCATCGGGATTCGATGCACTTCCGGATATAATGCGGCATGCAATCACAAGGGATCAACGAATGTCTCTTAGAGTCTGGTGCTATATTCAACATTCACATGAGGCATCCCTTCTAGGCCCAGCACTAGATGAAGCCATAACAAGTGCTTGGCCCGCGTTTAACAGATCCTCGTCAAGTTGGATGTTCGTGCGTCGTGATCTACCTTGGTTTACCTGTCAAGTTCGTGGAAGCGAAGATACTCATTCCACTACTCAAGCGATCCATTTGAATATACTGGATGGGCAGTTGCTTGTTGATGGGTTAGAAATTGGACGTCTACCTCAAGTATACCTCAGGGATGAAACATATTCTCGTTTATTTGGACAGGTCAGTTTGCCGTATTGCGACCGTCTCCTTCAGCATTGAATTGACGCACGTGCTTTATGACTTGACTTATAGCATCCATTGGCCGTTGTTCCTACGGGGGTTCCTGGGTTCGAGTTCTCGTCTCAACGGCCAATCTCCGGGCACTGGGTATGTTATCTTTGTTACACTTCACATCCGTTCACGCGTCATTTACAATACGACTCTATCGCAGGTTTACTTTACATCTACTGACGATGGCACTGTGACTATTAGAATCGCTAGGCTACGAGATCGGAAGACATATCAATTAATTCCTGCTCAGTTACTGCAACGCGACTTCCCGGCCCCATTTCTACATGATCACATCCATTGTCTCAACCTTGAAAACAACGTCTTGGAGTTCCGTCCATTGTCTCAACCCTGGAAGACGGATGCTAGGAACTGGCAGTTGGTGCTACGAGATTCCCCTCAGATGTACCGGCGACAATATGGACAATATCTGATCGACCCATATTCCCACACGTTCAACATGGTGGCATCCCGCGTGCAATCGTTGGAGTCGCGCGACCAGATGTATATGATACTGGACTCCAATGCCTCGTTGTCGATTCATTTACCTCGCTTGAAGCTGTCGTTCTTCCTAAATTCTTCCGGAAGATTGGAGTCGCGCGAATTACGAGGAATGGCCATTGACGACAATCAGTCCGTCGGCGCTATGTTTGGTCTTCAAAACCGGCTTACCTTGACGAACACACCTGGAACCGCCGCTGAGACCATCCTCCGCCAGATGATTGTTCCCTATGGTGCCGTGCAAGTGGCTCCAATCCGCTCGCACGTTACTGTCTCTATCGATACTACTCGAGTGCAGCATCTGCAATACTACGTTTTTACCGTCGATCAGACCTTGGGTCATCTAACTGGCCCCGCCGACCTTCGCAGCCGATTTTTCAAGATATATTTACATGCTGTCACTAGTGGCTGTTTAACAGACCCACTTACAGGACGCACCGGCATTGAAGAGGCCATGTATGAGCTTCATTCTTCTCGATCATTGTCGTTCATGCATCTGTCGCAAGATGAGATGCTCCTCTTGACACAAATCGCAGCCCTCAGCGCCCAGCACTCATACTACCCCGCTCATTTCCGTAACATGCAATCCATCAAGTGGAATCCCGACCTCTCTGTATTCTCACAGTACCCCGGGCTTCGCATCGCTGCGAGTCGAATACTCTTGCACATGAAGGACTTGGAATGCATTCAAGTCGCAGCTTCGGAGACCAGACAAATACATCTCGATGAAAACACGTTGTCACGACGCGCTATGGCTCGTTATTCCGTCTGTTTCCCCTGGGAATTTTCGCTATTGCTGCCTGGGACGCTACCAGACAGCGACTCCCCATGGACGTCTCGAGATCTCATCGTAGGCCCCGCATTGGAACGCGAGCGTGTCGCTTGTCGGGCCGTCCGACTGTTTCGGCGGAGAGCGACATCTCTCTACGACGGAACTACCTCTCTTCGTGGCTCGTTAAAATCCATATCGGATACCAAATCCACAATGGCGGATATTCTTCTCGAGAGAGGTCCCCTACAGCTATCCTACAGCTCCGCCTGGCTGAAAGTGAATCTCCGAGAACATTGGTTCGTCCTATGTGATCTTTGGCGGGAGCATGTTCGAAGTCCACAGAACGTGTTGGAATTTCGACGGGTTTTCACATTAGGCCCTATGCTCTACGCTTCCCCGCATTGCCTCACTTTGGTTCCTGCAGTCTCGGCAATGATGTTGCAGGAATCGCTGCATGAGTTTTCGAATTCTTACGCACATATCCGTCGTCCACAATACTCCGAGCCCAGCATCGTTCCTTCTGTGCAAGTACTCAAAAACATTGTCATGAATTGCACGCGTCCATTCTCCTCATCACCAGCCTCTTCGACCAAGAAAACGCAAGCAAAGGCAATGCGACAGTACAATGCGGAATTAGAGAGGCGCAGCAAAATGATCAGTGAGTCACTGCGCAATCAGTGGCCCAATGCGACTCTACACTTGAATAATAAGAAGAATCAGTCCAATGCACAGTGGTTCGATTTATCCTTGTGTATCTCGAAAGCTCAAACGTACTTCTCGGAATACCTGCAGTACATTCGAGAGTTGGACAAGACCCTGGATAAAAGCCCTCGTCTTCCAGAGACTCTTACAGACCGGTATAACATGGATAACATCCCTATGTCTCGTGTCGCGCATATCGCACCTGCTCTGACTATCACATCCCTTCTGGAGACCGTGACTGTCCCACAATCGAATGTCGTCACCAACGCCCTTGAGGAATTGCATGGTGAATTGAACTCGGACCTTCCCATACATTCTCAGTACTTTGCAGGAGCTATGGGTACTCTTAGAGCCGTGCTAGGCTCCAAGACTGGGCAAGGACATTCATCCTTCGCCACGCGCTATGTTCAGGATTTATCAAAGAGTGTCACTGCGTTAGAAGGAGAAGTTGTTACATGCCGAAACACAGGTCTGCCAGAGCAAATCATTCCTCCTCTCGAGACACTATCTGCTTACTATGCTCGATGCCGAGACAGGGTAGAAGAAATTCACTCGGTCATCTTGCGTCTTCTAGCACCTCCCTCGTCAGTCCAGAGACTCCTTCTGACCAGTGGACTTTGGCCTCGAATATCTCGTCGGTCGATCCTCGAGCAGTTACGGAATCATCTTGCATTATCTGCTACGCTTCCTGCAAATTCGAAGGCACTCTTGATATACTATGCTTTCTCCCTCATCACACTTCAACGTTCGCAGCGGTTATTGTTACATTACTCACGCGGTCAACTCGACGCCTTCTTCAGGGAGTTCACAAGCTATCAATTCAGCTGGGAGGACGCAAATCAATATCCAGATTGGTTGCTTATACAGGTGCTTGAAGGGTCCATTTTCGCTTAGACTCACCCACTGAACTGGCTTCTATAGATTGAAGGTGATTTCATGTCTAGGCCTGTACAGGTCGCAGTCTCAAAGCGAATGATCCATCCTGAATCAGGCATGAACGAAGTCATGCAGCTGAATATGGGTGAGGGCAAGACATCTGTTATCATTCCCTTAGTGTCTTCTGCACTATCGGATGGGAACACTCTTGCAAGAGTGATCGTGCCCAAACCACTCTTCAATCAGATGTTTCAGTTGCTTGCTGCACGACTTTCTGGACTTGCCGGTAGACAAATCTTTGTCCTTCCGCTGTCACGGGGTACCAGAACTGAATCTTTCGTCATACAAGCGATACAGGATATACTTCAGCGTTGCGTTCGTGCTAGGGGTGTTTTGGTCATGCAACCAGAACATATACTCTCATTCCAACTTCTCGGAATTGAACGTACGCTACGCTCGGCGCCCTCTCTATTCCAAGACCACTGTGCTGTCAAGCTTCGATCCGTGCAGAACTGGTTCCATAAGCACAGTCGCGATCTCTTGGATGAGAGCGATGAAGTCCTCCATGTTCGATATCAACTTATATACACCGTTGGTGAACAATCCCCGTTCGAAGATCATCCCCACCGCTGGATCACTGTGCAACAGATACTTGGCCTCGTTCAGCACCATACGCTTACTCTCATGGATCGGCATCCTGGAGAAATATCTGTCAGCTATCATACCGGATATACCTTCCCTAGAATCCAGTTCTTTGGGACCAAGATCCCCTTCGCTTTATCTTCCCTGATCGCTCGTGATATTCTATGCGGCGCATTGTCCCATATTCCGTTAGTGCTTCTACCTTGGGATATACAATTCTTTGCGTACACGTTCATTATCGAGGAAAGCCTCCCGGTTCAGCAGCATGCCGCATTGAAGTCGCATTGCGAGAAACTAGGAGTTTGGAAGAGTGTCTTACTTCTACGCGGACTCCTCGTACGCACTACTGGCGTATTATCCTATATCTTTACCCGGCCTCGGTGGCGTGTTGACTACGGCTTGGATCCCACAAGGACTCAACTTGCGGTTCCCTACCGAGCAAAGGTAATGTGTTACTATATTCTTTCTGCTGACTTCGCGTACTGATATCCAACAATCCAGGATGTTCCGAGCGTGCGCGCAGAGTTTGGTCATCCGGATATTACATTATCCCTTACATGCCTCAGCTACTATTACGGAGGACTTTCCCTTCCACAGCTCCGTCAATGCTTTGAACGTCTCTACAAGCTGGAAGATCCTGCGATGGAGTATGGGTATTGGATGCAAAATACCAGGAGCGTCCCAGTCGCGATGCAGAAGCTGCATGGAGTTAACTTGGACGACACGGAGCAGTTCGAGCAGTTCCTTGCACCTGTCCTCGTTGGGAACCATGCTGTTATCAACTTCTTCCTGTCTCAGGTTGTCTTCCCGAAGGAAGCGAAGGTTTTCCCGCACAAGCTGTCGACCTCAGGGTGGGATCTCGCACAAGAGAAGAACCATGTCACCACTGGATTTAGCGGCACCAATGACAATCGTTACATCCTACCTACCTCCATCAGGCAACGCGATAACCCCGATCAACTCGATACCAATGCCCGTGTTCTCACTTTGCTGCTGTTGCCGGAGAACAACCAATACCGCTGCATGCAAGGCCGTTTCTACGAGCCATGTACGTCGAAGGAGTTCATTGACGTCGTTCTTCAGCAAGTACCCGAGATACGTGTACTCCTAGATGTTGGAGCTCAAGTACTTGATCTTCATAACGAAGCCCTTGCGTCATATTGGCTCTCCCGCAGACCTGACCTTCTAGCAGCGGTGTTCTTCAATGAGACGGACGATCTTACGGTCATCACACAAGATGGTAGTACAGAGGCATTAGCCTCCTCTTCGTACGCACAGCAGCTAGACCGGTGCCTCGTGTATCTCGATGAAGCACACACGAGAGGCACAGATCTCCGATTACCGGTAGGAACACGAGCGGCCGTGACGTTGGGTCCAAAGGTCACTAAGGACAGGCTTGTTCAGGGTACGTACACGATCCGTAACCTGGCTTATAACTTATGCTTATGGAGTTTGGCAGGATGCATGCGAATGCGGTTACTTGGTCGTGGACACAGCGTGATGTTCTTCGCCCCACCTGAGATTGACAGATCTATACGGGCTATAGGAAGAGTTCTACCGGCCCGATCGATCGAAGCTAAGCACATCATAGATTGGTCTATTCACGAGAGTATAGAAGATATCAAGCGGAATGTCCCACACTGGGCTCAACAGGGTGTAGAGTTCGAGCGACGGAAGGCGGTGAACTGGAACTCCGACGCCACGATTGACCTTGCCAGCCTCAGGCAAGGATGGCTCCAACCGGGATCGCGCACACTGGAAGAGATGTATAGCCCACATACTGATCCGTCAATTCTCCACGAAGCGTATAACATTCCTCACTTGCGTCACCGACTTCTCGAGTTGGAACTTGTCGTCTCGCCGGACGAGTTTATGGAAGAGCAAGAGCGGGAGGTGAATCACGAAGTCGAGCAAGAGCGCGACGTCGAGCGACCAACGAAGATCATACCAGCCGAACACGCTTTGCACCCAGACGTCAGGTTATTCGTCCGCACAGGGTTTGTACCGTCGCCGTCCCAGCAATTCCTTCGCTTGTGCGCCCCTCTCCCCGCAGGCTCCTTACGCGATCGAGCATTCGCGGAGCCCTCACTTCTGGCAACAAAGGATTTCTCAACAACCGTCAAGTCAGGAACATTGGGGCTCTCTGACTATATGCGCCCTGTCCATTGGATCGCTTCCAGTACGAAAGGTGATCAACTCACTCTCGTGGTGATGAGCCCCTATGAAG
The DNA here is from genome assembly GCA_022160315.1 of Panus rudis PR-1116 ss-1. NCBI lineage: Eukaryota > Fungi > Basidiomycota > Agaricomycetes > Polyporales > Panaceae > Panus > Panus rudis. The sequence goes on from MU275214.1 coordinate 24,705, forward strand.
TCGATATCCTACTACCCTCGATGCGAGCAGGCCGCACTGCAGTCAGACTTCACATGTACACTGCCAGAGTCGCCGAGTCAATGCCATCCTTCTCTGACCTTCAGTTCTTCTGTATACCGCCCATTCCGAAGGGTAACGACGACTGTCTGCCGAGCCCCCGCAGCAGGGCTGTTCTGAACCTATGGGCTGGCCAGCTCTACGTGGATAACTTTGCGCAGTACATCGCCTTATTACGGCTGTTGGGTATTCGTGTGGAAATATCGCCCAATGAAGGAAATGGTCGCATTATGGTTCATGGGGGTGGTGCTGCTCTGGAGACCGTGAAGCAATTGGTTGCATTCAGGAGGAAGGGAATGTCTTACTATGGGTCTCATCTCGGACAAATCTTGCACGGGAAGTTGTTGGTTCAGAGCACGTAGACAGTTGTGCTTCCGAACGGCCATGTCACCCACTCTGCATATTGATGTTTGGGACCTTTTCGCCATGATACCATTTACTGTGATTATTCTCGTCTTCGTCCTGTTCGCTGTGATACGCCCTATTGTATTCTCGCTGAGCTCTGTTTCTCTCGTTACTCGCTGAATATCGAACCCCGTTTGTACAGTAGCCCTAGTCTGTGTGTGTGTAGCACAATTGTCAGTACAATATAAATACAAGTTCTCGGAATGTTGCAGATGTGATACTGCATTGATGCCAAGAAATCATGGGATATATATCTTCGAGTATCCCTCCACACTGCGCATTTGAATATGTGGTTAGTAGACTGGCTAATGACGTGCAGAGGAAAATAACATTACCTCTGACGACAACATGGACAGATGTGTTTAGAAGCAGCTGATCGGGAGGCCAAGTTCTCCCGACAATCATCGCATAGGGCTAGGCATCTGCACTCGAGCATGATTGAACACTGTTATTCGTTGTAACGAATAGTGATCACGTACCGGCATGGCCAACAGATGATATCTCTGGGCTCTACAGTGCAAACGACACAGTTCCTTCTCGAATCGTCCTCAGCCTCCGAAGACCCTCTTGATAGCTTCTGCACCCTCCTCTGTAGCAAAAACGCATCCCAATCATCGGTGGTCACAGCTGAAGGGCGTGATTGAGACTGCGAAACGAGGGAAGAATAACGTCTCCTCGTGAGTGGAGAGGACGATGTGTCTACCATGTGGGCTAAGAGAAGCGGTGCAGGTGCGGAGGCGGAGGATGTCGTGGATAGGTCTGCGTATAAGTTAGCCGTGTCCTCCCCGGTATCTTCTGTGTCCGAGAGGTCCAACGGAGTCTGTGGGACCGAGTCTTGACGCGATGGTGGCTCGAACGCATCATCTTCGTCGTCGCTGACCATATCTCCGCGCAAGAATCGTTCATATACGTCCTGTTCGGAATCATCCACGTCTTCCTCGGGAGTGCCAGGTTGTACATCCGTTGACTCTGGTAACGCCGGAGACCGTCTAAACGTGACGAGTCGCCAAAGACCCTTCAACACGCTCCACACAGCCTTTCCAAATCTCAAAGCCTCCCGCCTCCATGTAGCGTTCACCACCGAGTCCAACCAATAATCCGAATTCGTCGAACCGGCCTTCACGCGTGTAATTTCATTTGCGAAGCCACGTTTGACTTGTTCGCCGGTCACCGAAGGTTTCAAGGAAATGACACCGGCACGACCCAGTTCGACCACACCTCCGTCTTCAGGTCGGGTGCGTGCCAGAGCTGATAGAACCGACGCTGCACCAACACCGCCTACCTCGTTACCCCATCCTGCCACGCTCGTCGCTTCTAGACTGGCAGTTCCAAGTCTGAGCAGCACAATATTGAAATCCTCATCCCATTTGGGCATCAAGCTTGCTGTATGCCCGATCAAGGGCTTGGATATGCTTCCGGTTAGGAAGAGTTGGGTGAGGGCGTTGAGGGCGCATGTTATCACTGTTACAGCCAGAAGGAAGGATTCGGCGATGTTCGGGATGTAGTTCGGGAGAGGGTATGAGGTTGGGTAAAACCAAAGGACGATATGGAAATGGATGAGAGTTAGGAGACCCACGATTGTAGTGGGTACAAGGCGCAGCCGAGCCCATTTCTGTCGGACTTCCATAGCGTGAGTCATGAAGAGCTATGCGAAAATAGTTCAAGTTAGATCGATATCTCGGGCACTATGTGAAGCTCACCTGCAGCAGAGGAAGGGCGATAGTAATGATCGCATGTTTATCCGGGCGCAGTGGACCGTCGTCTTGCGATTTCTCAATCAACATCAGCGGGGATGTGTAGAGGTACAACACAAATGCATATGCAAACTGTATTTATGTTAGAACGGTACACATACCCATGATGGTCTATACATACCAGATTAAAGGGAGCGTTGCCGTTACTGTTGGTATGAATCCCCTCCATGCCGTTGGTGAGGGCGCCGACGAAGAGAGCGATGCACACCGACGTGAATATGAACCAGCAGATGTCATCCATAGACTTCTGTTTGGCCCAATCGCCGAGTGATTGAACGAGTGACCATCCCGTTGAGGACGGGTACATGTGGGATGTCTGGAGTAAGACAATGGTCAAGAGAAGTAAAGCCTTGCCTAGAAGGTAAAGTGATGGTATGCGTAGTAACAGACGAGAGAAAGTAGATGATAGATCTACGGGGAACATGGATGAGAAGATCCATGATGCTACGGATTGTCGTTGAAGCTGTATATGACCGAAACGGCGCATACGGTGATGGTGGTATGCCAGAGAACCTCTAGGTGGTACGACAACATTTTGTACACGGTTAAGCAAGAAACCCTGATGAATCGCATGCATGAGTATTCTTCAAGCAACTGGACAATTCAAATCAACACAACACCGCCTTACTCACCATAATGAATATCCCCAGGAAATATCCCGAGGTCAAGAACCCCCAAGGTCCTGGCATTGGAGGCATATCCGCCATAGTACGACCCGCTCGCGTGCCCCGCATACGGTTGGTATTCTCAGCAGTCGTGCTGGCATACCTAGGTGTAGCGGCTTGACCAACTAGGTCATCATAGTCTGCCTGCGTAGCAATATCCAAGAGAATATCTAATTTCCGCATTCGTGCGACCATTCTAGAGGGTATCCCTAGGAACCTCGTGGCGAGCTTGTAGGTCGCGTTGAGGAAGCCATGTTCTGTCAGATTATGTAGGGGATTTATGTCTGCCATTTTGAAGGGTTCACGCAGTATCTGTGTCGTACATGGGTGTTTGGGAGAAAGCAGTGAGGTAGTGAGCTGAGAGCACCAAGAATAATCCCGAGTTGCCGTGCCTTGACCATGATCATAGCACAGCCACCTATCGCGTATTGTTCGTGACGTTATTGCACGTGAATTAAACCACACTTGCAACGACTTGGACTCAGAACAGCTCGAACAATTCGACAAGACCGAAGATACGCTTGTAAGTGGATGTGAAATCAATCCAATTCAATGTATTATGTTGGTACAAAGTAAGAGAGAGAACCGGCCGAGACACCTAATATACAGTATGTTGTGTTGCTTGGCACTTTCGAGCAAGGAGAAAGAGTGTCATGATACAAGAGTGCGTTTTCGGAGGCAGAGATATGCAATGCGACAGAATATTTGTTTGTGGATGGACCAGTGAAGAAAAAGTGCCGGAATTCAGTGCGTCGGACGGCCTGTCAGCTCAGAACTGGAAGCCTGAGCCAGGTTCTTGATCGGGCCACCTACAGACAGACGAGGATTAGTATCTTTTCGTACCACCGAGTCTACGACGGAACACACCTGTGAGCATCGTCGTTCATATTGGGAGTAGGAGGGACCACAGTGATGGAGATTTCTTCATCACTATCGTCATCTTCCTTCTTCTTAGGACGAGGCGCAGGAGTCAAAGCAGTGAGGTACATCTTGCCATCGGAAGAGCCGGACGTGCCCGACTTGGCTGAAGAGTCCTTAGTGACAAGACGAACGGGCCCGTCAACAATCTTCTGGCCGACTTTGGTCTACGAAATCCGTTCGTCAGCACGAGCACAATACGCCTCAACTCAAACCGGGTACATACCGAGTCCGGAGTAGAAGGAGTGGTAGATTGAGGGGAAGTCTGACCGGAGGACATGTCTGTGAATTCGAACGATGTTACGCTGGTAGTGAAAGACGGGAGGTGGGATTCGCTCTTCGGTCTGAGGATGAATAGCGCAGGGACGTGTATGCGGTATGAAGGTAAGGTGATGGTTCCCTTGAACTTGCGAACGCGTCGAACGATCTTTTCGCGGATCGTATGAAGGCGCAATGGCATAAAACAACGGGGAAAACGAGAAATTGGGATTGGGATTGGGATCCGGTAGAGAGGAGGGGTGTAAGTAGACGGGGTTGGGGAAGGGTAAGCAAGAGAGCTCGAGAGACGAACGAGAGAGACATGACCGACTTTTATAGAATCCGCCGCCATACTTGAGCACTGTCGAATGGTGAGCAGCCTTGACTCTTGTTTGTTCGGCTAATTGGCAAGAATTTTCTACGAAACAATCGTTTGGCAGAAGGATAAAGTTTGCCCCGCCACTTGTTCTTGGAGGTCAATAGACGGGGGTCAACAGAGACTTGACAGAACCAAATTAGGACAAGGAGGAATAATGGGCAATGCGGAGGGGGACAATTCTAGAGATGAAATAATATGGATATTCCGGGGAGTAAACGCTGTCTCAGACGGCGGGGCGGATTGATTCTAATTGAACCACTCGTCAGCACATTTGAAATATGTCAAGGCGTACACAAAGCCACTGGCGACTCACAAGATTACTAGAGGGGCGGGATAGGGTACGATATAGTTGATGGTTCGGCTTTAGGGAGAGAGACTATATAGTGCGAAGGGTCAAGCAGCAGTGCTCTTAAGCTATATGTCTCACAACACGAGGCCCCGAAACGCAATCGAACTGCCGGGCCCGCGGACGTAAAGGCGGACACAAGTGACAACGCGTGGAACACGACGTCTACGCATTCCACTCGACTAGAACATGGCATCATGGGCATGGGCATGAGCAGGAATAGGACTGACGATTATGATGATGATCGAACTTGGAACTCTCTCCAGGAGGCGGCTGACTGACTGACCGTTTACTAAAACGTTTCTCGAATCTTGGCGTGAGTGTTTAGAATACGCGGTTGCCTAGATGCGCATAGCGAAGATCGCACTTGAAACCCATGGAGGGCTTTCGGCTTTGCAAGTCTGGAAGTATGACATAGAGTCTATAGGATAAATAAACATGTGCCTATTCATCTAGAACATCCTGGCATCCTGGTTCGTCGGATGGCGTTCAGTAAGTACTTCTTGCTTTCCTTAAGCATACGGACGGTGACGTACGTTTGTACCCTACTCCCAGGTAGCGCCAGACTACGACTCTACGAGGTGACCGTGTTTCTATATGTTTTGAGGCCATGCATTTTATAGAGTTGATATCGAGGCACAGAGCCACTTTTCAATGTCTCGAGGGTACACAACCTTATTGTCACCAGGTCTTGACCTCCCGAACAAGCACGCCTCTATGCTCCAGTCGTCATGGTCATGCATTCGTCGTCACGATGGTCGTTTGTGTACGATGTGAGGACAAAACTTGGCATCTGGGACGCATATAGGCAGCAAGAAAGGCGTGAACTTGAAGGAGGAAGCACAACGCCTCGCCCCCTCAATGACGCGCTCGTGTTCTTCTGTCCACGTGCCGCATATAGCCAACCTCGGAGTCCTGACTCGAACCGCAACTCGAAGATCTTGCAAACGAACGACAAACGGAAAGACACAGGCGATAGTAAACTTACAGAAGTACAGCATAGCACATCACATATAAGTACGCTAAGATACATCTGAACGACTCAGGCATAAGGTAGTGTGACAACCGATAGAAACGACAATGGGAAATGAAAATCGAAAACAGTGATAATGCGAAAAGGTGGAGTTTGAGCAGGAATTGAGGGACGGACCATGGAAATAGGTTAGAAAGGGGAGCAGTCCGGATGGATGAATATGAAGGATAGGCGTAACAATGATAAATGTTGTAGAATCGAGTACAGCGGAAAAAAAGGAGATAAAGAGACAAAGTCTAACACAGAATAGAATAAACCCTCGATGTAACAAAAGAAGGAGCCAGTCAGGACTACGAAGTCCCGCCGTCACCAGCCTCATCCCGTCCCTGTCCAAGCTGCGGATCAATAGCCATAGCATTCCCAGGCGTCTTCGTCGTCAACGCAGGATCAAGAGCTTCAGGCTGTTGGTTCTGGCCCTGCTGTTGCACGTTCGCCTGTTGTGCTTGTTGCTGCTGTTGACTCGGAGCACCATTCGGCTGTTGTCCCCCCTGATGTGCCTGTTGTTGCGCTTGCTGCTGCTGTTGTTGTTGGTCAGGCGGAGGCGGAGGCGGATGCTGTGGCATCATCGCGCGGAAGGGAGGTGGAGCGACGATGCTCCTTGCGAATCGTGACCTAAAGTCGTTCGATGCTTGGTTAGGATCGTTCACGAATGGGTGGGTGAGGGTGTGGTCGGGCATAGTGGCTGCTGCAGCTGCAGCGGCGGCCGCGGCATATTGGTTCGAAACGGCTGCAGCAGCAGCTGCCGCCGCCGCCACGGCTGCGTGATCTGTGCCGTCTGGTGGCTTCGTATTTGGACCTGGATGACCATACATTCGTCTCTGGAAAGGGAGAAATGGCCCATGAGTATAGGTATCGGCAAAGCAGGACGAAACGTACCTGCGAGTCCCAATGATCCCAAGCCTGCGCAATAATCGGTTCGAGCGAAGCCAACTCTTCATTTGTCATATTCAAGGTCCTCAGCAAATGTTGCTTCAACAATGGCACACACGAAAAGGACAATAACAATGTCGAAGCAAACATCACCCCTCCGGGGGGCTGACCATGTGGAAACGAAGGCTCGTGTACTGAATGCGGATGCTGATGCTGCGGCGGGGCATGTTGTGGCGGAGGAGGGGGAGGGGGAACTTCATGAGGCATCACAGCAGGCGCGTATTGCCCTTGGTGATAATGCACTTCTTCCATTGAAGGAGGAACAATATCGTTACCCATATCCAATCCCAACTCTCGCAATTTCTTCTGTTTGACCATTGCCCGGTGCTTCCGTTGCCGTTCACGCGCGGCAGCACGCACCCTCTCGAGCCTCGCCTGTTCCTCCGGCGACATCTCATTGTTCTTCTGTTCTGTCAACGCAGCAGGAGCCGAAATCGTCCCCCCGGGAGTCTGCATCTGGGGCTGCGGTTGACCAGGCTGGTGTTGCAGCTGTTGCGGATGCTGAAGGTGCACATGGGGATGTTGCGGGGGAGGAGCAGCAGTGGTCGGCGGGGGAGGGGGGATACCTTGCACTTGCTGCTGATGCTGATGCTGCTGGGCGAGCAACATGTTCTGGTTGTTCTGCTGAGATGCAGCCCTGTCCCGCTCTCGCTTTCTCCTCTGTCGTTCCGCCGCCTTTTCCCGCTTTGCGCGTTGCTGCGGGGTCTCGTTCTCCCTCGCGCGTTTTCGCGAGTTCCCCCCTGTCCCCGCGCCGCTCCCAGCGGATGTCGCACCTGAGATAGACGAAGCAGTCAGTTGGTTCTGGTTCATCATGTCGATGTCGGTCTCGGTCTCGACGACAACGTCCGAGTCAAAGTCCCGCGAAAACAGGTATGTGTTGAACAAATCTATATTTCACCGACGCGCCTCCTCTCCCACCTATTTCCCCAGGGGCAAATAGTCTGGATAGAGAGGGAGAGTGGAACGCAAGGGTGTTATGCCCGTCTGGGGTGTTATGGTGTTACGGGTGCGCCGCGATGAGTGACCGTAACGGTTCGTTACGCGCGACGGTGTGAGCAGCTGGCCCGAGTCTTTTTCCTGCGCACGGTTGGGGCGCGGTGGTGACAGTCGTGACGAAGGAGTGACCTCGTGGTCATGCGCGTCTGTCACACCCCCTTATATATGGGCGCGATGCCGTGGGAAGTCCTGCGCGTCCCCGTGACTTTAGTCCACGTCGCGAAGGGGACTTTCCTCTCTGAACGTTACTATGTCCTAGCACAACTTTCTTCTAGCCGAGGATCCGACCAACCCAGTCGTTGGTTTTTCTCGAGCTGAGAGACAGTTTGACAGACGGGAATGGTTTACGGGTCAAGTCGCTGATCGGCCGATACAACACCCAAGCAGAAAATGCAACTAACACATCCCCAAACGCTGTCCTGTACAAGGTACGCCTTAACTTATGCAGTAATATCCGACAAAATAGTATTTTTTGAGAGGACTCGGAGCCATGTGTGCTCTTGGTAGATTTTACTGGGTCGGCGAGCATGGAAAGGGTAGGTACCATTGCAGCTTTCATGCGATGTTGTCAGGGAGTTGACTCCGGAGGTTAAGAGGCATATTATGATGAAGAAGAGTTATGATTTGTGGGATTTGAAATGCTTGGGGAGCAAGTGTCAACTTGAAGAGACATAGACTCGACGAAGACGGGATTGAAGCAAATGCAAGGTACGAGTAGCTAGACTTGGGATCGTAAGTAGACGTAGCACTGCTCATTTCTACATAGTGCATGTAAAGTAGTACAACAACAAGATTCGTATGGTACTTCTACATACAACAAAAGATCCACACTTTACTTTCATGCCACTTATCCCTGTCTCATTCTACTCTATTTCCTCTCAACCTCAACCTCAACCTCAACCAAACTCGAACCCCTCCTTACTTTCTCTCAGCCGTAATCATACTCTCCCTCCCCGGTCCAACTCCAATCCACTCGATAGGCACACCAAGGAACTCCTCGATGAAGCGTACGTATTTCTGGCAGTTCTCCGGGAGTTCGGAGACGGAGGTTATTGATGCTATGGATTTCTTCCATCCGGGAAGGGTTACATATTCTACGTTGACTTTTTCGAGGACGCCAAGGTCGGCTATTCACGAACACCAAACAAGATTATCATCAATCTCAGTGTCCAATGGTTAAAAAGAAAGTCGAGAACGAACCAGGGAACCCAGGAAGCTCTTTTCCATCCACGATGTACTTCACTGCTACCTTGATCTCGTCGAGGTAATCGAGGACGTCGAGTTTGGTGAGGTTCAGAGCGTCGTAGCCATTAATGAGACAGGAATGTTTCAAGACGACCAAGTCGAGCCATCCGCAGCGTCTACGACGACCTGTCGTCGTTCCGTATTCGTGTCCGACTTCTTGTAGGTGGACGCCGATGTCCTATATGCCAATAATCCATCAGCATCCCTCGTCAAGATTGCAATGATATTCATGATAGGAACGGAAGTGAAACGGACACAGGGCGGAATCACGTACGTTCAACTGCTCAGTAGGGAACGGCCCACCACCAACTCTAGTCGTGTAAGCCTTAACGACCCCAATAGTCTTCCCAATCTTCTTCGGAGGAATGCCCAGCCCAGTACACACTCCGCCAATGGTAGTCGAAGAAGATGTGACGTAGGGATAGGTGCCGAAATCGATATCGAGCATGAGGGCGTTTGCGCCTTCGACTAGGATACGTTTGTTGGAGGAGAGTGCGGCGTGGATGTAGGCGACTGAGTCGATGACGTAGGGACGGAGACGGTCTGCCAGGGTCTGAGCAGGTGCGAGTTATGTGTTAGTGTTTTTTGGTTGGGTATATGCGGTATTAGGAAGGCAGAGGAAAGCGTACCTTGTACCGCTGAATCTCACCCTCGGTGTCATACTCAAAGTATCCGTACCGTTTGAACCTCCCCTCGACGATCTTCCGGAACTTCGAAGCGAAGGTCTCATGATCGAAGAGGTGGTGCACGCGAAGACCTGATCGAGAAGCTTTCGCAGAGTAAGCCGGACCGATACCCTTCTTAGTCGTTCCAATGCTAAAATACGCACTTGAGTAAATGCAAAGGAAGAGGAAGGTGATGGCGAGACGTACCTCGACCCGCCTAACTCGACTTCCTTGAGTCCATCGACGATTTGGTGAAAGTCGAATACGAGATGAGCGCGATCGGAGACGAAGAGTCTGTTTGTGCAGTCCAGTCCTATTACATACACATAGCTCAAGATCAGTATCGAAAAAGAGATTTTGGAGCGCACTAATGAGCGTACCTTGAGCCTGCAAAGCGTCTAACTCTGCAAAGAACGAAGGGACGTGTATAACGACACCATTCCCAATAACTCCAACGCAGTTCGGGTTGATCAAGCCTAGACCAGTTCATCTTAGTATCTTATCCCTCTCATGAAGCGCATACGTTAGAGGGGTTAACGCACCACTAGGCAACAAATGGAACGCATATGTCGTTTTGACCTTTTCCGGGCCTTGCTGGACGACGATGGTGTGTCCGGCATTGTTTCCACCCGCACAACGAGCACAGACGTCTGCTTCTGCTGCTAAGATGTCAACGAGTTTGCCTTTGCCCTCGTCGCCCCATTGCGCGCCCAGTACGACGGACACTGTTACGTTTCCGTCCCGATCCATACGTCAATAAGTGACTTCTTCATGTAGGATGAGGGTACTGGACTCACCGCTCATGGTCGTCTAGGATTCCGAGAGGAACTCGAAGAGAACAGACCTCCTCAAGCTCAATTGGAATCTTCGCCTCACGACCGAATTCAGATTTCACTTGAACGTAGACGAATGTGTTCAAGTGCAAAAACCCTGACTCTGTTTCCCCCCTTATCATATGACTTGCATCGATATCCTACTTTAGTGAGTTTAGTCCTTGGTTTAGTCCCCGCAGACTTCACAGGGGAATGGATCAGCGGAGATTGAATTAAAATGGCGAGTCTTCACCTGTCCTCCATGGACGTCCGAATCGACAAGAGGGTTGTGAAAAATACGATGAGTACATTTTGCTCTACCATCGGACGAGACACCGGCACCTCCTTCACAAGCTCACTGATTTAAATCGAATATGAGGCAGCACAGTCAGGCTACCTCGGAAGTATCCGTGGCCCGTGGAAGTCTGGAAGACCGATCATTGGAAGCCATCAATGATGGGCGCTGCCAAATCGGTGAGTTCAAACCAAGTTCAACGCGACGCGTACTGTGAAGTCGTGCATAATGAACTCATTGTCGACAGGTTCAATATTCACCGTTGTGGGCTAGAATCAACTTCCGGAAAGGAGAAGTCAATACCTTCTCATAGGTATTGCACTGCCCTCATTCACTCGCGGACGGCTTAATCATCAGCATGCATATGGGGCAAATGTTGGGCCACCCATTGTTCTCCTTTTTCGTCCGCTATCCATTTTCGTCATTCAACGGTATGTCCACAAGGCCGGAATCTGTATATAAGGACTCTCGCAACAAGTCTTGGGTTGGCTTCCCACACACTGGAGAGATGCACTTTTTCGAACATTTGATTAAGGATGTCAAATGCAGGTTCGACGAGGTTCTTCACAGCCGTATCCACGAGAGCATTGTCCCTGGTGTCGCCCGCCTCCTCAATGCTGACACTTTAGAATGCGACGTCGAGTTGCTCGATGGAACTCCTAACACAACTGCTCGTCCGGCTTCAGAAAAGGTACGACACAGGATGAAGAAGAGAGTTGTCATGGTTAGTGCAGGGGAGAAGTTGAATAAAGCTGAATCGGTCAAAGACTTGTTGATGGCGGTGTATGACCTCGTAGAAGGTGAGTTTTGCATCATGGTCTGTGAGCAGGTCCCTAATGATTTGCAACGCCAGTTCACCGTACGATGGTCATCCAACGCCGTGTTCTTCATCGCGACGTCAGCATGCACAATGTGATGATGTATCCCCAGCACGGCCCCAAGTATGAGAACACTGCGACGATGAAAGATCCCTCGAAGTTCATTGATGATGTCCTCGGTGTTCAAAGGTGAGTCACCGTGTACGTTGCGTTTAGCAGCGATCTCATTGACTATGCACGTTAGTACCCAGAAGGACAAGTCACGAGCTTTCCTGATCGACCTGGACAACGGCGCCATGTTGCGCGACTCCAGAATAAGCGGCGGCGAGTCTATCGAATTGGCAGCGAGAACGGTACGTACAGTATACTTAACCATTGAAGTTTCCCTTTGGCCAAAGTTGATATTGTATGTAGGGTACACCGCGATATATTGCACGCGCTGTTTGCAAAGGTGCATTGCTTGCAGCGGACCATCTTTACGTCTACTTCCCTAGGATGCCCGAACTTCGTGGAAAGGCGTTCGAATTATACATTCAGACGTATTCGAGGGCCACCTACGATAAGTATACAGATAAGGACGGTACCTCTCACGGCAGCAGATTCAGCGAAGAGGATGCTCTTACCTTCCATCATCGCCCCGATCACGATGTTGAATCAATCTTCTGGGTGTTGTTCGTGTCCCTCATTTTATCATTCCCCGCAGGCACCGACGATGCATCACCAAACTCAAGCTTTTGTTATGTTTGGGGAGTATTCCGAAACCATACCATATCCAAAGATGGAGACACGAGACTCGCTCCCTTGCTGTACTCTGTTGCAGAGTTCAAGGAGGCACTCCATCCCCGTCTCGCCTCCCTTGCCCCGCTTCTCCGCAAGCTTGCTGGCCAAGTGATCCCCGAATACGCCTACTTGTCACCTCCACCTCCCGAGGACCATCTTCACGAAGCGTTTAGGAGGATAATCCTTGAGCAAATCGTAGGCATGGATGACCCGATTCCCTTGATACCTGGGCGTTCGCGTGCCGATGACCTGAGGACGGAAAAGCCTGCAGGAATTGTTGGATTTAGCCGTAAAGGCAAGCGGACGGCAACCATGTCTCCGGAGGATCTGGACGAAACAGAGGAGCGGCAGTCGAAGCGGGCTAGGAGGAAAGGGGACTCGGAACACAATACCTCGTCAGTCCACGACGCACACTACGTGACAACGGAAGAAGGGAATTGATGGTCGAGGTTTTCGGACGGTTGGAAGGGGTTCTGCTGATGGACTCATGTGGTATGGATTGTCGGTACGCCGCGAGATGGCGTACACGACCTGGATTTGCTGCTTTGTTTTGTGCTATTATTGTTTCATGCATACGTTCACTGTCTCGTATCTTGTTTGACTTATACTTACTCTGCTACTTGTCGTATTTTGCTCGCCTATGTCTCGAATGATGTATTGGTATGTTCTTGTGATACTGAAGCAATACTGAGAGCGACGCAGAATGCATTAAGAAGCCGACTTCACACTGCACAGGAGACTGGAACGAAGTACTCAACTTGCACGTGCACTCCCAAGTTCGTGTAAGAAGGTTCGGATCGGGTGGCCGTGCGCTTTCCGTCACGCCGATGGGAGGAGAGGGAACCTCGAGTTTATTGAACTCTGACATACAGTACATTCCCACTTACTCGCACATATCCATAAACACGAAGATAACATCAGAGGGCACAAAACACTACAAATTCTATAAAACTACTTGAAGCCACTTACAAGTTTCAACAAAGCAAAGCAATGCCGACATTCCAACGAAACCCACTCAACACCAACCCAATCCACCGAGTCCTCCGGAAACATCCCTCCCTCTTCGGTATTCCATTCATACTGCTCATGGTCGGAGCGTCATATGGGTTGCAGACGTTCACGCAGACGAGGTATGATTTGCATGACCAGAAGGTCAAGGCGGTACGTTCCGTTCGATCAGAGCACTGTGTTTCAGGGTTGTAGGTGCTGAGGATGAGCATGTTTTTGTCGTGTGTATAGGTGAACCAAGAAGAAGAACTGGGGTTGAAGAAGTCAAAGAGGAAGATTGATATTCGGGAGGAATATTTCGTGCGTTATCTCTCTTCCCCTAATCCCTCGTGCTAATGCCGATGACTTATGGGATTTGGTGCGTGCAATGCAGAGGCTGAGTTCGCAGGCGGACGAAGATTGGGAGAACGTCCGTGTACCGAGACCTGCTGGGTTACCCGAGTGGGGTGTACCACCTACTGAGCCGCCGTCATCGAGTTCTTCAAATAAGTCGTAGACTCATTCAAGCTTCAGAGTCGACCCATGCTTCCCCGTGCCGCTCACACATAGGTAGATCTCCCCGGAAGCTTGGAAGTCGAAAGACGGAAACGAGGAATTACACTACACATCTCCACCTAATACTGTACTCCACTTGTACTACTACCACCCCAGCATCTTCTCGCATCACACATCAATGCAGAACTTTACTCAGCCTCTGCACCGAATTCAACAACACATCACCCTGCTTAACCACAGTCTCATACTGCGCGTTCTTCAATGATGGCCGGTTTGTCTCGACTACGCCGTGTACTTTGTCGATTGTACAGTGGAGACGGCCTGATGCGATGAATCGGGAGAGTTCGCTATAAAGTGCGATGTGGGCGGGTAGCAAGAGGAGCGGAAAAGCGGAAAAGAAGGGGGAAGAAGGGAAGGGGAGAGGTCAGCATACGTTCATACGATTATGGGAGAGAGATAATATGGATACGTACTTGTCGACAAAGTCAATGCTGACACCAAACGATCTTGCCAAACTCTCGAGTGTGAGGCTACGGTATGATTCGAGCAGTTGGCTGTATGCGAGGATGCGCATCTCGCGTGTGTAGAATCGTGTGTGGGGGGAGAGGATGCGTGAGGGGATGAGGTATGTTTCTTCGAGTGTCGCTAGAAAGAGCAAGAGGGGAGTATGTGAGTGATGATATATGAGGAAAGATAGAGTTAGTTACCTAGCGCGATGAAGAATTTGTCGTAGTGCGAGTCGTAGAGGTTTCGAATAAGGTCTGCGAGGACAGGTACTTCAGGAAGGACTTGGTTCACTTCCGGTGCGTTAATGAGCTGCACCGAATATATAAGTCCCCCGAAGACATGCAAACCTTCAGAGCTACTCACCTTCTTCTTCAAATCCACCCGACTCAACGTCAACACCCCCGCCACAGTCGTCAGCGTCACGAAATCATTATACAAAATCAACTCCGTCGCAGTAAATGTCGAAAGCGCGTCCAAAAGCAATTCAGCACCTCTCTTGAACTGTCTTACGCTCAACGAGTGTACTCCGCGATAGACTTTCAGACGATTCCGTCTGTCCCAATCTCCACCTTGGTCAATGAGTTCTTCAGCTTTGGTCATGTTGGTTTGAATTAGGTCTTGGTCGCCGAAGAAGAGACCGATTCGGATGAGGGTGAGGACGATGTCTATTCGTTGGCCGAGACCTGGGGTCTTTTCCAGTGCGACTTTCTGGGCCTCTACGGCTTTCTCCTGTACCATTGAATAGATTCAATATGTCAGATCCATTAATTATGAATGTGAATGCACGCACCTTGTCACCGATCCTAGTGAGGTAATTCGCTTTTGCGCGAAGAGCATCTGCGATATCACTTTCGCCATCCATCTTCTCTGCTTCCTCCCTCCTCTCCTCTAGCTTCTCCAACTCCTCCTTGTTCTCCTTTTCCATTCTCTCCACGAGGGCAGTATCAAGTGGGAGTATGCCCGCTGAAGTGACTATACGGTAGTACGGTGCCATTTCTATTCGAAGTTAGCATGTTGATGAGTATATGGTTCAGTTGGGATAGTGTGGGGAACGTACGATCGGCCTCAATACCCTTCAAGAGCTCTTTCCGCGCATTCTCGTGTAGGTGCTTTAGCTTTGGCGAAGAGAGCACGAAAGCATGTTGCGCAAGCTCGAGGTTCGGGATCGGGAGGACAATATCTTCGGACATTCTGCTTCGTTTCGTTCAATTCCTACGATTCGGTGTCCCTCTTTGGTATTCCTACGATGCGTCCTGGTTATGTCCTCGACGTCGCGTAGAATAAAGTAGGAAAGAGTACTTGTCGGTGGCTGCTCGCGAGCTCGAGGACGCGTCATGTAGATTGGTCCAGGTTTCCCACGGCTATAAGACGCGTCACCCGTCGCGTGTGGTCTTGTACGCTCGCCTGCTTACCCTCTCTTCCACCTTTTACTCTCGTATTGCTGTCTAGCTTCATACTACATAGAAAATTACCCCCTGTAGCAGCTTGAGACGACTTGAATACCGCAACATGCCTTCACCGGAAGAAATACTGAAGGAAGCTCAATCTGTGGCTGCTTCCGACCCTAGTAAAGCCGAGGCGTTGTACAAGGAACTGCTCGGTACTTACTTCAAACCGCTTTGCACTGTTAATTTGCCTGATGGTTCGGTTTGATGCGTTTGTGGGATATAGCTTCGACTGCAGGTAAAGATGTCCCCGTTCGTGAACGGGAAGAGATTCTGCGGCACCAGGAACAAGCTCTCGTGAAGCTTGGTGAGCTTTACAGGGATCAGAAGTACGTCTATTTCATGGAGTGTGCAGTGTGATGGAGATGCTGAATGTACGTCTACGATAGGAACGCGAAGGGCGTTGCGGAAGTGATCAACATGTCTCGCTCTTTCATGTCTTCGACTGCAAAGGCGAAAACGGCTAAGCTCAGTACGTTCTGAGGTTCATGTCTAATAGGTGGAAGAAGTGGTATTCATGATGTTGTGAATAGTCCGGACGCTCTTGGACTTCTTCACGCCCATACCGAATAGCAAGCAGATCCAGATCGAGGTCTTGAAGGATAACATCGAATGGGCTAAACGCGAGAAACGGATATTCCTGAAGCACAGTCTCGAAACCCGTCTCGTCTCTCTGTAAGCCTTCCCTTCCCTCCTAATCACCCATTCTAATCCAACACACGATATGAACACAGACAACTCGAGACGCAACAATACAAATCCGCCCTGTCCCTGATCGACACCCTCCTAACCGAACTCAAACGTCTCGACGACAAAATGATCCTAACCGAAGTGCACCTCCTCGAATCACGCGTGTACCGTGGAATCGGAAACCTCGCCAAAGCCAAAGCGGCACTGACATCCGCTCGGACGGCTGCCAATTCGATTTATTGTCCGCCGCATTTACAGGCTCAGTTGGATTTGCAGAGTGGTGTTCTGCATGCGGAGGATAAGGATTATAAGACTGCTTATTCGTATTTCTTTGAGACGTTTGAGAGTATGAGTAGTCAGGATGACCCGGGTGCGATTGGGGCTTTGAAGTATATGTTGTTGTGTAAGGTTATGTTGAATCTGGTAAGTGCCTTTTCATCACTACGTTCGTCAGTCGGGGCTATATTGATGCGTCGTGATGTGGTAGCCTGAAGATGTGACGAGTCTGCTTTCGATCAAATTGGCGACGAAGTACGCGTCCCTCCGGGACGTAGAAAGTATGCGCGCGATCGCGAGGGCACACCAAAATCGGAACTTGGCCGACTTCGAACGGGCTCTGAAAGACTACAAAGAGGGTGTGTCTGCCTCTCTATCCACCTTTCATTAAAGTGCTCACTGGACCGTATTTGTCGTTGGGTTTGTAGAGCTCTCATCAGACCCGACTATCCGAACTCACCTCTCAGCGCTATATGACACTCTTCTCGAACAGAACCTCCTCAGGATCGTCGAGCCCTACTCTGTTGTCGAGGTTGAGTATGTCGCGCAGCAGGTTGGCCAGGGCAGGCAGGCCGTCGAGCTCAAGTATGTGCTTGCTTCTTCTCATTTTATTAAATCATTTCCTGAAGTTGAGCTGACAATGACGTCGTTTTATTTTTTAAGGCTGTCGCAGATGATCCTGGATAAAGTCTTCCATGGTGTTTTGGACCAGGGACGAGGGTGCCTACTGGTATTCGACAAGCCTGAGGAAGATGTACGTCTTCTTTCCCCCTCTTCTCTCTCCTCTTCATGATGTACTATACTAACCTCGCGTGAGCAGAACATGTACGGCGCAGCGATCAATACGCTCGAACAAGTAGGCAAAGTCGTGGATTCGCTGTATGCCAAGGTTCGTCTCTCTGCGTTTTCTTGACTATACATGTTTTTGTTGATTGTTGACTGATGGGTGTGGATAGACTGTGAAGATCGCATGATCGTGATTTGTTTTAGTGTATTCTTGCTATTTTGTCATATATATTCATATGACGATTTCTCGTTTCTTCCACCTTCACAAGGCTACCTTCGCTTTCATTTGAGTATTCGAAGGTAAGTAGATGGCTGTGAACTCGACGTGTCTTGCGGATTTGATTGTGGAGAGTATTGATTGCTACTGTGTGGATATCACACTCGCGTGGCGCGTATGGGCTTATTTACTCTTGCCAAGCGAAGGATAAATAGAAGGTACGCTGTAACTGAACGGTTTCGAACTATACCGTCAAGGCTCACTCATTGTTTCCAGTTCAAATTCTTAAGCAACATGTGGGTTGGATATTTCGTCTATTACGCAATTCACAAACATTACGAAGTGATCACTATGCCAGATAGGACCATCTCAAGACTCTCTATCTATACATTCATATTTGTCCAATTACAAGGATCCGAGCGATAGAAATTCTCAGTGTGTCGAAGGTTTGTATAACTGCGCCCTTTTGTCCCCCGTACCCCATACCTGATCTCTGTCTTGCCTCTATTGACCAGATTTAGGTCTCGGCTTCCCGCTGTGGAGCGACACCTGAACAGAGGAGGATTGAGATTGTAATATTCTGCGTGCACCTACTGCGAGTCCTCATTAGGTTTGGCAACGTCGGTGTTGTTGGGGAGAGTGGACGCGACGATGCCGGTAGGTGTGGGGATGGGTACTGGGAGTGATGAGGGTGTTACATTGGCAACGGGGACGGTGGGGACTGCGGGGACTGCGGGGGCGTTCGTGCCTACGTCGGTGTTGTTGAGGGGAGTGGACACGATGATATCGATAGGGGTGGGGACTGGGAGAGATGGGGGTGCTACATCGGCAGTGGGGACTGCGGGGACTGTGGGGGTGTTCGAACCTACGTCGGACGGCGCTGACACCGGGACAGACACTGGGACCGAGGGAGTAGGTACGGCAGGTACAGCAGCGCCGGTCACGTTGGCATTGGAAACGTCAACGTTCACAGGCAACGGAGGAGTCACAGTCGTAGCTCCGCCAGCGGGTACGACCGGATTCGAAGGAAGAGTAGGAGAAGGAGTAGGAATCTGAACATCGGAAATTGGGATGCCTGAGGGAATGGTAAGTCCGAATGTCGAAGTCGCGGTAGCGGCGATGACTAGGGCGGTGAAGAATGTAGTACGCATGGTGAGCGTGTGTATGTGTGAATGAAATAAAGTAAGAAGTTCGGTGGGTTGTACGCAGATATCGATCAATGATCTATTGCGAAGTATAGAGGTGAGTTCAAAGTTTGATGATTTCATTGCTGCAAGTACGGCCTCTATTTATGTGTTTTTGGATTACAGGATGCGAATGAAGGCATTCAGATGATTCCGCCCACATGTGGTCCCGGATAGATTGCCAGACGGACGGAATTAGAGACGTTACGAACAACGGACCTTGCGCTCGGATCGTTATTGCATGCCCGACCATCAACGGGCTGCTCTACCTAGTTGCAACCTCGGACACGCAAACCCACCTCAACATGCTTCCGGACACGGGATCACGATCGGATCGCTATGACAAGCCATTGACGGACCTCTACTAACTATGCTACCTGAAATGCGAATGAGGGTACCCGGGATGGCTCAAGCTACCTGAACCCTCGGATACACGAGTAAACGCTTCGAATAGAATCGACGACTCAGCGGACTCGGATCCTTTTTGCGTCTCGCTACTATTAACCGAACTCTGCCTCGCATAGAGAGCTCAAAAACAAATTCAAGTTGGGTCTGCTTACCTTCTTCCAGTGGTACGGTGAATGTACGCATGTCGCGTGCTCTTCCTTCGAATCCAGGTCAGCCTCACTTGGTCCGAACTCAAATCTATCACAAATTCCTGCTGTTGATAGTGAGTGCCGAGACTACCGTTCTCAATATGACACCGCTAAAGAATACCTATGAATGTTGCTCTCTGTAGATCTCGGCGTTTTCGCTGGCTCCGAACTCGGATCCCCGGACGCGAAACGGAGTGTTCAATCGCATCTGTGAAGGATGTTGGTTGGCGGAAGACATTTCAGCAAGTCACAACGGTCAATCTAGACAGAGGCACTCCTCTCTCTGGCGTTCCAAGTCGTGAAAATGCTGGTCTCGGTCTGTTGAACCCGTATGTGCGATATGTATGCAATTTTCTACTGTTTTTCCAAGCCCTGGAGACTACAAATTCTGATGAATGTGTCCTCTGCAGTTTCCGGACGCCTCCTTCAAGCTGCTTTCCTATCTTATACCTCTCCAGTGGCATTCCCTGGGGTCCTTCCAAGTCAGGCTTCTTCCACCATCATCATCAATGTCTACATTCTCTTTCTCTTTGTCCTCCATCTGTTCATCTTCCAACTCGATCTCTCTGGGCCTCTCGCCGCTCTGATGCGTTTGATCAAACACTGTCTCCTTGATGCAACTGTTTCTGTATGCTCACCTTGTACCTCCTGTTCTTCCCCCATTTCTACCCTATATCATACCCAATCTGCCTCTTCCGCCTTTCTCGTCCACCGTACATTGTCACTTTCACACTTTCACCGTCCTTTGATCAATTTGCCAAAGGTAATGGCCTTAGTTCTCCCCCTTTTCGACCTGTATATAATCTGACCG
The DNA here is from genome assembly GCA_022160315.1 of Panus rudis PR-1116 ss-1. Classification (NCBI taxonomy): domain Eukaryota; kingdom Fungi; phylum Basidiomycota; class Agaricomycetes; order Polyporales; family Panaceae; genus Panus; species Panus rudis. Next base: position 45,076 of record MU275214.1, read on the forward strand.
CTTCCTTGTACTCCATGCCCACCTGCTCTGGCTGCTCATCCCATTCTCTCTCAACATTTTGTCGTTATCACCTATGTCCTACGGCAATTCTGCCTTTCTCCCCTGGCCGGCAATCTAGGTTCGCCCCAATCTCGACGGAGCAAGGGTACTATGCTGTTCCTGTGTAACATCTTTTGCATGTACAGTGACCTTCCCACCGTGACAGTACGGTAGCATTTCATACTTTGCCATCCGATCCCTGGCGGCATTTAGGCCAATGCCTCTCGCACCGAGAACGTCACGGATTGCAGGGCCCAGTGACATACGCCTTTCGATGTCCCCTTCCATGCTTGTTCCTTGGTCCGACCGTTGGAATGTGACTATAACTTAGATCACTAGTATTAATGTAGAATAAATTGGGAGTAAGTACTTGTGACTGGTAGGATAGATCGTTCAACTGTTACAACTGAAGATCGTTCAGCTGTTACAACCTGGCCCGCAAAAGCTTGAATTACTTGAGCTTGAATTGTGAAAGCTTGTAGCTTTGAAGTCTCTCAATAGACTCGGACGCCCATAGTGAGATGCAGGTGCGCCGCGAGCACAAGAATTATATACCTATACATCCGAGGACCGAGTCATCCGTGACATGCATACTAATACGAGAAAAATACGATAACTTGTAGAGCAACTAGGAGTCAGCAAACCAAGATACGACAGTGTGCATATGTGAACGTGAATATGAAGTGATAATAGCACAAAGCAGACCAGTAAATCGATATCCAGGTCGTGTATACCGTCTCGCGGCATACCGACAATCCACACCACATAGTCCATCAGCAGAATCCTTCCACCCGTCCAAAGTTAACAACCATCAATTCCCTTCTTCCGTTGTCACGTAGTGTGCGTCGTGGACTGAGGAGGAATTGTGTTATGAGTCCCCTTACTTCCTGGCCCGCTTCGACAGCCGCTCCTCTGTTGTGTTCAGCTCCTCCGGGGACATAGTCGCCGTTCGCTTGCCTTTACCATTGAACCGGACAATCCCTTCAGGGTTTTGCGTCTTCAGGTTATCGGCACGCGAACGCCCAGGTATCAAGGGAATCGGGTCATCCATGCCAACGATATGCTCAAGGAGTAGTCTTCTGAATGCTTCGTGAAGGTGATCCTCGGGAGGAGATGGCGATAATAAGGCGTATTCGGGCATCACTTGAAGAGCCAGTTTGTGGAGAAGTGGGGCAAGGGAGGAGAGACGGGGATGTAGTGCCTGTTTGAACTTCTCAACAGAGTGTGTTAAAAGGAGGGCTCTTGTGTCTCCAAATTGGGTTATGGTATGGTCTCGGAATACTCCCCAAACATAACAAAAGCTTGAGTTTGGGGATGCATCGTCGGTGCCTGCGGGGAATGCTAAAATGAGGGACACGAACAGCACCCAGAAGATCGTTTCAGCATCGTGATCGGGACGATGATGGAAGGGGAGAGTTCCATCGTCGCTGAATCGACCGCCGTGGAAGGTACCATCCTTGTCTGTATATTTATCATAGGTCGTCCTCGAATACGTCCGGGTATATAATTCAAGAGCTTTTCCACTAAGCTCGGGCATCTTGGAGAAAATCTTGACGTACAATTCATCAAGCAACGTGCCCGCGCAAACGGAGCGTGCAATATATCGCGGGGTACCCTGCATACAATATCAACATTTGCTAAAAGGAAACATCAATAGTTATGCTGTACGTACCGTTCTGGCTGCCAATTCCCTGGACTCGGAGCTGTTCATCGCAGAGTCGCGCAGCATGGCACCGTTGTCTAGATCAATGATCAAAGCTCGCGACTTGTCCTGCTGGGTACTAGCGTACGAAGTCGGTAAGATCGCTGCCGAGTATATTATGGACAATGACTCACTGTTGGACGCCGAGCACATCACCGATGAATTTCGGAGGGTCTTTCATCATCAGAGCATTTTGAGACTCGGGACCGTGCTGAGGATACATCATCATATTGTGTATGCTGACGTCGCGATGTAGAACACGGCGCTGGATAACCATTGTACGGTGAACTGGCGTTGCAAATCGTAAGCGACTTGCTCACAAGACCACAATCCAGAAACGTACCTTCCACGGCGTCATATATCGCCATTAGCAAGTCTTTGACTGATTTAGCTTGATATAATTTCTCGCCTGTACTGAGCATGACCACTCTCTTCTTCGTCCTGTGTCTTACTGTTTCTGAAGCCGGGCGAGGAGTCGCAATAGGTGTTCCATCAGGCAACTTGACGTCGCATTCAGAAGTATCAGTGTCAAGGAGGCGGACGACACCAGGGACAAGGCCATCCTCGTGGATACGGTTGATAAGCTCCACCTCGTCGAACCTGCGTTTGACATCCTTGTAATAGTCCTTGATGATGACAGTACTCTTGGAGGACTCGTCGTACGAAGAAAAGACGGCCGTGCGACGTCCCAATGTAGTTCCGTTGAAAATGACATGGCACCTTGGATAAGTCTTGCCATGGTGATCGACACTCCATAAAATGCGCTGCTGATCGGATTCGGTGGAGAGAGGCGCGAGCGTAGGACTGTGGATGCTAGGATCACGGAGCTGATGAGCAGCTGGAGGGCGATACAGCGAACGGACATAGGCAATCAAAGGATCAGTGTCGGACCACGACAGCGTGGGAGAAGCACATATGCCAGAAGCGTCACCCCATAGTACCTGATAGAAGTTGGGATTCACCGTGAGTGCATAGAGGCCTGGCATATCCGGGCGTGCGTCCATGTGTGACAACATATAGCTCACGGCCTGGGGTCGACCTTGTCGCATCGTGTACTCTGTCTTGCTTTCTATTACAGACAACACGCGGTGATACGGAAGATGACGATAACGAAGTTGAGGATTCTTCTTGGTCGTAAAGCTATACTCGGCGAGTTCGTTGAATTTGCGGAGGGCTAAGATGTCCGGTACTTCCTTATAGTCGCGGGGGTGTCCAGCGGGGGAATGTTGGTGATGATCGACAAAAACGATAGGATCCTCGTCATCAGGAATAATATGTAAAGCTTTCATTTGCTCTGCGACAAAGAGCGTCAGTGAACAATACGGCTGACCAGAATGACTACTCACCGAAGACCTTCGTGCTAATCAAATTGAGCAATTGACAATGAGGGCCATATAAAAATACTTCGGTGACTTTGCGCGACTGAACCTTGGAAAGAAGGGATTGAAATTCTTCATGTCCAGAAAGGTCGAGTGGCGGTAAACGTGTCCCGTTGACTTCGCCGTTGCAGAGACGCTCAGTAACGAAGTCGGGCTCAACACTGTCATCTTGACCAGCAGGAGTGTTTCGGAGACCTTGGAGATCAATAGTGAGTGCAGAGTTCTTAACAGGAGAAGTGTCGATGGATGGCCAGGTACCTTGCGTCGTTTCTGGGGGAGACTCATCAGCAGAGACCCAGGAGGCTAGAGGCCTGGAGATCAGACGTTTGAAAAAGTCCATCCCATCAGTGTGTATTGAGCCAACGCGGGACCCGTCGCAGGAGTCCTTATGTATGGGTTCCGGTCTTGTGAACATGCCTTTGAACGATGAAAACGGATAGCGGACGAAAAAGGAGAACAATGGGTGGCCCAACATCTGGGCCATGCTAATGGTTTGAGCCGGCCGCGAGTGAGTCAGATATTAACGAGGGCAGCGCAATACTTGTAAAAAGATATGGGCTCTTCTTTCGTGAAGTTATTCTGCGGCGTGGCAGCGGTGAATACTGAACCTGCCGACAGATGCGTTCAGTAAGACTTCACATGGGTGGCGCGATGCGTGAACCGAGCCTACCGGGTAATTTATAGAGGTGCCACTCAAATTTCGAATACTCACCTGTGATTTAGGGTCTACAATGTCGAGGTATAGGGTGTATGTAGCTGAACACGAGCTACTGACAATGGGTGTTTGGTTGGTCACGACTCACCGTTGGTGTCGCGTTGAACTTGAACCCACCGATTTGGCAGCGCCCATCAAAACTGATTGATTGATTCGAGTGATCGATCTCCTGCGGATACTTCCGAGCCACGAGGTCCGAAGTGAATCCGATTCACGGCAAGGGAAGGTGACTGAGAGCTGAACAAGAACAAGAGGGTAATTGCTAGTCTCCGTTGCTGACTATGCATAAAGTTGATGACAGTCGATCAACTTTTTATACATAGTCTGCCGGAGGTCGCGCGCCCCTTGGCGGGTGACCCCTCTTCATCCAAATTAGGGAATTTTTATTCCCAAAAGAAGCAAAGACCCTCAGAGGCCCACCGATTAGGAGGTTCGGCTAAGTCCGCAAGGTCACTCAGTACCTCTGAAGTCCACGGGTTTCAACGTTGTCTTTTGTGAGTATACACGTTCTACAGCTTTTCCGCAACTCCTGGTTGTAATAATTTTGCACATTTCGTTTGTGAACGCGTCAAACGACCAGTTGGCTTCAGGGTATTTGGGTTTGTTTGTACGCGCGTCTGACCCAAGAGACCTCACCCGCCAAAGGGCTCGCGACCGCCACAAGACTAGGTAATTGCGCACATTGTTCCTATCTTATTTTTTTTATGATTCCAGTGCATACGAAGTACAGAATACGCAACAGTGGGAGAAAGGAATCGAGAGATGAATCAGTCCGGCGCTTCCTTGGCGCCTCGCGACCTGGGCCTATTCTCCTATCTCCTAGTACATACTTCTTCCTTAAGCTTGTCAAGAAGTAGCCTGGGCCTGAGGACGAAGTATAGGCTCAACTGTCAGTCTATGATGGTACTAGTACGCGAGCCCTTCGTATCGACGGCCTATGCTACGAAATGTTCATGACCGCAGCTCTCGATATTCTCCGCACGTAATAGGTGCGAACTTGAAACGGTAACTCGACAACTTTCCCTACCTCCCTCCCCCTTGCCCGTAACCTTGGAATTGCCCTGAATGGCCCACTAGCTTCTCCGCTCTTCAATTTGGCGGAACGGGTGCTCGAAATGATCAGTCGTCTGTGTTTCATTTTCTGGCATTGCCGCGAGGACAGCAAGAAGAGATCGCCCAATTAACGTGACAAGATGGTCGCTCCTCCAGCCATTCGCTCCTCCTCCGTGCCCACGGCAGCCCCAAGCGACGTTTTTGTTCGTTGTTAATATCTCAGGTATCCTCATGTTCGTCTCAGATCCTGCGTATTCAGCGTTCAGCATATTCTGGATAACGATCGGATTAGGTGAATCGCCATGCTATTACCGTACCTCGGACCTCAATAGCAAAAACATGCCTAAGTACAAAGATAGGAAAGAAAGTCCTCACTTACGAAACGTCCATACTCTCAATTGCATTACTACTTGCTGTGTGAGGAGAACGTGCGCATTATTGTTTCCCCTTTCCCTTTTGTCTCTTCTTTCCTCTTCATGCCTCCTTCCCCTTTGTATCCCCCTCTCCCCTGCGAATGGCATGGCGGCGCTGTTCTGGAACGACGGATGGACCGCGCTGCGAAGAGCCTCTCGAGTAGGCCGTACCCCGATGCGGTTGGCCGTCTGTTGTCGCAGAGCCGCGAGAATTACTCATAACATCGATGGAAGACTGGGCCACCGGGACCTCTGTCTTCTCGTTGCCCACGAGCAAAGTTGCATGAAGCCCCACGTCCGCTAGCCCCCAGCCTGCGTATTCGCCCCGTGCCATCTCACGAAGGCGAGCCTGATGGTAAGCAACGTGGTATCGCGCTACCGCCTCCCAACGGTACTTATTGTTAAGTTCCTGCAGGTGCTTCATGTACCTCGCGGTGTGTAAAGAGAACTGGAGTGCCGTGGCGGCGTCGCGGGAGAGTTTGATAAAGGACCCCACGATCCTAAAGTACAGGAGTAACGGTAGCTGTAACGCTACCAACGAGAATAATGGGTTCTCGAGGAGAATGATTGTGCCAGTGTGAGGTGCAGTTCGCTCCTGGTATCGCCTGTCTAACTGGTATAGGCAAGCAGGGTCGATTTGATGCGTTGTGATGTCCTGCAAGACATAGTTTCCAAGCCAGGGAAATCTCTGTTGGAGAAACTTGATGGCTAACGCCAGGAGGATTGGTGTCTGTTCCACGGCGGGGAGCCTCTTCAACTGCAGCAGGAGGATGTTGAGGCGAGCTTGTGTCATGATACCTTCGATCGCGGATGGGCTGGGGCACTGGCCCTCCCGGAACTCGCTACCCTTAGCGAGTTTTCCGAGGCTCGAGATGGACACGACGTTCGGGGCACGGCCATCCTGTGGGATAACCATAAAAGCTCTTGGGGTGGAGGCAGACATTTTGTTGCGATGAGAGAAATGTGTGTGTTGGAAAGTTTGATGACGCGAGCCGGTGAAGTTGCAGGGAGTGATTTTCTATGAGGGATTCAGCCCCGAGTCCCCGATATCGAACATTCGCCCACTCGAACTGAAAGTAAGCACTCACCAACTCGTTGTTGAATGATATAACTGACAAGAAGATACTTGTAAAGGTACGTGCACGTCGAGGTAGGTAGACAAGAGAGAGGATGGTGGCCGAGTGGACGTAGAGGTGAAGGATGGACCTCAAGGCAAACCGGCCCTTTATGCGAAAACGAACTGGGTGGTCCAACACGGTCACATGACCGAGTTGTTGACTGTCAACGGACGCCAAATTCACGTGTATTTGCCAATTGCTCCTACAAAGGACAATGCGTGGGTACGCCGCAGTCGCTTACCCATTGTCCTGCATGGGCCATGATCACGGGGTCCACCCGAAAACAGCGGGTTATTCTGACTTCGACATCTCAGCACTCAATTCCCTGGCTTTGCGACCCCAGAATTACAACGGGTAGTACTGTTCTGGTGGACTTGCCAATGGGTCAGAGAAGGCTCGAACTCCATAACTCTATATGGTACTCGACAATATTCTAGGGAATGAAACCGACAATATACCTACCAACTCTCCAGATGATCGAGTCTTCGCAGTCAGCAGGTACTGATACAACTGTGCGCGCGCGTTTCTCTGGAGCCCTTTGGGGAGACAGCTGGATCTACGATCTCCATAATGAATTTCATTTACATCTTTGACTACAATATGTACATCAGGCCCGGTTCTGCAGCGGACCCGACGACGCCAAACGAAATGGTACACTCTTTATCTTTGTCTTCTTTGACCGCCGTTCGTCTGCCTCATTGAGCTCTTCCTGGGTCAAATCGGCCTTTCGCTTGCCTTCACCGCCTGGAGGCGATAATCCGACAATGCTCTCAGGGTCTTGCGTCTTCAGGTCATCAGCACGCGAACGCCCAGGTATCAAGGGAATCGGGTCATCCATGCCAACGATATGCTCAAGAAGTAGTCTTCTGAAGGCTTCGTGAAGGTGATCCTCGGGAGGAGATGGCAATAAGTAGGCGTATTCGGGCATCACTTGGCGAGCAAGCTTGCGGAGAAGTGGGGTGAGGGAGGAGAGACGGGGCTGAAGTGCCTCTTGCAATTTCTCGACAGAATACTGTAAGAGGTTGTGTCTTGCGTCTTCTCTATTGGATATGGTATGAGTTCGAAAAACCTGCCAGGCTGCTTCGAATCTCAATTGCAGGGCATGCCATGGCCAACAGCAGAGCCACGAACGTCACCCAGTAGATAGGTTCAACATCGTGATCGGGACGATGATGAAACTTGAGAGGTTCATCGTTGCCCAATCTACCGCCGTGAAAGGTCCTATCCTTGTCCGCATATTTATTGTAAGTTGCCTTGGTATACGTCTGGCAGTATGCTTTGAAATAATATCCACGGAGTCAGGCATCTTGGAGTATATATTGGCATAATCCGCGTCAAGCAACACACCCTCCACAAAGGGCGCATGCGATATCTTGTGGTGTACCCTTCATAGACACCAACCTTGGCCAAATTGAGAGTTGAATAAAATGGTACGTGCGGTTCTGTGTGTCAATACGCTAAACTCAGCGTTGTTTGGTTTGAAATCGTGTAGCATGGTACCGTTGTCAAAGTCAATCAACAGTCCTCGTGACGATTTCTTCTGGATCCTAGCATATATGTAGAATTAGATTGTTTTCAGGTTTGAGATACACGATACAGTAAGTAACTCTGAACATTGAGCACATCATCGATAAATTTCGGGCCCGGATTGGCCGAGTCTTGCATCATTGCTTGAGGTTTTCGTTGAACGTTCCGCGATCCGAAACCGAAACCGAAACTGTCTCGAGGATCCATCAAGTGGTCGTACATGGTAATACTTGCGATGTAGAGCACGCCGCTGAACAATAATTGCACGGTGTACTGAGATCGAAAGAGTAAGCATATTTTTCAAAAAGACAAAGACTTGTACCAACCTTCTACGGCGTCGTACACCGCCATCAACAACCCCTTGACTGTTCGAGCCTGACTTAGACTCTGACCTACCATGCTCATCATGAAATTATTGCTCTTGTGTTGAACTACCTCGTAGTTGCGATGTCAGAATTCAACTAAGTGCTGCCAATCTGAGCGCGGAAGAAAGCGTTGAAATTTGAAACCGCGCAAGCGGAGTTTAAACGGTGGATCGCGTTTCAATCGCGTCGCAGTCACGTGATACATTAATGCCACCGGGAATCGGGACTTCGGAAGTCACTAGTCAGCCCACAAACCCGTTCGATCGAGCCAACTCACCAAAGTCACTATTGAGAGATTGAGTGCTATTCTGCTATTATAATGCTCAGCTGATCTACAAGCTGCATGAAGTTTGTGTTATAAGCATGTCTTTCTAGTATTCAATTATCCGAATCAGTCTAGTAAGTAGATAGTACTGATATAGTCTAACAGGCAATTGTCAAGCAACGACACAATAAAGCAGCGACTGCCATGACACAGATAAGGTATCTACTGAGTAGCTGCTTGCACCGCGGAAGCATCTCCAGATGCTACAGGGTTTGATACAGGTGCGGGCACAGTGGGGACACCTGTCAGCGGGGCGGAGGGAATTTCATCAGAGGCTGAGGGCGGAACCTCGGGTGTGGCTGGCGGGCTGGTTGCAGCAGGAACGCCAGTTGGCACAGGGATAGGCGCAGAGGGTGCGCTGCCAGTGAGGTCCGTGGGCGCAGGCGTGCGTGCTGCCAGTAGAAGGAGCAGATCAGCACACGAGCAACCTAAATTGGGTGATAAAACTGCTTACCGAAACCACCTTCGGGGAGAATAACGTACTCTGCCTTAGGCTCGCTCGCGCTGGTGGCAGGGACTTCAACAGAAGGAACTCCGGAAGGAGTCGCGACTGGAGAGGGGGTACTGCCTGCCTCGGGCGCGATGCCATTAGCTGGAGGGAGCTCGATGGAAGGGACTCTGGTGGGAGTTGCGACGGGAGGGGAGACATCGCTAGGGGTGGCAGGGATGCTTGCACCTGAAGGCGCTGCAGGAGGTGAAACAGCGCTAGGAACCTCCCTGGACGGTGCCGAATCCCCACCGGCGGGGGGTGCAGGGGTCGTCGAAGGAAGAGTGGGGAGCGCAGAGGATGGAGTAGCAATGACAGCACCGAGCACCGGGCTCGAAGCTATCATCATAGAAGTAGCGATGATAGTGGTGAAGAAGGTAAAACGCATTTTGAAGAAGAGTTGGGTGGTTTGTTAAGACTTTGTAAAATGTGCGATGTTTTGCGATAATGTTGATGAGTCCTGGCTTGCATGTCGGCCTCTATTTATGTGTTTTTGCTCGAGGGTCATTGTACGGATGTACAGGGTACGGGGCGGAGACGGTATGCGGATACTGAACGTACGGGTCGACGCGTACGACGGAAAGCTATTGGACTCGGTTGGATAGCCATTGCGACCGCGGTCCGCATGGGTGGCTCGGAAGGAGAGGGATAGAGCTCACCACTGTACATCGGGATATTCAGCACCTGCCATGGCACGGATACGTTGACAGCCCGCACCGGGTGGTTACCCTTGAAGCCTAAGTGGGCATGCCGGTTTGATGCTTGCGTAGATGTACTCTAGACTTTCCAGTGAATCGCCCAAGTTGGTGTTTGAATTTGAACCGACGTAGCATAAGTAGACAGCCGCTGGTTGAGTTGTCGACATCAGTAGACACAACGGATGAGCGGGTCGGAAGTTGGCAGTGAACACATCGCGCGGTGGGGTCAGCCTTCCAGGGCGGGCTGGCGAGGTAGCAGCCCAGTACGCTCCATTCGACTCTTGCCGAGTACCGAGCCACACAGCAACATTATGTCACTTGTTTGCGCCCAGAGACCCGTATGAATGCCTTCAGTCCCAAATAGAATGTATTTCTCATGTCGAGACATTACCTACGTTATCAGCAGCAGATCCTGGTCCGTTAACGTACCAGATAGAGATATAGATGGGTAGTGCTTCCCGATGTCGTGTACCAGGCACAGTCAGGTCGAGTACATCGATGCACAGATGGGTACACAACCTCCTGTGGTATTCCTAGAGAGTAATTGTCGTAAAAGAGCATCCAGGACCCCAAATTTGCTTGACAGGACCCTGTGTGGTATGAACAGAACTCCCTTGACTTGCCTGTTTCAGTCGTCCTGATTCCGCCGCTGGTCAGGAAGTACAATAAGGGCCAAAACCGAGTTACGACATGAGGCAGATGTTCGGCAGCATCTTTGAATGTTGTACAGAAGACAACGAGGTCACAAGTCTAGTATCATGGTCAGGTACGACACCGAATATAGTATACCAATTGCACAGATCGACATACTGGGTACCTGCAGGATACCCCGGTGCTCCGATACATGAGCTCGCCTGGTAAACCTGTATCTCAAGTCGTCGGCATTCTCAACTGAAGGCATTGCACTTCTGACAAAAGACATTCGGGTCCTATAGCAGAACGCCGTCTCGAGGGCATAAAGTTTGAGCGTGAGCAAAAAGTAAGAAGCTGCCAGGCCATAGAATGTGTTGTCGTCAATTGCACGCGGGACTGTGCGACGTGCCCACAAAGCACAAGCAGCCCGAAAACCTGGCAGGATGACAAATGAACCGAGGTATACAGATCCTCTCTGAGCTGCCGGACGGCCATCACTGTTCTTTGTGCAATTTACAAGGTAGTAGGTACTTACAGTTTTCCATCTTGCCGGTGGTTGAGACGTTGATGAAATCAGGGAGATAGGAGGTTACCTGATCCCTGGGTGCAGCAAGGTTACGAACATGGCGACCAGGGGGTGCCTAGTACAAGCATATCGTGATACTTACTGTGGGCGACGAGGATGTAGAGTATACAGGCTATTGTGATTATTTTTGTCCCAGCCTTCTCTACCAAATATGCTTTGTATTCGGTCCACGGGTGAGAATATTCGTCGCGGAAACTTGGATGCCAAGGTTGAGCTATCAATAAAGATCGTATGTGACAATACTGTGCGGGAATATCTTAACTTTTGGTTGAATGTAGGCCTCGCGAAACAGAGCTGATGCTGCATCCGGTCGGGATGTCCAGCATACACGACGGAAACTCAGTACTCAAGTACTCACCCTTGGCGTTTTAGTGTTCAGGGGCAACGTCCGTGCTTGCACAGCGGGGCTAGGCGATTTAATTGAGTAGGCAGGCACACAAATCGATCACAATCTCCCCTACCTCGACAAATCTCCATGGAACAACAACCGTATGATTTGCAAGCCCTAGCTTTACGTGGGAATGAATGTCGCTCAGCGGCCGAAACAACTTGCATCTGGTAAGGTACGCCGAATGATGCACCTGTTGAGACCTCGCTTCCACCGCGGCTTGTCAGGTCGACATAGAAAGGGCTGCACACTGCTGCACATGAGCTTCAATTAAAGATAGAACCTCTGAGAGCTTATTGCAAATGGTTGCCGCATAGCCGACGAGATATGCCGCATACGGGAGGAAGGGCCAGAAGTCGGACGGCAATTCCATGAATCTGCCTTCGTATGCTGGTTCCAATTGGGTAAGTCTGGTGCAGATTTAATGGAGGACGACAAACCCTGCGAGCTGGGGATATTTTGCGATGTGGTCAGGAACAAAGGTGATGAAGCTGACCATTCCTGGAACAATGCCATCGCCATATATGGCAGGTGTGGTATTCGGTGTACTGCTGGGTTTTCCCGTAAACGCTGTGTTTGCACACCGAACATGATGTGCATTGTTCGCTTCGAGAGAAAACCAGCGATTTTGGTTCCTTAGCATCATCATTCCCTCTCTGCTCATCCCAGGCTGGCAGGCACGGCCTTCCTGTCGCTCCCTACATAAACCCCAGGCGTGTGCTCGCCGTTTGCTCAGCGGCCAACGACCTGCTCTCCTTTCCTCTTCGCTCACATTCTTCGAAGGTTAATATCTTATTTCTCTATTATTCAATACAGGAAGCATGCGTCTCTTCTCCTCAAGCTTGGCCCTCCTTGGCTTGGTCGTCATGACTGCTAAGGCTGCACCGACACCGTCTCACTCTGCTGAGATTCTAAAGTTTCCTCCGGTAATTCACGGCGGCATTCTCTGCGGTTTACCCATACCGATCGTTCAGAAGTTGCTGTGTCCTCGTCAGGCTGGCTCTTCTTTGACAGTTAACACTCCCCTCGGTGTTGCACATGGCGCAGCCGACAACTCTGGCTCGGTCCGCTTTGCTGTCAAGTACGCCGACCATCAACGTTGGAAAGATTCTACTGTGGTCAAGACATGGCAGCTTCCGTACGTGACTTTGTAAAGCTTCACAGAACATGCACTAATCATCTCTCCAGTAACGGTCAATCTGACCCTTCCGCGATGCCCAAAGCATGTCCCCAACCTGATCTCGATTCATCGGCGTTCGCGGAGGATTGTCTCTCCATGGTGCTATATGTTCCGGCCTCTGTCCACCAGGGCAGCAAAGCACCCACTCTCATGTGGTATGTACTATCGTTTGTATACTGAGTTTTGCACTGACTCTCTGCTGTAGGATCCACGGAGGGTCTTTTGCCGTTGGTTCCGCTAACGGCCCGGGTCTGGATGGCTCCAACTTAGCAACTGCAACCAATTCAATCGTTGCAGTAATCCAGTACCGTCTTGGAGCTGTGAGTAAATCTGCATTATTGTCGTGGGGACGTTCCTGATTGTCCCTTAGCTTGGTTTCCATGCACCCAATGGCCCTCTGAACCTCGCTGTGAAAGACACTATCCACGCGATGCAATTCTTGCAAAAGGTCCTTCCAAGCTTCGGCGGAGATGCCTCGCAAATCACGATAGCGGGCCAGAGCGCTGGTGCTTCCATGATCAGGACGCTCCTTGGAACTCCTTCTGCAAACAACTTGTTCAAGTCTGCAATTCTGCAGTCGGACACCATGGTATGTATATTGTTTCACCGACTTAGTCTCAAGATGCTGACACCATTTACAGGATTATGGACTCTACACCACGGGCATGCAACAAACGCTCCAAAATTTCTTCAACAGCCAGCTCACTTGCGGTGTTTCTGATTCAGCGTGTCTAAACTCGTTGTCACTGGATGCCATTCTCCAGGCTCAAGACAATCTATCTAACCAGGCTCCTGGACTTGTGCCTGCCGCCAATCAAGCTGAGCCCATTCGTCCTACACGTGATGGCACGCTCGTCACCAGTCCCCTCGATTCTACCGCCCAATTCCCTTCCGTCAACAAGCCGCTTCTCATCACTACTGTTCGTAACGAAGCAGGCTTTACGATATACGGAGGCACTGGCGGTCAACTGGATCCCCCCGATTACGAATTCATGGTCAACGCCGCCTTCGGTGATTCCAGCGCGAAAAAGTTGCTCGCTTTCCCCGACTATGCTGTCCCCCCTTCGACCAATACATCCGATGGCAAAGTTATCACCCCTAACGTTGTCTCCCAGTTGAGCCAGATGGGTACAGACCAAGTGTGGAGGTGTCCTTCGTGGACGTTCGCAAGGAATTGGGTCTCTCACGGCGGAAAGGCATACGTCGGAGAGTACTTTGTTGGTGCGAGCTATCCCGGAAACGATGCCGTAGCGTTCTGCACACAATCTGGTGTCGTCTGCCACCAGGATGACATCGAGATAGTGGTACGTGCATGATTTCTACCCTATATTTATCATTCGAAACTAATGACTTTGTTATTCGCGAATAGTTCGGCACTGTGCCCAACCCTAACTCCGCCCAATCCGCCCTTATTAAGGAGATGCAAGCCCGTTACAGTGCCTTCCTCCGTACCGGCAACCCCAACACTGGTTCACTTCCGGCTTGGACGGCTGCTGGCACTAGCGACGTCCACCCCATCCAGCTCGGCGGTTCTGGTGAGGCCCCCGTCGGCGGATGTGACCCTACCTTTTGGGGTGCCGCCGTCCCATTCGACTATCAAACCTTCGGAATATAACGAACTCAACCTCCGGTCTAACGTATACATGGACAATAACTATTTGCAGAAAAACTCTCAAGGTCTCCGTTTCTCTCTGCTTTTTTGGTTGCTCTTCTTCTTTAGATCACGGCAACGAAACTTTGTTCAAACTTTGGTAACACATTATTAGAACCATCTCTTCGCACAACGATATCTTTTCGAACTTCACACTTTGATACCCTAGTGGCCCATTAATGCTCCTTTCAATGTATAATGCATCATTCGTCTTCTGGGTTTTCTTGTTGGTCTTAACTTTTGGTGTTTGTCTCTTGGCATCGGCTCGTTCTATAACTGTATCCATAATCCTTTGACTTGACGAAACTGATCTGTAGTAATGTTCTTGACCGCACCCTCATGTGTAGCCTCGCTCAATGATACTATGATTACCTATACGGGATGAACGCTGTGAGTAGACAGCCTGCCCTTGAGTAGTAGACCACCATCGCTGGGGTGCGTGACTCGGAGAAAAACGGTTCCCCAGTCTAGATATCTTACGAGACACCCTGCATACTACGGAGGGCTCCTGCGCTCGGGGACATTTGCAACGTTATGTTCTGAATGGATGCCATTGTCCTTTTGCCATTCGTTGCTATGGGCTACGCGACCCAATAGGCGGTATGCTTGTCTTCTACAACAACAAAACGCGCATATAAGTACAACATCGTATAAGATCAGACCATTTACGCCATATGAACACGACATAGTGCCTGGCATCACAGCCGTGCGCTGGTTTTGAACCAAGTGTCCTCGATATCGGTGAATACATCGAAATTCCGTTGCAACTCGACATCTACGGCGAGCTGTTGACGGAATCAGCACATGTTCAAACTGTGAGTTCAGGAGTTATATGCACTCACCCCTCCGGGAGCGAAGTTTACCAAACTACGATGTAGCCTACCAGGCTTACCACCTCGAGTTTCATCACCTTCGTAAGTCAATATGGTTCTCCCCGAGGCGTCCTTCTCAGGAAGAGCACGGGGGTTGATGACCATACGACCAAACGGCCCGGAAGACAACGCAGCTATCTTTGCTCGTTGTTCTTCTGTATTTCTCTCGCCATGGAGAATATCAGAAAGAGTCGTCAAAAGGTAAAATTGCGGCGGGAACAGCGCAATCTTGCTTTGTTTACACTCTTGTATTGCTGCGGAGGGATGCACGAAACGTGCCTCGATGACCTCTTGCCCTTTATCCGGAGTAGGCAGTCGGTCTTGTTTTGAACCAGCTGAGAAGCCGGCCGACGGCGCTGCGCTCAAGAATACGACGTAGAATTGAGTATGAAAGCGTCTGCCGAAGTGCAAGCGATGAACAACAATATTCAAACACGAGCCAGAGTACCATGACAGCTTACCGTGGTACAGTAGTCGGAGTGATCCATTGAGTGAACGGAAGCAGAGAGCCAGCTTCGATACTCAATTTATGCTTCGCGAGAAAGTCCTTGAACAATGAACGTCTCGAGTGTATTGCATCTCGAGCTTTGTCCATTTCGGCGTCTGGTGGAAGGTTGGTAGAGGGAACAATTAGGAGTCCCGTCTCTTCGAATGTCTCTCGCACAGCTGTCACAACGAGAGAATCATCCTGAGCGGAATCATAGTTCCCGCCTGGGAACACCTGTAGTGACCGAGAATAACCCACTCTTCAGTACTCTGCAGTTTGAACGAGGATTCCGGCGAGTCATGGAAAACGCAAACCTACATGAGCCTTGGCGAACGACCCTTTCGCATTGCGGTGCACGAGAAGTACCTCATTCCGAGGATTCACCACGATCAAACTGGCAGAGGGTCGAGGCGTCGCGGGTTGTTTGGACTCGGGTTTCTGGGAGGGTGTCGACATGCTTCGTCTCTGGCTCAAAGCAAGCACTTTCCTTTCGATTCCAAGGGAGACAACTCGAGGTATTGTGTGATCAATGGAAGAGATGAACACCTTGGCTCGGACGATTTGTAGCCGGCCCAACATCATTCACGTTGCTGGTCAACATGATAGTGAAACCTGAGTTAAGAAAGCCACGGGCGAGCGTCAGCTTGTCATAAACCGGTCTAAAAGCAGCAGCAGCTGCCGAGAATCACGACATTGTCTACCACTAGCCACGAACAGGTGACATGGTAATATCAAGAAGTATCGTACAAGTACAAACGTATATGACAGCACAACATGCGGGTATGGTACAGACCTATGAAACTACATGAGAGATGTCCCGGGTATCTTTCTGAGATAGAACCCCAAGTGCATGATGTCACAGCAAATGCGAATGAATTATGTGAGTCCCAGTGTACCACGGAAACTACTTGAAATCTCGGATTCGAGATCGAGAGCGACCTCCCGAGAGCGTTATAAAATGTTTCTAATTTTGCGACAATAAACGAGTGACATGCTTCCAATCCTGCCAGATGTATTTAGCAACAGTACACATGGGGATTTGCATTTACTGACCTTGTGATTGAGTTTGGAAAAGTCCTCGTGAGTATTGGCGATATGAATCATGTATCTGGCTAGCTTATCCAGCTCCCTATCAGCCATGGCCTGAGGGGTATGTGCTTCCTTGAACGCTGAGATCTTCAAGCCCTGATTTGGATTTAGCGCAAAGTTGCGACCCTGCGGAACACCTAAGATTTCATCGTGATATACCGAAACCATTGATTACTTACGAGATCATCAACATGGATGGTATTCCTCGGTCCACTATAAGGAAACAGGTCAGAACATATGCACTTTACTTGGAAATGAATGTACTACAATTGGGGGAAATGGTTCCATATGATTTGAAGAGCCTTCACAGAATGCTTGTAATGCTTCCCTTCTCTTTCCGAGAATACAGTGAACATTGCCGTTTTATCGAGAACTTACAGTCATCTTCAGCTTGAGTGAATCCAATCTACAGTAGGTTTTACTTACCAAAGGAAATCTATACGCAGTGAGTCTGTACGCGCGACGAGAATGTAGTCATATCAAGCTTACCTGGTAATTACGTGTACCACCGAGCATACCAAGCTCGACCAACTTCGTTTCCAGCCATACCCAGCTTGTTTGTGACCTGCGGCATTGTGTAGATCGCTACGATCGGTCGTGGCAGACTACTTACCATATACAAATATCGTAATATGGATATACGGCCTCCAGAAACTCGTGAAGACGCGGGCGAGCACATTCCTGAGGGGGCAAAGCCCCAGTTGTGAGTGGCTTCGTATCGAGTATAGCTGGTAGGTCAAGGGTTCACCAATGTCCATGGTAGCGTACCTTGTCATGTAACGAACTTACTATAGTCGATATCAAGAACCAATAGTCGTTTGCCTTCGCGGAGGGGATGAATGATATTGACCTGTAGCTTATTGGTATGTTCTTTCACTTTACGGATATTTCTTTGGTCGTTCTGGTAGGTCTTTGCGGCCTTGGGATCAGCACTGAAGTCAATGTCCAAATTGTTGACTACATCGGGCAGGAACTCGAGTTCTGAGCAGATCAAAGGTGAGGGAGATTATTCGGACTCCATAATTTGTGCAACTTACGGGAAGGATCCTTGATTTCGTCTCCTTCGGGTGTTCCGACCAGCGTAAACTTTTTGCCAGGAACAAGTCTTAACTCACGTCTAGCGCAGTGTTTTCAGATTATCAAGATACAGCTTCCGAAGGGAGACGCACATTGTGACCTCGTCCGGAGGAAGTTTACCTTTGACAAGTCCCAGGATTTTCTGTCGTTCCGGCGGGACATTTGTCTGACTCTGTAGGGAGGCCTTTAGGTCAAAAACTCTGGTTGAATTCAGTTTCAAATTGTCTAGTAACTCGTACTAAGGACTATACCTGTCTGTTTCTGCGATGTCCAGCGTGAATGGTTTGCCTGACCAGGTGAACTTCAGTTGTATCCATTGTTCTGTAGCCTCTGGCTATGAAAAAGGTTAAACGTCGTGCGCATGGGCTTCGCTATATCATCGCAATACCTGGGAATTCCCCGCGCATTCCAAGACTTCCCCCACAACTACATTAGAGCCTACGATGGTCGATGTACCCTGGGTTACAACTCCATCGTCACGATCTGGTCCAGAGAGCTTCGCTCGTTTGGGAGATGATGGCCCCTCCAGCATAGACATCGCTGTATAAAATCACAGGTATGACTGTGTATGACTGTGAGGCTTGATGTAAAGAGGATAGAGTCGTTCAATGGTCAAAGGCAAGCAACGCAAGTTCGACGTGAATTGCAGACCTGCAAGGGAGAGCAAGCAACATCCAAATCTGGAGTTCTTACAATGGGCGTCTATGTAACCGCTGCTCCGGCTCCCGAGTCTTTCGATTCCTTTCTTCCATTGTTGCGTATTTTGTACGTCGTATTCACTGGAATTATACAAAATCGAGATAAGAACAATGTGCGCAATTACCCTCTTGTTCTTGTTCAACTCTCAGTCGCCTTCCCTTGCCGTGAATCGGATTCACTTCGGACCTCGTGGCTCGGAAGTATCCGCAGGAGATCGATCACTCGAATCCATCAATCAGTTTTGATGGGCGCTGCCAAATCGGTGGGTTCAAGTTCAACGCGACACCAACGGTGAGTCGTGACCAACCAAACACCCATTGTCAGTAGCTCGTGTTCAGCTACATACACCCTATACCTCGACATTGTAGACTATAAATCACAGGTGAGTATTCGAAATTTGAGTGGCACCTCTATAAATTACCCGGTAGACGCGGTTCACGCATCGCGCCACCCATGTGAAGCCTTACTGAACGCATCTGTCGGCAGGTTCAGTATTCAGCGTTGTGGGCCACGCCGCAGGATAACTTCACGCAAGAAGAGCCCATATTTTCTCACAAGTATTGCACTGCCCTCGTTAATATCTGACTCACTCGCGGCCGGCTCAAACCATTAGCATGGCCCAGATGTTGGGCCACCCATTGTTCTCCTTTTTCGTCCGCTATCCGTTTTCTTCGTTCAAAAACATGTGCACAAGACCGGAACCCATATATAAGGACTCCTGCGACGGGTCCCGGGTTGGCTCAACACACACTGGAGAGATGGACTTTTTTAAACGTCTGATCTCCAGGCCTCTAGCCTCCTGGGTCCCTGCTGTCGAGTCTCCCCCAGACACGACGCAAGGTACCTGGCCATCCATCGGCACTTCTCCTGTTAAGAACTCTGCACTCATTATTGATCTCGAAGGTCTCCGAAACACTCCTGCTGCTCAAGATGACAGTGTTGAGCCCGACTTCGTTACTGAGCGTCTCTGCAACGGCGAAGTCAACGGGACACGCTTACCGCCACTCGACCTCTCTGGACACGAAGAATTTCAATCCCTTGTTTCCAAGGTTCAGTCGCGCAAAGTCCCCGAAGCATCTCTGTATGGCTCTCACTGTCAATTGCTCAACTTGATTAGCACGAAGGTCTTCGGTGAGTAGTCATTCTGGTCAGCCGTATTGTTCACTGACGTTCTTTGTCGCAGAGCAAATGAAAGCTTTACATATTATTCCTGAAGACGAGGATCCTATCGTTTTTGTCGATCATCACCAACATACCCCCGCTGGACACCCCCGCGACTATAAGGAAGTACCGGACATCTTAGCCCTCCGCAAATTCAACGAACTCGCCGAGTATAGCTTTACGACCCAGAAGAATCCTCAACTTCGTTATCGTCATCTTCCGTATCACCGCGTGTTGTCTGTAATAGAAAGCAAGACAGAGTACACGATGCGACAAGGTCGACCCCAGGCCGTGAGCTATATGTTGTCACACATGGAAGCACGCCCAGATATGCCAGGCCTCTATGCACTCACGGTGAACCCCAACTTCTATCAGATACTATGGGGCGACGCTTCTGGCATATGTGCCTCCCCCAAGCTGTCGTGGTCCAACACTGATCCCTTGATTGCCTACGTCCGATCGCTGTATCGCCCTCCAGCTGCTCACCAGCTCCGTGATCCCAGCATCCACAGTCCTACGCTCGCGCCTCTCTCCACCGAATTCGATCAGCAGCGCATTTTATGGAGTGTCGATCACCATGGCAAGACTTATCCAAGGTGCCATGTCATTTTCAACGGAACTACATTGGGACGTCGCACGGCCGTCTTTGCTTCGTACGACGAGTCCTCCAAGAGTACTGTCATCATCAAGGACTATTACAAGGATGTCAAACGCAGGTTCGACGAGGTGGAGCTTATCAACCGTATCCACGAGGACGGCCTTGTCCCTGGTGTCGTCCGCCTCCTTGACACTGACACTTCTGAATGCGACGTCAAGTTGCCTGATGGAACACCTATTGCGACTGCTCTCCCGGCTTCAGAAACAGTACGACGCAGGACGAAGAAGAGAGTGGTCATGCTCAGTACAGGCGAGAAATTAGATCAAGCTAAATCAGTCAAAGACCTGCTAATGGCGATGTATGACGCCGTGGAAGGTACGTTTCTGGATTGTGGTCTTGTGAGCAAGTCGCTTATGATCTGCAATGCCAGTTCACCGTACAATGGTTATCCAGCGCCGTGTTCTACATCGCGACGTCAGCATACACAATATGATGATGTATCCTCAGCACGGTCCCGAGTCTCAAAATGTTGTGATGATGAAGGACCCTCCGAAATTCATCGATGATGTGCTCGGCGCCCAAAGGTGAGTCAGTATACTTAATATACTCGGCAGCGATCTTACGATCTTACCGACATCGTACGCTAGTACCCAAAAGGACAAGTCGCGAGCTTTGCTCATTGATCTAGACAACGGTGCCATGCTGCGCGGCTCTGCGATGAACAGCTCCGAGTCCAGGGAATTGGCAGGCCGAACGGTACGTACAGTATAATCATTGATGTTTCCTTTTAGCAAATGTTGATATTGTATGCAGGGTACCCCGCGATATATTGCACGCTCCGTTTGCTTGCGCAGGTTTCTTTATGACTTCTACGTCAAGATTTTCCCCAAGATGCCCGAGCTTAGTGGAAAAGCTCTTGAATTATATACCCGGACGTATTCGAGGACGACCTACGATAAATATACAGACAAGGATGGTACCTTCCACGGCGGTCGATTCAGCGACGATGGAACTCTCCCCTTCCATCATCGTCCCGATCACGATGCTGAATCGATCTTCTGGGTGTTGTTCGTGTCCCTCATTTTAGCATTCCCCGCAGGGACCGACGGTGCATCCCCAGACCCAAACTTTTGTTATGTTTGGAGAATATTCCGGGACCATACCATATCCAAAGAAGGAGACACAAGGACCCCCCTTTTAACATACTCTGTTGAGAAGTTCAAAGAGGCACTACATCCCCGTCTCTCCTCCCTTGCGCCACTTCTCCACAAACTGGCTGTCCAAGTGATCCCCGAATACGCTTACTTGTCACCTCCACCTCCCGAGGACCATCTTCACGAAGCGTTCAGGAGGATAATACTTGAGCATATCGTGGGCATGGACGACCCGATTCCCTTGATACCTGGGCGTTCGCGTGCCGATAACCTGAAGACGCAACATCCTGCAGGAATTGTCGGATTAAACGGCAAAGGCAAGCGAACGGCGACTATGTCCCCGGAGGAGCTGAACACAACAGAGGAGCGGCAGTCGAAGCGAGCCAGGAAGACAGGGGACTCGGAACATAATACCCCGTCAGTCCACGACGCACACTATGTGACAACGGAAGAAGGGAATTGATGGTTGTGATTTCGGCCGGTTGGAAGGATTCTGCTGATGGACTCATGTGTGTGGATTGTCGGTATGCCGTGAGACGGCGTACACGACCTGGATTTACTGATCTGCTTTCTGCTATTATCGCTTTTTTGTTCACGCTTACATATGCACAATATCGTATCTTGATTTGCTGACTCCCAGTTGCTCTACAAGGTATCGTATTTTTCTCGTTAGTATGCATGTCACGGATGACTCGGATGTTTGAATATATTCTTGCGTTCGCACCTGCATTGAAGCTTTGAAGCTTGAAAGCTACTCATTGCGTACCGCTCAAGTACAGCAGAAACGGTCAATGACTGGGCTTAGACTTCTCCTTGGAAATCTACAGTAAGAAGGGCACTCATCGACATCTTGTTGGTTTCTGTATCCTCAGTGTCTCACCCTTCAAGCTTCAAGCTTGAGACCTTAGACAGAGTACTAGTCGCAACAGTACTAATATAATATCTCACAGATATGTGACTCCCATAAAATCCATCGAATAGATACAATAATGATACGAACGGGCATGAATAACATGAAGCTGAGTCGTGATGGACCGCGTCGATATCCAAATGTCAAGCGACCGACTTCACGATTTGGTGTAGTAGAGTCTCACAGAGTCTTCTGCTTCTTGGGTCTCGGTATGATCTGAATCTCATCCTCACCCTCCACCTTCACCCTCTTGGAAGGAACAGGCACACGACTAGAGGACCGTCTTGCTCTATCACCCAAACCACCACTGACCATAGGATCATCATCGTCAAATGAGATTCGAGGTTTATACTCGTCTTCGTCCTTCACGACAATCGGATCGTCCTCGTCACCTTCGAGTCCGTCTTCATCTTCGACATTTGAATTGCGCTTACGTTTGGTAGGTTTCTTCTTCGTTTTGGGTTTGGTTTCTACTTTGGTGGGTTTCGTACGACCTTGCTCGACGACGTGGCATAGTTCGACAGGGACGCCGGCGCGGGAGAGGACGTCTATCCAAATCTACCAAGGACATTATCCATCAGTAGGGGCCTCGAAAAGCAGATGAAGGTTATCACCTTCTGATTCGGCTGTAGTTTATCGTTGGGTCCCTTCACTTCGACGAATTTACACTCCTTCTTCTCTGCGTTCCAGACGATCAGGTCTGGAACACCGGCCGTCCGACCCGCATAGTCTTCACAGAGGACGCGACAAATGGCCGAAAGACCCTCTCCTCCTATGCACTGCAACATACAAAATACACATTTGTAGCAGCGAAAACAGGGACATGGGAGAAGTAGCGCACCTCACAAATCTCAATCAACTCCGCCTTTGTAAACTTATCCCACTTCACACCAACACAACACCTCTCCTTCTGCCTATGCTCATCATCGAACCTCTTCAAGAACCTCGTAGCCTCCCCATTCAGAATATCTTCTAACCGTTTATCGATCTTTTCCTTCCGAGAGTTGTAAAACGTGTCTTCGGCAATGTCTAGAGGGGCAGTTTGGTATGGAGTCTCGAATGCTCCGGGGACTTTGGCGAAGATAATGTCCCAGAAGAGGAGTCCGAAGAGCGTGGTGATTATTCGGCCTTCACAATGGAACCTTAATGCGGAATCCGGTTAGGGTGAGGTGAGGTGAGGTGAGGTGCGAGTTTGACTTACCCTCGGAAGCCGAGATCTTCATAGTGTTGTAGAGCTACTTCCTCGACTGTGATTTCTTCTCCGTTCCGTCCGAACCATATCGATTTGCCCATAGGTTTCGGTGAGTCGGGCTAAGTTCATCTCAATATCCCAATATCTCAAGGAATGAACCTCGATGACGTACGTCAATCAGAATACCACCACCAGCTACTCGGCGTTCATCCACATCCTCACCTCCTCCCTCATTTGCGTTGGAATCAGGAGGTTTGGCCTTAATCCTTAAGTCCTTATCCAAGATCATCCCCCCATTCCGGATTTCCACGCGATCACCTTCGACGTACACTTCTTTAGGCTCCGCAAGGTGTCCTTCGCACACGTGTCTCTCCTCTAAAGGTATATTGAGTTTCTTCTCAATTCGGGTGAGGCGACGTTCGAGGGATGGTCTGTAGACTGATCACACCACATCTTCATCAGCCGTCTGTATCGAAGAGATAGAGGTATTATGAAAAGGAGACATACTAATATGCGTATCCTCATCTTCCAACCCCTCCACAACGGCCTCATACGCCCTCTTCCAGATACTCTCCACAGACTCCTCCCCATCGCCCTTTCCGATGTGCGTCATGAGGAGCAACGCCCGTCTCTCATGCCATCTACCCCTCCGACCTCTTCGCCAGCGTCTTTGAGCCAAGAGGGATTCAAGAACTTCCAGTTCGGTGGTGTATTCTTTGAGAGTGCCTAATGCTGATGCGCCTTTACAGACAATCCGGGTTAGGACATGCCCTGACGAGTGTGAGGAAAACGTTAGCAAAGAGGTCTGCATGCCAAGAGATGATAATGATGAGATGGAGTGAGGACGCTTACCACATTCAAAACGTTGTAAAGCTTTAGGTCTTCTTGAGACACCTTCGCTTTCTTCTTCCTTGGTAGCTACTAACGCTTTCCACCTCGGATACACCTCTTCGAAGATCTCCTTCACAGTTCGAGCAGCTACAATCGCCGCACGCTCAGGAGGTAGTTCAAACCTCTTCTCTTTCTCTTTCTCCTTGCCCTTGTCTTTCTCTTTCCCTTTACCTTTTTCTTTGATTTCTAGGACGTCTTCGTCACCATCCTCCACCTTAACCCTGACACCCCTCCCTTTATCAGCATTCTCCTTCCCGACTCTCTTCTTACTCGGACTCTCTGCGGACTCCCCACCACCCATCTTCCCCTCATCCTTTTTCCCGGGGGCAGGCGTCCGACTAGCAACGCTCCTCCCCCTCCCCGCACCAACTCCAACATCAACAGTACCACTCAACAACCCATCGACCCTCGCCTCAAGTTCCAACGCTTCTTCATATTGTAATAGCGCTTCGCGGGAAGGCCAGATATCGGGTGTACGGCTATTGGCGATTTCGGCGAAATTACGCTTTTTGGCGCGGGAGAGGATGGACGGGGTTAGCATCGTTGCTGTGTATTGAGTACTGAAAAGTTTGTGAGTGAAACGTGTGGAGATGTAGTGGGAAGAAGTGGGTATAGGGCATGAGCGTACCTTCGGTAGTATACGAGGTTGACTCGTCGGAAGAGTTTGACGACATCGTCATTCAGACGGATGCATTGTTCTACGGGATCCAACATCAGTTATGTCATACAGAATCGACAGACGAACTTCACTCACTCAGTGTGTCCATTACAATATGTCGAAGTCGCTCTCGTAGTACTTTTGGGGCGGTAAGCGATTGAAAGGGTAACTGAGTCTGACGCAGACCCTCTTCCTTCTTCACTTCCCCCTTCTTGTCTTTCTTCTTATTAGACGTTTGTGTAACAAAGGATAGGATGGTCTGCGTCGACGTTGTGTTCAATAGCCCAGTGATCAGTTCATCTCTCTATGAACGGTATAAATGTGAGTATATGAACACGACATATTCCACGACGAGTATTTACTTTGCCATTGTGCTTCGTCTTTAACCGTTTGGCAAGATCCCGAAGTTCATCAGTCATAAGACAATCCAAAAGTTCATGTAACTCGGCGTCCGAGTCATCATACGCAAAAACGTCGTAATTCGGCTCCGATGGCAAAGAGGGCGGAGGAGTTGAAGGTCCCGCCACAGGCTGAGGATCCGGTTTCTCTTCCTCCTCCTCGTCTGAGTCCAAGGTAAGGTCGATTACTTCGGCCTCTTGTTTCTTGCCTTTCGCTTTTGGTTTCGCTTTCGACGGAGGTTCTGGACGATTATCACTTGTGGCGATACCACAG
The DNA here is from genome assembly GCA_022160315.1 of Panus rudis PR-1116 ss-1. Classification (NCBI taxonomy): domain Eukaryota; kingdom Fungi; phylum Basidiomycota; class Agaricomycetes; order Polyporales; family Panaceae; genus Panus; species Panus rudis. The sequence goes on from MU275214.1 coordinate 70,795, forward strand.
AGCTCTTTCAAAGCTGCCGTAAGACCGTCGTCTCCAATTTCGTGTACGTATTTGAGTTGACTCAGTCTATGCCATCTGTCTGTCTTACGCAGGCAGAGACGAACGAGTAGATATTTGGCGTTATCTGTTCGATATAACCTGCATGAGTACCTAGGATGACGTCCCCAGCTCGAGCGTACGAAAGGGAACTAACATGAGAGTTTCCAGTATCGCATGAAGCACTTTATCTCGGGGGTACTAAAGAGGTCGCTCTCGAATTCGATGACTGTCTTTAGATTTGCTTTCAACAGGGTATATCAGGATCTTTATAATGAGTAGTGCAACTTAGCAGCGTACCTTCGAACAGCTCTACATACATAGATTTCCTGTTCTTATTGTGCCCCGTTGCGGGAGGATCGTCTACTTCCACATCTACATTTTCATCCCCATTTCCATAAACGAGGCTATGGATTCTGTGAGTGCTTGGGGAGTCTGCTGGCATTGCCGATGTTTCAGATTCGGATTGAGGTGTCTTGACTAGATTTCGTGTTGGTGGGCAGGTTCTTGAAGGAGGGACAACAACCTCGGCTTACGTTTAAGAGGGCTATGACGGGGGTATCACTCGATTCTATGCTTCGCTCATGGGAGAGCTGGGAAAGGAGGCGTTGAGACACGGGAGTCACGTCGTCACGTCGCGCGTAAACATCACGTGGCCTACGCGTGTGTGACCGTTCGAGTTTGCGTGACACTACCGCCAGACGTTCCTGCTTCTTGACCAGTTTGGTTAGACCTCGCAGGCGTCCGACATAGATACCGCTTCGTTGCGTCCTCGATACCCAACCACCACGTAGAGGATAGCGGGTCTATACTCTAGGAGACGACGGACATCATGCTTGCAGCCTGCACATCCAGCACCTTGACCGTTATCGACGCACCGACGCTCAAGAAGGCTCCAGCCGAACTACCTCCCTCCAGCGCTGCGTCCGAGCCAACGGCAAGCGCATGGTCCCCCGACAACTCCCAATTATACTTGGCTCTTTCCGAGGGAATCCAATCGTATTCATCATCTGGGGAATTCCTCAAAACGATATACGTCCCATCACTCCCCGTCACTTCTCTTATCTGCAGAGTATTCTATATGAGGTATTCAGCCCCGAGTCCCCGAAATCGAACATTCGCCCACTCGAACTGAAAGTAAGTACTCACCAACTCGTTGTTGAATAATATAACTGACGAGAATATACTTGTAAATGTATGTGCACGTCGAGGTAGGTCGACAAGAGCGAGGATGGTGGCCGAGTGGACGTAGAGGTGAAGGATGGACCTCAAGGCAAACCGGCCCTTTATGCGAAAACGAACTGGGTGGCCCATCACGGTCACATGACCGAGTTGTTGACTGTCAACGGACGCCAAATTCACGTGTATTTGCCAATTGCTACTACAAAGGACAATGCGTGGGTACGCCGCAGTCGCTTACCCATTGTCTGCATGGGCCACGATCACGGGGGCCACGCGAAAGCAGCGGGTCATTCTGACTTCGACATCCCAGCACTTTCAGCACTTAGCGACCCCAGAATTTCTGAGGGCAGTATGGCCCTTCGCCAGTGGGTCAGAGAATGCTCAAACTCCAACGTTCCAGAGATCATTCAGACGTTGTAGCAACTCCCCAGTTTCTCAAGTATTCACAGTTGGCAAGACCTGACTACCCCGAGGTGACGGTACGCTCGCCTTGTAGGATACCTTCGGGAAGACAGGACCCCGACGCCGTCGACCATCTTTATTATGAGTTCCTTTCCCATAGCTGCGAGAGGCACTCATGGTAACGACGGAAGATGGGCACGTCGGGACTTGAACCTTCTCATTGCCTACCAGTGAAATCGCCTGGCTTTTGATTAATGGATGCTCCTGCCTCTAAGATTTCCCTCCAAGCGATTGTCCTTGAGTTCCCGCGGGTATGCTTATGTATTTCATATTATCGAGGGCCCGCGTGCGATAACAGCGTCCGAGACGTGCATGAATGGGACGAATACGCTCGGGATTTCAAAGACGGTCAAACGCCACTCGTTCGTAGAACGAAGGGAAGAGACAAGGATCTTCCTAAGCTATCGTTGGTGGTACCTTACAATCCCTTTTTGCTTGACGTTCACATCCTTGGAAACGTGTACAGGAAAGTATTTGTGGAGGTCAGTTGATGTACCTTCATCCCCGCACATTTTGTTCATACTTTGGCAGAAATATTCTGGACTCGAGATCCTGCAGCCCTTAAGCTCTTCTATTCTTCAGGAAGAGTCGGGGTCACGATCGACCGTCGATGCCGCACACCTCCAATTCAATGAGAATTCGCACTGGACTCAACCCTTCGTTACTTCGATGGCGGCTGCGGTCACGCAAAGAAAGCCCTCCACAGGGGGCAATGTTCGATACCGTGGCTGCTGCAAGGCATATACCATCTCAAACAGCTTGTTGCATGATACATAGTATGTTTGGTATCCTTGTCAACGTCATGTGGCTGTCGAATGGATCCTGCTACAGTATAATACTCACACCCTATTTCCGAGTCGTTGCTGTCGCATTTCTTTGATTTGTATCCATAATGGTGCCTCCCGTGAATCTGGTGTTGTGCGTAACACTTTCCTGCTGTAATTGGGATTCTTGCTCTCCACACATATATTTTCATTGTGCATTACAGCGCACTCATAATATGCCATGTTCATGGAACAAACGCACAATGCGTATCCGTATCTCGACTGATGGCTGCATGAAAGTGATCCCCTTCCACATGCGCCCACCTTGTCCGTCTGCTTGCCGAAGACTTGGTGGTATCAATGAGAAGGTAGGGTGCGCGTCACCCGTGCTTTTGCGGCCAGGTGTGGCAAGCGAGTACGTGAGAATCACAGGTCTGTGAAGGTGAGCAGCAAGTGAGTCTGTGTACAGTGTACACCTCTGTTTCGCAATCCGAGAAACAAGGTCCAGTGTTGAGAAGCAATTCAGGGGATATCCACAAGCTCTGCAGACCTTCACACAAGTACAATTTACGCTACAATGCCGTCAATTGATCTTCAGCCTTCATCGCCAGACAAACACAGATACAACAGTGAAGCCGGAGACAACAGTACAGAGATATTGAGAGCAAGCGAGATATCGAGAGCTTTAGAGGAGATCCAAACAAGAAGCATTCGGAAGCACAAGGATACAATCGAGTCGAAAGATAGGCAGGCATAGCAGATACAAGAGGAGAGCACTAAGCAATGCATAGAGGAGAGTCCATGACGACGACAAGGGAGAGAGGAGACGAATAGTGATGGACATGTGGTGCAAGGGATAACGGTCGATAGAAATACTATAGTTTCGGGACGGACGACTGTCCTTTCTCCCGCAACAATTGCTGGACGAGCTGTGAGGTGGAAACAAGTTGCCGATGCAGAGCTTCAAGGTGCAATACTGGGTACGCGGATCCATCAGGGTCGCATGGAATCAGGGTGTCTGTCGACTGAGCAGATATGCTGGAAACGTGTTTTTCGGCTTTCGCCGCAGCGGAGGTATCGATGGGATATGTTTTAGCACGGTGGAAATCAGGCGTATTTGCGCTAATAGGCACAAATACCGGTGCCTCTGACATGGGGGGGTCGACTAGAGCGAGCGAGAGTCGGTTCTGAGAATATCGCCGGCGGCTCTTGTTCCCCATCGAGGAACAGCTTGTCGATGTCGCATGATTGCTCGCCGGCTGTGTCTGCGACGAGAGTAGAATGCCTCCGGACGGATGCAACCCGGGAAATCGCAATGTCGTTATGTATAGACGACGCTGCAGTGACAAAGAGCCACATCAGTATACATGTTTCGTGTGGCGAACATCCTACGTACGTGGATTAGGTAGTGAGATTTCAAATTTACCATCTGTTGCATGAAGGAAATGTCAGTTTACAAAACAGACGAAGTTGAAGGGAGTCCACTAACGGTACAGGTCGCGAAACGGTTCAAGTTCAGAGTATTTCCTGACATCGAAGATACTTCGGTCGCCTAATCTGCGCCTCCGCTCCGCTAGTTCTTGTCGCTGCTTCTCGCTAGTGGACTATATCAACAACACGCCGTTTCAGTACATATAAAATACGTGGAAGCAATGCTGGCAACAAACCACGATCGTAGCGTGCAAATCAGCCACTTCGCTTCGCTTCTCGTCGATTTGGCGGGAGAGCCCGTTGTACAGAGCGATGCATTGCTCATTGAACGTGGCGGCGTGGTATGCATCTGCTCTCGACGTCTCCACGTCTTGATGGCAACTAATAAGCAAAATACAACTGTCAGAATACATTCAAAACGAAAGATGCCATGAGTATCTCACTCGTCGAGTTGCATTCTGCACAATTGTACAAAGTTTGGATCGGGGAGCAGGCCTTCCTCTAACACGGTATGGAAGTAATCGCGGGCTTCATTGAACTCCTTCTTCAATTTCTTGAATTTGCGGGAGGGGAGTTTGCGGGTTAGAACGGTGTACCCAAGAGGTACGAGGGCCACTATTGCTAGTATGAGGGAGACTGTGTTGAATGCCAGGTCAGACATTGCGAGAGGAATCAAAGCGAGAAACGTATCCGCCACATACTTACCGCCACAACGCCTTTATATGCGTTGCTCCGAGCGTTCCATATGCATCAAGTATCATGAATGCCACGCAGAACAAGCATGTTGCGACAGGGATCGCTCGAGCACACGGTATTGTCAGGGTTCATTCGTGCTCACCAGGGCTTCTCTCTGTAGAGTGCGATTGAGCGAGACTCCAAGAAGCTCAGTGATCGCTCGCAATGGGAGAGTGCAAACCCCATTATATCATACAAAATAACCTGTCATAGGAAAGACACCCAGACAGAAAGGTGGTTGTGGTCCTGTTCAGGGTACAAGTTGCATGGCACTGGGCCACTGGCACTGCGGTGGTGGCAAATTGCCAAATATGGAACCGTGCCTACCAAATATGGAGCATTTGTCCACGGGAAGGGCCGTACACGTGGTCCACCTCATACTTCAAAGATTCAATTCCCGGCAAGATTCAGATGCACTTCTCTTGAATCTTCAACTTCACTGTCATGCAAGTCTCCCGTGTATCAGCAAGTCATGAATGGTAGTCATTCAAATCTTCCGGCATATGCGACTTGCGGTCCAGAAAGAGCTGCGATCTATGCACAGCGCACTGAAAACAGCGATTATGATCTAAGGCCTTGGGAGCTCCCCTGGAGGGATCGCGCAGTGTATCTGCGGGAACACGGATATATACTAAGACCTAGGTATCAACCTGGATGGACGCCGTCATGGAAGAACACCAATAGGGATCCCCATTTCTGTGAGGACTCGATAAAGTCTAGGGTACGCGGTTAGCGCATTTTATAAATCATTCACACAGTCAAGCTGAAGCCACTTCATACATTCAGTATCATCACGTACTAGATGCAACTCGCAGTTCGGATGGGTTTCGAGTGAGCATTAAGGTGGTCAAGTCAACTACCCAGGAAGCGGAAATAGGGCTATACCTCTCGCGTCCCGATGTCCGACACGATCCTAGAAATCATTCTGTCCCTGTCCTTGAAGTTCTCCCTGACCCGCTCAGTCTCTCACAGAGTCTAGTCGTCATGCCCTTCCTGCGCCCGTTCAATGACCCGGAATTTGTGGCCATTGGCGAAGTGGCAGATTTTGTATCGCAAACATTGGAGGTAAGCAGACCTATTGAACACTGAGTTTCCTTCACACTCGGATCCACTCCTTTGCAAACAGGGGCTTTCCTTTCTACATTCTCAACGAATAGCACACAGGTAATTTGGCCCCGTCCATTCCACTAGCAAGTCAGTGTGAATCATCTTTGTAGAGATTGCGCGGCAGGCAACATTATGATGGATGCTCGGCCACTGTATCCGCATGGCCATCATCCAGTTCGTCGAACGTACACTCCGGATGGCCTGTGGGATGCACACCCGCTGGCTCGAATAGACCACCCCGTCAAGTACTATTTCATTGACTTCGGTATCTCTTCGCAGTTCGGAGATGGTGAAACACCGCTCGTCCTCGGAACAAAGGGCAGAGACAAAGACCCTCCGGAATTATCCGATGTGACACCTTACAACCCCTTCATGCTCGACATCTACATCCTTGGCAATGTGTTTAAGAAAGAATTCGTGGACGTAAGTGATATGATCTTTCGCGTCTACGTAGTCTTATACCTGCGTAGAAATATTACGGACTCGAATTCCTGCAACCCGTGATCTCTTCGATGCTTCAAGAAGAGCCGAGTTTACGGCCGACCGCCGACGCTGCACATCTACAGTTCATGAAAATCCGTTCTGGACTCAACCCTTCGCTGCTTCGATGGCGGCTACGGTCACGCAAGGAAAGCGCCCCGGAGAGGGTGATGTACGATACCGTCGCTGCGGCAAAAGAAGGCATATACCACCTCAAAAGACTTGTTGCATGATGGTATTTTTCGTAAACTGCTCAACGTCAGCTAGCTGTCTAAACCTTACTACAGTATACTACTCAAACGCTATCCCATTGCTATCGCATTGCTTTGCTTTGTATCCTCATTATGGTGCGCGCGAATATGATGTTGTACTTAGTATCGCTAAGTGGCTCCTCTCCGCAGTTACCTGTTATTGACACCCATATTAATCGCGCATTACACTGCACGCGTATATAACGTGCTATTTTCATGGAACCCATGTGCAATCAACATTGCAGTATCCACTAGATCTCGGTCCGTATCTATATGAAGGCGTTCCCTTTCCCATGTGGTCACTTACCCGTCTCCCTATTGAACTTTGAAGACCTGATGATATGAACTGGGGGCAGAGTACGCGTCGTCCTTGCTTCTGCGGCCTGGTGTGACATTAGGATGGCTGTGTACACCTTTCAATCGGAAAGCAAGGATTGATGGTGAGAAGCACTTCGTGTTATACTCACAAGTCGCAGTCCTTTGGTCAAGTATAGCTTACATCACAATGCCAGAAGTCGAGATATCAGGGGTACTCTTTGTAGCGAGGCGAGAAAGCAATTAGAAAGATAACAGTACAGAGATATTCAGAAAACGCAGGATATCGGAATCCTGAGAGGAAACGAGCAGAAATAACATTATTCAGTGGACCATGTTTGACAACAAAGCATCATGCGGAAGACTCGCTGAAGAAGGTACCTCAACGTCGACAACCTGTCGCTGTGTCAGTAGAAGAGACTTCAACGTTTCGACATCGTGGCTGTGCGACTGATTCAATCGTTCGCTAGGAAGGCCCAATAGGGTGCTACTATTCAAATACACCGTTGCAGTATAGGACTGATAGAGACGATTGTACGAACATGTGAGTATAAGCCTCCGTTGTGCTAGCTAGCTGTAGCTAACACGAAATCACGGGACGCTCCCCGCAAAGGTTCCCAGTTGTATCTGGAGCTTTCGCATCGCGAACAGCTCCAGAAGAATGTAAGGGCAAGTCGTGAATTGAGTACCAAGAAATACGTGAATATGAACGCCGTAGGCTACAGAATATATACAAACGGACTACCGATACAATGAATAAGTGTACAGCTATGATAGAGAGCAAATATATGACCGTCCCCCTAAGATATACCAAGCAAATCAGAAGTCAAAGGAATAACAGCGTCACCCAAAGAAAAGCAGTCTAAAAGATCAAAAGCGAGCGAAGAGGAGAGTGTAAAAATGTCAAGGGAAACAGGTCAGCTCCTCAAGCAAACCCATCGATTCCAACAAAGTCCGTTTCTTGTCGTCATCAGCAGCTTCGGGTTCATCATCGAACAGAAGTTCACTGGCATCCTTCGCCGTGCACGAGAAGCAATCGCCCTGTAGGGTCTTCTCATCCTCGGAATCTTCCGCATCCGCGTCCTCACCTTCGTCCTGGACTACGATTTGTACTTCAGGCTCGGGCTCGGGCACGCCCAACCGTTTTCGAACGAGCTCGAAGTTTAGATCGTTCTCGCATCGAGGAAGGGCATCCCATCGTTTCCGCAACTGTCCATTCGGGTCTGCGCATATCAAATTCTCGAAGTGCGAGTTCCCAAGTATGGATTGGTCTTTCGCCCAATCCAATACGAGTCGCAAGGCAGACTCAATCTCATCAGTTTGGTCAGCAGATGACTTTTCTGATGAATTGTTGTTCAGTTTTCGTGCTGCGCGTTGGGCGAATGTGAGGATGAGCGAGGGGAAAGGAATTTGGTCTTTGACGAGGACGTAATTGATATACGCAATGACACGTCGGAAAGATTCGTATTGATGGTGGCCTGCGTGCTTTAAGAGGAGACTGTTCTGATCCACTAGTGGGCGACTGTCGTCCATAAGGTGGAATAACTCGCCAGCTTGAACTAAAAGAGACAAATGAGACATGAAATCAATTCGGTGAACCCTTTTCATTGATACGAGAGGGAATGAACGGGGAAAGAAACTTACCCATGAGTCGGAACCGCATCTTGGGCGACAACCATCCCTCCAAGCACTTCCCGCACGAGCAACACCACCTCTTGGTTTTGAGGAAGGCAAGTTCGTCACCGACGTCCTCTCCTGCAGCCTTCCTAAGCACGTACATGCACCTCATTGCGTCCTCCGGACTGCCCATCCATGATTGTTCCAGGGTCGTCTCGACGTACTCTCTCCAACTCCGCACGCTGAACTCGCAAGCCTCCACAGGCGTCGTGCCATACCTATTATCACGTCGTATTAAATCCCCTTTGATAGGTTCCCCACCGACAGAGAGGAGAGATTGGATAGCAGGAAGGTTGTATAGTGTAGCTGCCAAGTGCAGTGGGGTTGTACCATGTTCATCTTGTGCAGAGATACACGAGGGGTCTTTCTCGTATAACCGCGTTAAGGTCTCCTCGATAGGTCGTACATGTTTTCGACGATGGGAAGTTTTACTGGGAGGGTTGAGCATGGCTTCCGTGGATGATGCAATCGCGTGATGAACAGGGTACTTCCGAGCGTGCGCGATGGCTTCGCGGTTCGCACGTTTCTTGGACGATTCGTTGTCGAGATAGTGTACAGGAAGGGATTCGTCTCGCGCCCATCTGCTGTTGGGTTCCACGTCGTCGGAAGCAGGAAGTTTGTGTTGGGGGTGACCTCTATTGGCAGAGTATGCGAGGTAATCTGTCCTTCCGACGCGTCTGAACCCTTTCTACATTTTGGATTGAGTATAAGAATATGTTCAATGAGCGTGCAGGAAGGAAGTACGCACGTTTCTGAAGAAGATGTTGGCGAGCCGGACTTGTTGCTCAGCCAGTGCACTTCCCTCGATTCTGCGATCAAGGACATGAGGCCGTGCAAAGAAGACATCCGGGGGTCTGATCCAACTCGACTCGATAAATCTTCTGATCATGGCTGTCCCGATACCGAGCCGCTGATACTGTAGGGATGATAGTCAGCACCAAACACATACAGTATACATCAACCCTCACCCTTTCATCGACGTCGATTGATTCAATGAACACCAGCTGCCCTTCATCAAGTTCGCGTCCCCACACACCCGATCCCTTGTGAAACTCGTTCTCCGTGAATTCAGGCCTGAGGACACCATTCTTGTCGAAGAATGTTTGAGAGAAGACGTGGAGTTCTTCTGAGTATCGTTCCATTACGCGAAGGAATGACCCACGACACCGCGAACGGTCGATGACATGCATAGTCATGCTGCCTACTTCGCCCTCGTCCGGATGTTCGACTGTAAGGTCGAACTGGGTGATGACATCGTCTGAGTGGCGAAAGACGGATATTCGCATATCACATTCGTCAATGTTCAGTGTCAGAACGATCGACATGGTCGCGAGTAGCAGTAAGAAAAGGGAGTGCACCCTGCGACTACCGAATGGTTGCAACGGACTGCACCGTGTAAGTGAAGCAAAGGCGCAAGCGAGGAGGTAAAGGGATTCACTCACTTGCGTAGGCAACCGGTGGCGCTCTTTTGTATTCAAGACACGCCCCTGTACCAACAAGGCTCAATAGACAAGGTTCCGATCGCGAGTGCCACTCCCTTGGATCCCGGGTGATATACCGGACTGTGGGCGGATGGGACGTATCCGCTGTCCCCCTCGACAATACCGGGGTTCGGCAGGGGCCAGACCACCAAAGTCAAAGAGGAGCGAGTTCGTTCACGTCCTCCTGAAGCAGTGGCTAAAGTACTAATTCAGAGCCCCGAATTTCGTATCATGCGTAGCTCAGCGTCATTCGAGAAGAATTGAGGATTGTGATTCGTGATCATTTGCATCGTATGTTCCCTGAAGGACCAGGACTGCGCCCGGTGGCCAGGTCACCCTACCGTGAGTTGTGACAGTGATGATGATGACTAGGCGGCACGAGTGCTACAAGAGCCACTGCCATATGGGATCAAAGTGATTTCGTGGTCTCGTTCCCAGGCGGAGGAGCGGCTGGGAACGAGACCATGATTTCGGATGTTCCTGGACCAGCCCAAGTATAGGCTTTGCGTGTGGGCGCATCTGCGTCTTCTTCCGAATCCGTCGAATTTCATTTCTGACAGAGATTACTTCCGCCAGTGGCAATCTTGGCGATTATTTGCACCAGTTGGCTGCAAGCCGTGTTCATCAATTCACCGGGGTTGCGAGCAGGTCCTTCACGTCTACGCACGCACGTTCCAAGGACCTTCGTGAAGCGATGAAGTCCGAGCGAGAGGTCGCATTTGTGATGGAGATGGCCCAAGGCAAGTTCGGTTAAGCCGAGCGTTCAGTACAAGATCTCGATCGGCAGATGAATTCTCTTTGTTTCACTAAGCGCCGGACGCCACCCAACTCTTCTTCAATCAACTGTCCTTGCCGCGAACATCTTTAAGAACTATCCGAATTCCTCGTAATTGAGGAACCCCTTAGTTTGGGCACCCATATCATGAGTACACAAAATAGGGGTTTTACGGGAGATGGATTCCAGGCGAATTGAATGACCACGCAAGGTAAGTATGTCATGACTACAGAAATCACGAAACACTAGCATACATGGTAACATCTCCTCTTTCCCTCCACTTTCCTACATCCCCCTGGCAATTGGCAACAGACGGAGATGAGAATGGCGATGATGACAAGCGCAGTTGTCGCAATTAGTGACATCGCTTGGTAGTGAAGAAAGCCAATCAAATCGACCAGAAGACACTGCATAAGTCGACCAATTTCTTCAATCACGTGATATGATGAAATTTTTGAAGAAATGGTGTTTTTGTTTCAATTTCACCAATTTTCATCCAATTTCTTCAGGACCTTGAATAAATTTAGAATTTCTTTACGAGTTCTCTACGGATTTCATCATTGAAGACACCCGTCAGCTTACCCAGTGAGATGAGCTATCGAGGTAAGCGACCAATTTTGACAAGCGTCTCGAGTCGTTAGCCCATAGCTTTCTTGGAATCTCCATTATGTTATGGTCTAGGTCCGCTTTAACAGCTCCATCGCAAATAGGGTACGCTAAGTAAGTCAAATGAACATTCCAGAGGCCGCATTATCCTGCTGAAGTCGCACAGCTACCACCCTTCCCCGTCAAGACGGTGAATTGCATTTCTCACATTTGTGCTTACAAGCAACGCACCTGTCCGAGTTCAGCATCGCCTGACATCATCCCCGACATGATACTGAATGGTCCTCAGGGAACTTGAGAGAAATTCACGGTTGAAACAAGGAACATCGATGCGGAGACTACATACCTCACAATTCGCGTCCTGGTTGCTACATTTATTTCGGCGATCAACAAATTCGCGTTCCCAAGATGTTGGCCGTTCATCTGTATCTTCGCCCTGTAGGTTCTTCACCGCCGGGAACGGAGACGGGGATTTCACTGTTCAGGACGGGTACGACCATCGACCCCTACTCGGCGTGGGGGATGTGACAAGTACTTGCCGCGGATATCTGTGGTAGGGTTATGGAAGTATAGGCTATCACGTAGTCGAGTCATGATGTTCACCTCACCGAAACATCGACGTCGATTGGCTCCATGCTTCATTGACCAACTCCGGCTACGAGAGGCTACCAATCGCATTCGGATCCCCTCGCGAGGCGTTTCTACACGTAAATCGGTATATTCCCGCTCGGTAAATTCCCTTCCTTTACATGTACAATGCACTTGCTCGAGTGCATCGGCGCGCGCGGCAGCACCGCTACTAATTTACTGGGAAACGGCGAACTTAGTGTAATAGGTTCCGTCTACTAGTTGTCTGGGGAAGACGGTGGCGTCAAGCTTCTACGACTTGGCTCTCATATCTGTACAACCGGCCAACTTTCGGTTGAGTTCCGGTGTACTCACGATATGGGTGTCGTCAGCTACGAACGAACGCGAGTACGTCCTATGGCAATGGACTACCGAGAAGTAACAATCGAAGTTCTGTCTATCGGTTTTGAAACGACACTAACCATTTCTGCGGACGCCACACAAGTACACCACGTCAAGTTCGCCCCGCCTGTACCACTCCTGTACCTCATCGTTGAAGCAATTACAATCTTCCGACTGCCTGGGACAGCGACCTTGCCTATCTAAACTCTGAGGCCTGGATGTCTGTGCCCTTGGTAAGGGATGGTGACCCACTTTTCAATGTTTTTGCGCGGACTCTGCCATGCTCTGCTATCATTCTCTCTCGGCCAGTATTGGATGATACAGGGACGTCGGAAGTAAGACGCTACATATCCATGCAGCCGAATACCAAGTTGGCAATCAAGTACGACATCGTCTCGTCCCCTCAGACCTCAAAGCTTCAGGATCTGTTCCCGTGCACCCCGCACTTGCATTCGATGCTACCCTCAATATCTCTCCTATCCTCTTGGGTCATCTCCACTCACCCCAACGCATATAATCGCGCTCGCCTTGTTCGAAGGCTAGCTGAAATTCTCCGACACTGGCTCCTATTCTCTTCCTCGGTCGGATACTGGTAAATCTGCACCGGCAATCTCTCGCATCTGCACATTCACTCTTGTTCATCGTGGTTACGATGACACGATGGGAGGCATCTTGGACTGAAAATCAGAGAATGTCGCATCTCTGGGATTTTGAGTCAAGTTCTTTGTATGACAGCATCTCCAGGGTCTGTGGTATCCGACGTTGGGAATCAACTAGTACTTGTCGCGAAGATTATTGGCTTGAGGCATTGCTCGAATCTTACTCAAACCTTTGTTGCACCACGATTATCCTGACGATTTTGTGACCTCGAAACACAAAAGTCATTCAATAGCGCGAGCAGGAGATGTCTTCCTGCAGATGACACAAAACATCCCTTCTGCCAGGAAGTTCGGGGAAGACAGGAAATCTCTACTGGTGGAGTTTGCACCTCCTCGACTCCGACATGTTCCGGCGAGCTTTCCTCGACTCCTTCCGATCAACCACCCTTCTCTGACCCTCTCTGACCCAGGTTGGAGAATTACGGCCTGACGTGGTGAGCTACAGGCAGAGCTTACTCTATGCAAATTGCAAGGCTCACAGTTTTCTCAGCGATTCAGGAATGGAAACGAAACGCTCTCGGGGTAATTCGGGGTTGCAGAATTCCTGGAACATGCATTATGGGGCCGGGATGAAGAAGTAACCTTGCTCAAACATTTTGGCCGCTACTAATTTTAGGAAGTCCACCAGAGAGGCGCCGGGCGTTGAGTTGAACGTCGCGGTAGCAGTGACGTCATTGACGTACTTCCTCACCACAAGTGACAGGACGACCGTCGAGTTGGCTCTTGTGGATACCGTTTATAAGACATCATGGTCCCCCGCTGCTCCTCTTCACACTTTCTCCCTCTTAGGACCTTACGACGACCAACAGACAACAACTTCCCAACTTCAACGCTAGAGACAACTTGAACGATCATAACGACCGCAAAGATGATGTTGAACGCGATGAGGACACCGCTGAGGGTAACGCCCCTATACCTCAGACGACCCCTCTCAACATCAACCAAATTGCAAAACCCACTCCTTTCGATTTCCGCACGATCTTCCCCTCCTACACTATCGAAAGCCACAACGTACTTCCCTAACCACGGACAATTGTACATTCGTGGCGTCGCTTCTCAGGTTTCTGGTAGACCAGCGTCGCAGACCATCGAACACGCTGCGACGAATATCAAGGAAGAATTGGGCAACTCTTCTGCAGACCTTGCGAAGAGTATCGCTGGCGGAAACGTCTTCACTGATGCAGTTTCTGCTCCCACCAAGGACACCTTCGTGAGTCTTCGCTTCCTGCGCGTCTCCAACGGTCCACAATTCTAGTACTGACATCATCCCGTTTCGCCCCGTTAGCTCGGTATCACAAACGCAGTGGCACACTCCGTGCCCGCGCCCTACATCGTCTTCGGTCTCGCAGGCGGGTTACCATACCTTGCTGCCTCAGGCGCAACGATATACTGCGCCCGTCAAGCAGGTTTGGCAGCCGCTGGTGCCCTATCGCACATAGACCCCGGTGTCGCTATCACAATTTTGGATCAGGCTTTGAATATCCAGATGACGTATGGTGCTGTTATGCTCTCGTTCCTTGGTGCTTTGCATTGGGGATTTGAGTTTGCTGGGTATGGCGGCAATAAGTAGTACGTATCGTCGCGTGCATGCAAATTGAGGGAAGGGCAGTTGCTGACGACCCGCTTTTTGTAGCTACCCGCGACTCTTACTCGGTGCAGCTCCAGTCGTCTTCGGCTGGTCCACGCTCGCCTTCCAACCCATGAACGCGCTCATTCTCCAATGGGCCGGATTCACCGGTCTCTGGTACGCCGACCTCAAAGCGACCAACGCCGGATGGAGTAAGTCCTACTTAAATTCATAATAAGTAAATGCTGATAGACAACCGCGTTTTTTCTCTAGCACCGAAATGGTACTCACAATACCGCTTCTACCTCTCCATCCTCGTCGGGACTTGTATCATCGGCTCGCTCGCTGCTACGAATTACTGGGGTCCTGTGGGCGGACACGGGTTTGTCACGCATGAACTCGAGATGGTACGTACACTCGTCCTTCCATCGTTCCCATCTTAATACACTCGCATACTTTTCCCCACTCAACTCGCATGGCTAACCTCGCGTTCGATTATTTCTCCAGGTGCGTGCCGAACGGAGGCAAAAACACCCGTCCAACCAGGGTGTCGTCGCTGGCGAAGTTGAAGCTGTGCCTGCCCCTGAGGACGCTGATGCGTATGTGATCGTTAAGAAAAAGAAATCTGAGGGCGAGGGGCAAGGTGAGGGTCAGTGAATCCAAATGGGTGCGTTGTATGAAACGGAAATGGGAGTAATCATCTGCATCATTGGACTTTCTCACAAAGTGTATCAGTATGTTTCTTTCTTGGTATCTGTAATATTGTATTCATGTTCATAAGTTCTGTTCATAATGCCAATGTTACGCTGTATCATACTCTTTTGAAATGTAACCCACGTACCAGCATGATATCAGGCGAATGTTAAACGGATTGCAGGAGGTTGCAGGATTCATCACTCCTGCGACATTTCAAGCGTCTACTAACCTCCGATGTCCAACATGCGACGCTTGAAGCTTCCCAGCGTTCTCAACCTTCAACATCAGGAGTAAAGGAGAGGTGCAAATTGGACGAACGAGAGCTACAACATTTGCACAACTGCATTATAGCTGGATCTAGCGAAAGTACTTAGATACACCGGAAGCACGTGACCTTGAGTCAAAAGTCGAAGACGTTAAAACCTTCAGTCCTCGGGAAGGTACGCTTTCTTCCTGTACTTTGATTGGTCTCGGAGCCACTGTAAGGTGAGAGGTGAGTATCAACGGGTAAGAGCGGCGGAGGAGCGCGAGGATGGAAGGGTACGCACCTGTCTGTAATCATGCAACGAGCCGATCTTCTCGCCTGTACATTTTGGTCAGCAACTCAAATCCCTCTCTTACACAAAACCCGACTACTCCACGAACAAACCCGCAAAAAAAGCACTTACCATAGAAATCAGGCACAGGATTGGTCGCGCTCTGCGCCGTAGGGTCCACACGGTTCTTCACAATATGTTGGTGGAATTCTCGGTCGCGTTGTTCGATGAGACGCATGAGGCGGCGGTGGGTCATTCGCCAGATTGAGGAGCCTATGATGGGGCCGATGAGGTAGCCTACGCCTGTAGTCGTGGTGTGAGAATCACAGACATTATAGGGAAGGGGCGCAATAGCGGGAGGGGAAGAGGAAAAGAGAGACATACCTGCACAAGCGAGAGTTGCAGCGCCGAAGACAAACATAGGGTCAATGTTCTGAGAAGCGAGACGAAGGGAGTTAGTCGGAACTAATTACTGACAATTCAGCAGGAAGAGATGCGTACGAAGATAGGTTTCGTAGGGTCCATCTCCAGGCTTCCGAAATACGATACGCCTCCGACAAAGCCAAGGATTGTCATTGGGATAGTCACGACCTGCATTATATGTCATAGCAAGGCCAGCATGTCAATGAGGAAACTGTCCGGTATTTCATGATGAAGCGAAACGTACCGTCTCCCACCTCCTCTTCCTCTTCCTAATAGCCAAATACTCCGCCCACGGAAGGTACTCCGGTTCTGCCTCAGCCGCTACTCCAGTGCTCTTTGGTGCAGAGTTCTTCAGAGCATTCTGAGCCTGACTCTGCGTGTTCGTCCCTGTCGATTTAAACCGTGACGAGATCGACACTCGTGCGTTCACGGTTATCCTTGAAGATGCGAGTCTAAGCGAAACAGAGGGTGTAAAGAGGGTAGGTCGACATGTTCGTGAAACTGTTGTTCGAATTATTGAAGACATTTGTGCATGAGGGGAGGAAAGAAGTCGCGTTGTAGTTGGTGAGGTCAGTGAAATGAAGTTATGACTTCGAGTCCGAGGCCACGCGAGCGACGTGCACCAGACGCGTCGGGCCCAGTCTAGAGTAATGCTTCTTGCCTAATGCAGACTCCGAGAGATCATTGACTTTTGATGGGAAGGAGGCTGGGACAGGTGGTCAGGTCGTTTGCGCCGCTTTTACCCCGCACTCAATTGGGAAGGACATCCTCGTCGATATTCGACTCCTTGCACATCCATCTCGCAATCGCCTTCGGAGATGAGCTCAAACCCTCACAACAGTTTTTGTTCAAGTATTCTAACGTTTCAAACGCCATAAGATGTTCTCGGAACCCCGGGACAACGCGATACTTTTGTCGGACGAGACAGTTGATAAGGATTTTATCCCATAGGCTCGGAGGCACGGAAGCATAAGCATGGCATGTTACATGTTGATTTGCTAAAACATAGCGAGCGCTGGCAACTTACTCATGGGATGGGATGCTATACCGCGATATGTTTTATCTAAACAGTCTCTCTCTGGCTTGATTGCCAACAACCATCCCTCCTTCCTTCCCCCCTGCCAACACACGTAGCAGGTCCTTCGTTCCGGTATGTAATATCTCTTCGTTGACAATGGTGTCAGGAACCCCTGTCTAAATATGACTCGGACTGCGTAGGTGGCGAGAGGTTCTATAGTTATTGGCCAAAGATGACCCGCTTGACGGCCTTACCCCCCGAGCTTGTCGACGAAGCAATCGACCACCTCTGGAACGACATTCGTTCTCTCCAATCCTGTAGTCTAGTCTGCAAAGCGTGGCTTCCCTCGAGCCGTTTACACCTATTCCGCACTGTCCGTCTTCGCAAAGCAGACGACTGTGCCAAGCTGTCGTCCATAGTCGAGTCATCGCCCATTATTGCGCGATGTGTGAGGAAGTTGACTGTTAGTGCGGAGTATGCCGGCGTAGATAGGGACAACCAACCTGTGGGGGACGATGCCTGGATGAACGATGCTTCGGAGGTAATATTGAAGCTGCAGAGTGTGCATACCTTGGCCATGTCCAGGGTGAGGTGGGATTCGCTGAACGCCGCCACGAAGGCGGCGTTCATATCCCTCTTCAAGTCCGTCAAGACGCTTTTACTCTTCGAAGTCAA